>OY813001.1:55026973-55628073 GCA_963681545.1 Germaria angustata | reverse complement strand
GACTTTTTCTTGTCGAGTTTTTTTAAATCGCAGGTCTATGCAAATAGGCGACAAGCCACAGCGGCCTTCGAAGCCAATTTAGCCATCGGTTAAATTCAGATGCGCGCTACCCAGTTAAATCGTGGAGGATATTGGTACAATATTATATTTAATACAGCATGTTATCAATGCCATTCTTTCAGATTAACAAAAAATTTCGATAATATTTTTATTCTTTTGAAAGGTCTCTTGATGTCATTATATACTAAATGTAACATATTACATTTTGTATTATAACTGGTAATCTATCCTTATTGATCAACATGAAAATACTCTCAATATAATTGAAAAGGAAGCCGTCTATACACACCAGTACTTCCGCTGCTGTTTAAAAAAAATCTTAAAGCAATATTTCCACCTTTGATATGGAAACAGTCCTGGGGGGTTATTCTCTATTGCGATGCGTAAGCTAGTTCGATGCGTTTGATATTTTGTTAGCGCAAGATATTTAGTTTTAACGAACGATTTTAACATACGCTTTCCTATTACAGAGTACACTGATGCCAGGTTTGCGAAAGTGAAAAAATTAGATGCGAAAGAAAATGCGTAATCGCAATAAAGGGTACCAATTATCCGATTAGGTACCATTTTTCTTACGCATCGCAATAGTGAATAACCCCCCTGTTTGAACTCTTAATTAATTATGAGTTATTGGTACTCAACTTGCTAAAACGAATTTTGAAAGTATTTTCATATTTATTTCGGTTTCCACTGAATGGACAATATCAAAGTATCAATATCAAGTATCAAATTATAATTGTAGTGATTAAGAAAGATTTACAAGAATAATTCTCTTCAAGAACTTTTTTATTATATTTCCAAAAGCTGCCAGTGTTAAACGCTATTTCCTTCTCAAACAGCTAAATTTCATGTTTTAAGTCTTAAATATTAATATATGTAAAGGAGCGATTTTATGTCTTGAGGAGTCGCAAACAAACGCCATTAAATTGTATATTTTTAAGAAGAAATTAAAACTTATCGGGTTCTCTGCAGGTTTTATAAAATTAACTTAAATATTCATTAGAAACAGTGTTTATTTTTAATATTTATATATATTCTAATAAATATTTTTCACGCTATCATCTCTAGTGAAATAAAAAATAATGCTAAATGGCAAATAAAAGGAAAATGCACAAATTTAACAACAAGCAAAACTCAATTGGAAATGTAAATTAGAATTTATACTCTGATATTTGTAATTTTGTACACGTACTTTCTTCGAAATTCTCAATATTTAGGGCCATCTAATGAAAATTCGACATGCTACACAATGACTTTTAATTTAATTTGAATTTGCTATGAACTATATACCAATATGAATATATTTTTAATGTAAAATTAGCATTAAATGTGCAAACATCGAAAATTTAGACATATTTTAATTTAAAAAGTAAAAAATTTAATTTGTGAATAAAGTATTTCTATTGTAAAAATTATTCATTATTTATTCAATATTTCGACACAACTTTGACGCATTTTCTTCTGGATTCAAAACACACAAAATATATAATTTTGCCAAAGATTTTAAAAACAAAAATTGACAACTTGAAGCCTTGACAATTTACTATAATTGTAAAAGATTTTGGCATGAAGGAGAAATAATTATATTTGTGGAGTATTTATACCCCATCAAAATTCAACAATTCCACTTTTATATGAAAAGATATGTTTCTTGAAACAATTCAATTAATTGTTCCACAATCTCGTATGAAAAATCTAAGTGATCGAAAGTAAGTCGCTCGACTTCGAATAAATTCGGACTCCTCTATCCCGACTGCCACTGGCTGCTCATACAAAATCCGACAATTCTTTTTTTCAACTTGCCCATTGAGCCAATAATGATCTTCGTCTCTGAAGACAAGTTCTCGATAGAAAATAAGATTTTCATCCAGCTTTCCTAAGGCAAGTTCAAACAATCGACGTTGTGGTACATCACCAATTTTCAGTTCTTGTAGCAGCTGTATTTTGAGTGGTTTCATACCTAGATCCTTACGAATAACAATAGCGCATTTGTTCATAACTCCGACGAACTGACATATCGGTATCTTCATTGACACTGTCCGATAGAGCAGCAATATACTGCCCGCTACACACTTTTCGAATATGGCTTGGTGGAAATTTAGTCACATCACCTGGAATAGCCTGTTCAGTAGGTAAAATTTGTTAATTTACATCTTAAAAAATTATTTAAAAAATTAAGAGTTTGAAAAAAAAATAATTATAAGAAATATAAAATTCATATCAAACATAACATGTTTGTTGTGTGGTTTGTATCGAAATATTATAATCCTACTATGATTATATATCTTTTAATTTTCATATTTGATTGAATTCTCATATTGTACATATTAGTTTTTCTATAAATATACGAGTATGACGTTCACTTATGATTTGTTCAACAACAAAGGAATATCGATATATGAACAGATAAGCCCACAATAAACAATAAAAAAATTAGTTATTAAAAAAATTATTTTCTAAACAACAAACAAAATTTTTAATTAACAAAAACCACGTTGCGTCCCTGGAATTATTCGTTCCAAAATTATGAGCTTTCATTAAAATATCTCATATAATTGGTATTTTGGTACTTTTTTATTGATCAAACATCAAAATAAACGCATAATACTTTCTCCTATGGCGGAGTGTGTCAAAACACAATTAAGGGTGAAAACAAATTGAAGGGTAACTAAAATAAATAAAAACTTCAACGGCAGCTTATAACTGAAATATTTCACAATCACATTTTCTTTTCGTTTCAATGTAAGTGGGTTATTTATATATATATACCAATTAATTTTGATTTTCCCGCTAACTAATTTTTTTCCAGGCAACATTATAATGCATTTTGAAGAGGTGTACCATATAATCTACATAAAATACACAGTGGGACATCACTTATAAATAATAGACCTATAAAAAATGTGTAATGAAATAAGTTGTTTCTGCTAAAAGAAAATGTTTTAATTCGAAATAGGTTACTCTTGCTTCTTATGAAAGTCTATATATGGTAGGCTGTATGGAATAAAGGCCAACAAAATAACCCCATGAATTGGGATTTAAAAAATTAAATAAACTGTAAGAAAATGTAATTTAATGAAATTGTTCCCAAATATAAAAATGAAAAAACGCCTGATTTTGACACTTTTTTCATAATGAAATAACTGCTATGCAAAATAATTATATAAGACTCAATGAAGTAAGGCTCAAAATATAAAAGTTCTTTAGAAAGCTAAGCTTCATACATATGATAAAGTCCTTGAGCTCTACCTTAACGGCCAGCAAGGACTTTTCAAGCCCCGGATTTAATTTCTGTATTTCTGCAGTTTCAGCATTCGGTCGCGCTGAAGAACTTTTCCTTTGTGGTTTATTTGAAATCGGCTTCGCTTTCTAAATAATTTTTATATTGACGGCATTCAGTCTAGCGCAAGAATTTTCATCAAGAGCGACAATTCACGAAGCCATTAGAAAAAGAATCTGTATGAATAATTAATAAATTGAAGAAAGTAAAATAAGTTGCAAATTTTTCCGGATAAAAATACACAAAAACTTAGCATCAATAAGTGATATCACTTCCGGATAGAGTTAATCTCAAGGCATGAAGACGACTAGAGCAAGAAAACAGTTGATTAACGGACAAGAATAGATACGAACTTATACCCATATTCCCTTTTTTAATTACCTAATCTCATAGGAATGTTGGAGCGCATCACTCGAGTATTCCACGAGCATTATTTATTGAATATCTTTACTCTCAAAGAAGAAAGGACTCTTGTAAATCGCTGACTTAAGATCGATTGAGTGACAACAAAGTTTCATATAATATACACCGTAATATAAATTTTAATTATTTCCGCGAAAAATCGCAGTAGATTATCTTCCCATAACAGGTGGTATCTTTTGAGAAAAACGAATAATAACAACAAACTATCGGATCTTAGATGATAAAACTAAACACAGTGTATTCACGAAGACATGAACACTCGGAAACATGAACTATTCAGACACATACACAAAATTTTCTGCAAATTGTCATTTTAGTTTCGCTATTTTTTTTGGCGAAGCACAGCATGAGGATTCATGTTATATGTTTACACTAGCCTCATTTCAAAAAATACTTACATAAAAACCTCTATTGATGTTTTTGTTCTTCTATGACTTTAGCATTATTACAGAAAATGCTCGAACAAAATTTATATAAATAAAAAATAATAATAAGCGACTTCTCCCTATTTACATCCGTCCTTTGGAGAAGGTTTTTTGAAATATACTTAGTATTGAAATTTATCGGCACTGTACCTATAAATTATTTTAACTTTCTTAAATCTAAAATTACTGTGGTCTATTGGATACATCGTCTTAAATACAGAGAAAATTCAAAAATCTCATACAGAAAAATTAAAATATACCGTGCAAATCATTTATATCATGAATAGTATTGGCTGTATGTTTATCATTGTTTGACTATATTTAAAAAGGTATTCCCTTTACGAATCCAAAAAAAAGTTCTATAAAAACCTTGTGAACCTAAGCAATTTCGACACAGTGTGAAGTCCTTTTTTACACTTATAAATTGACATAAAAAATGTATGTACCTCGATTTTCGATAAATCAGGATTTATTTACTAAACTAAAATCTTATCAATTGCATAGTATTTTCATCAACGGAAAAAATATATTTTTTACGTGGTATTTATTTCATATTATCCAACCAATTCAATTAAAAAAAATTCAAACTAATTTTCGCTAAAGGGAATTTTCCTTTAAGTGAACAAAAGGCTTTGAAATGAATCGAAAACGAAAGTTAAGAATTTTTGTCTTTTTATAAACGACATTTTCCTTTCAAGGACACTCGTTTATTCGAATCCACCAATATACGTATACGTAATATGCAAATTTTCTAAATCTTTTTATAACGTATACGTAGCAGTGATTGTCAAATTAGCGAACTCCGGTATATTTCTGGATTTTTTTTTTTTTTTTGCTTTGAGCGATAAAGAATGTTTTTTCTAAAAGCCTCTGATGTTATTTAATGTATATGTTTTATTCCCTTTCAATGCTGTGCTTGAAGAACATCTTAAAAAATTATGGCTAAATATAGAAACATAGTTCAAAATGGCTTAATGAAATTCCGGAATATTGTACAAAAATAGAAATAAATTATATACTTTTCAACAACAAATTGTAAATTTTTTAAGTAAATAAGAAGTGAAAATTTTTGCTTTAGATACTCATAAAAAATTGTTGGAAATAAACCAACATATGAGTATAACTATCGAGAAACTTTTCCATTAAAAAATCAGATAATTTTTGACAACAGAATTGTTTTTGTGTATAATAAGTGTTATTTATACTTATTACCTTTAAACAGAGGAATTTCACAGTCGTACCGGTAATTTCATAGTTTACCGGGTCTCTTAAATTAAATTAAATAAAAATATTTTATTAAAATATGCAATTATCAAAATCTCTGCACTCTGTGCTCTGTCTAAATAGCAATTATGTATATTATTTCGTAATATTCAAAGGCAAGTCAAAATGTCCGTGACTTTTTGAATGAAATACACGTTTTTGGATTAAAAATATCATTTCATTTTGCAAAATAGTATCCCATGAGCTCTTCGCACTTTGTCCAAGATTTCTCAAATTTTTTTATCCCTTCCAAAATCTAAAGTTTGTCGAGCTCATCAAAATATGTATTTTTTTTTTTTTTTTTGAGATAATATCATCGTTGGAGCTAAATCTCTTTCCATCGAGCTATTTCTTTAGAAATCTCGGAGCTAATTCTGGAGAATAGGGATGAAGAAGGAATGTGAAGCCTAATTTATGAAATTTCGCCATAGAAACTGCAAATGGGTACACCCAGGTGGAAAACAATTTCTTTCTTGCCCAAATTCGGTCTTTTTTCAAATCCTCATTAAATCCAGCTAATAAACTGGAATAAATATTTGCCATTGATTGTTGTACGTCGATGTAGATTATACCACGTACATTCCAAAAAAAACCTCGCCATGACTCTATTGGCCTTCTTAGGCATCTATTCACCGCTGGGTGTTGTGGTGGATCCTTGTTTCGTTCACGAAATGGTGCAAAAACTCATCCAAATTGCAGTTGGACAACGGACAAATACTCCTGCATAGTTGTCACATGATTGCTTTTGTGGTCGATTGTGAGTAATCGCTGAAAGCAAAATATTTGCCCATCGAAAATGTTAATCGCTTCCACAATCCCTCGCACTTTCAATATGCGATCGGCCAACACCATAATGTGAATTTTTTTCAATTGTTTCGGGTGCAGAGACCTAAACTGAGCGTCCAGAACGTTCGGCATCTTCAGCGCTTGGCCACAGTGAAATTCATTAAATCACTTTGTTGTGCGTAATTCCCATAGCACGAGTATTGATCAAGCTTAGCCTTGGTTTTAGTGGTGTTTTTCCCCGCAAAAATAATTCTTAATGAATACACGAAATTCACTTTTTCATTTTCTCCTAATTTCATTTTCTCCCCGAGTTCAGATTTTGATAGGAATCAACTGACAAATGCCTCTTGACAGAAGTTTTTGCCTTTCAGTTTAGAGATGGAAAATTCAAAAAGTCATTGAAATATTGATCCACCCTAATAAGTTTAAAGCGGGATTAAAAATATGCTGTATATATAGTATAACTTTAATAACATTCGTTTGAATTACATTTGCAACTTCAGGGCCTTCACATCATCATGTGTGACAACATTTTAAATCTAGAAAATGGAAAAAATGTGAAAAATTAAAAATACAAAATAAATTTTTTATAACGTACGAGCAAAACATATCAATAATGTGAAGTGTAAGAAAACATATTTGCATAAAGGCACATGCACACACACATTCAGGAAAATGCGCATACATATACACACACACAAACCCATACACATTCATCATACATTACATCACTATTTATCTACAAGTCATGGTGGTTATTTATCTTTTCATGAGAGTGTGTTTGTTGACTTGAAATATTTTTCTAACATATTATTTCCATCATAAACAATTTAGAGCGCTACATTCGGTAGAGCTACATTCGACATCGGTAGAGCTACATAGCGAAATACTATCTACCCATTTTCTGGCAAGATTCCATGACATCCTTGTAAACAAATTTAAGCCTTTTTTAGGGAGTCTTACATAGTTATGTTTCTTTTTCTTGTTTCTGTGAGCACGGAGTGATTAAAAACTACATTCAATAGGAATATCTAGTATGTATTGCAGAGTAACTATCTGCCTCCAATAGTGTACTTGGTAGGACAACAGACACAAAAACAATTCTTACAACTATGATTTATGAAATTTTGACATTTCCATCCGTTTTTTTTTTCTCTTCTATTTTCATCGTTCTGTTGAGGCAAACTTCAGTGTCTGTCAGTTTGTCGGGAAATGAGTGAATATGCTCTATATGCACGAACACATACATGCACACACCACTAGCTGTGTACATGTGCGTTGATGAGTTAGTTTTTATTTATGAAAAGTTTGTAATCCTTTTTGTCTGTACGAGACATGTAATGAGTACTACATGATGTTTATCCTTCTTGTTTCTTTTATATGTTATTAATGGCTTTCGTTAGCTCTTTTGAGCCACCATTCTTTCAGTTTTTTAACTGAACATGACAGTTTGTCAAATAATTTGTTGCTTTATTTATTTATATTTTTGTTTTTGTTCCTGTTTAATGCTCCCACGAGTAGACGTTTGCATATTGAAGCACGTGTGTGTGTGTGTGTATCGCTCATTGCAATATTTAGCAGCATAAACTACATGTTGGACTCGCTGACAGCGTTGCTTCTGACCAATATATTATTACTCATTCAACATCATGTGTCACTATTACAGGACTTTATATGAAAAAGGAAGCAAATATTGTCAAGTACTCGCACGCTTAAATATGTTGCAAGTGAATCAAATGCTGTACAGATACAAGTGGTACAAGAAATAGCTTGACAACAAAATTTTGTTGGCAGAAACGTTTGGGTTTTAATTTTACTTATTTTCTATCCCTGAGTTTATTTAATGTAATAAAACTAATTAATAAAACAGTGGGAGGATATAAATAGTTAGTAGATCAGAGGGGGGAAGTATATCTTACAACGCCCTTAAAAACTAATCCACTTGAATGCTTCTTTAGTGACAGGGAATATGTACTCAGTCCACAGGACATCACGCTGCATTTTTATGACGAGAATATCAAAAGTTATCACTCATAATTACAAATGGAGTGCAGTAAAAAAGCGATTTGCATTTCTCTATGAATTTTTAAAAATTAGCGAAGTGTTTTTGCCATAAAAGAATTCTATTTTTGAAGTGTAGGAACAACAACAACAACAAACGAAAATGATATTTAAAAGAGCTGAATTAAGCAGTGCATATTTTTCTTCTATTACGAAGAAATTTTTAGAGTAGCATTGTAAATTTTTGTACCACTGTCTCTTTACAAGTCTTTACTAGAATACAATTTCCTTTAGTGTTTGTAATAGTTACTAATATTACAAGGCCAAACTTTTTATAGTTTTTTTTATGCAACCAATTGTACATTTGAAGCAATAAAAGTTATTACATGTCCTTGCTTCTTTTCACTATGAAGACTACTCTGTCATATGTATCCAACCAAAAAGTACCTTAGTTCTCCTCGAGCTAGCTTAAATGGTTTATTTTTCATTTTCAGCCATTAGCAGCTATTTTCATCACACGCCACACGCTTTATAGTTGTTAAGCTAAGCTCACCACAAGTTTTACCTTGATCTATGAAGTATAGTCCTGATAATTTTTCTGTCTTGTGTCGAAAAAACCAAAGTTCCGTCATTCATATAGCACCCTGTAGAATATTTCCGAACGAGATGACTCCAAATGTAAAAAGAAAAGCATGAAATAAAACCTCAAAAATATCAAACAATTCCAAAATGGGGTAAAGTTGTGAAGCTTTGAAATCTTATGTCCTTGTGCCCAACCATAAGCAGTCAACAAGAAGTCGTTCATTTTATAAAATTAAACAATTTGGAAAAGAAAATGAAACTAACTACTCCAAAAAAAAAAAAAAAAAAAAAAAAAATTGGGCACTAATTTAGGAATTATTTGATTTTTATTTTGGAACGTTTTTGTTTTGGCCATAATTTCATACTGCGTCTGAAGATTTTTATTAGCTGCACAGCTAGCTTTAACCATCGTATTAAAAACACTTAATAGGCCTCTATTTCCCTATTAGATTTTAAACAGATAAAAATAATACAGCCGAGTTCGGATATAGGGAAATGGATAATTTCAGCAGTAATTTTCCGTTTAAACGAAATTTTTGAATGAAAGAAATCCGTTTCTAACTGCCAAAATGTATTATCTTGTGTTCCGAAATAAGGAAAATATATTAAAAGTAAAATTATTTTAATATGTGGTCCCTCATATAACAATTTACACTTAAATTTTTTTAATATAAAACTAAACATATTTTATTCAACTGCTGGAACAATTCAATATATATGAGCTTTTACAAACACTAAATAGGAATAATTTATAACTATTAATTACATTTGTGTGTATATGTATTTATAAATACTATTGAAAAGCTTTTGATCTTTACAAAATCAGAAATTAATCAAATATTTTTAGTTCGTCAAATCGTTTTAAAGTGTATTTTAAGGTGTTGGTAGTTCTGGGGTTCGAGGTGAACATAATTTTCACTTTTTTAGCTGCAAACTCCTTATCCGCAAAAGCTTCAATACTGTTGTCTTGGGAGTCTTCTTTTGTCATAGCGACCATGGGTAAAAAAGCATAAGATGAAAAGAAGCCATATAGTTCACGTGAGTATATTTCTCTTTTTATGTCGTCCAATGAGGGAATGCGTTTATAACACATATTGATCAATGATTGTCTGAAAGTTTCATAGTATGATTCAATTAGAAAATTGCGTCGATTTACCAACACGTCCAATTGAACGCTGCTGTTTAAGAAAAAATTTATATCACAACCCGGGCTCCCGAAGAAACTATTTTGGAAATCAACCTGTGGAATAAATATGATTTAAAGTAATTGTTTTTCTACATATTTTTATACATGTTACTTACAAATATAGTGTCTATAGGTCTTCTTGGTTCGTTTTCAGCGTATTTAAATAAAAAATTATTTACCCATAAGTCTCCGTGATTTAGTACTGTTATTTCATTAGGTATTTCTTTTCCAGTTTTCACCAAATTTTCTACTAAGTTATCACAATGTCTATGCAATTTCTCAGATATCACTCCATAGCCATCCCAGGTTTTGACTAGGTCTGCCAATGTTCTCAATAATAACGTCATAAAGTCTATAAATCTTTTATTAGAACGGACGTAATTTTCATCTAGCATTCCGGTCCGAAAGTGCTCTTGTATACTAGAATCCTTTGGAAATTTTTATCAAAAACAGTCATTTTTGTTATCTGTGAATACTCACTTACCCTTTCAAGCAACAGCATTGAGGATGCATGAAATTTGGCCAACTTTCGCAGTGTAACAATGCAATGCTCTTCATTTAATCCACTTTGCCGATTAGCTAATTTATATCCATACTGTGTTAGATCATCAAAAATGATCGTTTGCACTGGCTCCGTTGTTGTGTAAAGACACCTTAAATAAAACAGGTAAAGGCTTCACTACTCATAGAAACTTCAAGTCTATTGCAAAAACATACTATGCAGATTATAGGTCTGTTCATTCGCTAATTAATTCTTATTGGCAAGTGATCACGTGCTCGAAATATTTTAACCAATAAAAAAAAGAGTATAAGAAATTTAGAGACAAAAAAGTTTAATAAAATTGTTACTAGTAAAAATTTTACTTGTAGGCCTATTCATTTAATTTCCCACTAAAAACTTTTAGCGAGAGAGTAACGCAGAAGTTTACAAAATTTCTCTCCGAAATTCTAGCGTACTACACTAGTAGTATGAAGGTCGCAAGTTCGACTCCTGCCGTAGGCTCCGGGTGTTTCTGCAGACAAGCCATCGACTTTTTATTTTTCCTCACAAACACAACACAAGAGGTGTTTTTAAACATTCACAAAGAAATATGTGCCAATTTGGGACGATTTTCCGTCATCCCACGTCAAATTTGGTTTGTAAACAGACCGGTTTCGGCTTTGTGCCATCTTCAGTGTTCTCTTGAGTATTCAAGAGACACAAAGCCGAAACCGGTCTGTTTACAAACCAAATTTGGCGTGGGATGACGGAAAATCGTCCCAAATTCAAACAAACCCCGTCGGAAGAAAAACACAAAAATGAAATATGTGCCACTTACAATCCTACAATGAGGCATCCAAGTCCTAATAAATATGATCAATGCGAGTCAACATCAGACCACACATTCGCTATCGTAACTATTTTCAAACTCTATATGAAAAAACAAGAACGAAATTTTTCATGCATATAGTTTCGACAATTTTTCGAGGTAATGGATTATTTTTGTTATAGACATGCATAGACCTTTATAACTGGCCTTGGAGGCATCCATTATACCCAAGGTACAGTATGCTGCACAGCTTGATTCAAATAGATTGGCACAAACTATATCTTCTTTATGATATTGGATGAGTGCAGCTTCCCCCAAGATTAAGAGTAGTTTATTTTTTTATTACGAAATTTTTTACATACTCTTTTTTAATAAACATAAAACCACTTTTATAAAAGAGTTTTGTCTCTCAATTTCGTACGATATTTTTTTCACGCTCATTTAAAAAAAAAATTAGAGAACATGAACGCTTTCCAGTAACAACTACTAACAATTAGTAGAAACTTTTAGTAAATGAACAGACCTATTAATTCAAAGTTTTTACTAATTATTACTAGTTAAATGTACAATATATCGAAATATGTATATTAATATCGTTATTCATGAACGCTTCATCGATATTTAATAATAATCGACGTACCATTTGTGTCCCTAATCTTTATTAACCGGAAATAAAGCGACCACTAATCCTCGGATATAGCAAATTATTTCTAGCCATCACTAGGACTGCAACGTATTACCTCATTAAAAAATGTATATTAAATTTTTAATTTATGTCAATTGCTGCCTGCTATCCTTTGGACAAGATTAACTTACTGCCATATTCGTATCAAAAATCATACTGAGTGACGAAGCCCAATTAAGTGCCCATCTCAACAAACCAAGTTTTCATTTCTGGAGCATCCCTTCAAAGAGGCTGTTTGGTGCGGAATTTGCAGTGGAAAAATGATTGGCCCTTATTTTTTTAAAGATACCGATGAAAGCAACGAACGATGCTAAACGAGTTTTTTTTTGCCGCAAGTTGCTGCATTGAATCTCGATCATTGTTGGTTTCAAAAGGATGGATTGACCGCTCACACAGCTCGGGTAATGATAGAGATTTTGAGACGTCAATTTCCAGGTCTAGTGATCTCCCGTTTTGAAAATTTGAGCTCGACAGCCAGATCGTTAATTCTATTAGCACCATACCGCTTCCTTTTGGGGCTTTTTAAAATCTTGCATTCACCACAACAAAACACGAACCTTGCAAATATGGAAAGATAACATTGAAGAAGAAGTCGCCAATATAGAGCCAGGTATTTTGCAAAAACAAAACTTCAAAATGCCACAAATCGATGTGGCCATTATAGCGACATACGAGTAATTTTTTCAAATTAATGTCATTAATTTTACAGTTTCAAATAAAATGTTTATGAAAACAGAGTTCTCTTTTTTCATTTCAAATCGCGACCAGTTCAAATTATGACGTTACTTATGCGCCACCTTGTATTTATTAAAAAAGAAATAATCTTTGAATTCTTTTGAAACTCTGGAATAATAGATTTGATTGTCAATAGAAAAAAATAAATAAAAGTAAAAATTAGAAAAAATTAGAACCAAATACCTTTACATTGTGTTAATGGGTCAGTGAAACATACACAACTTTATCAATTAACAACTTACATAACGATGGTAAGATACTGGCAACATGTAATAAGTACATATACATGCATATGTTTGTATGTATGTATGTATGTATTAATATGTATGATATCTTAAATTGTTCATTGTTGCAATGAAATAGATAACAACGAAATTAAAATAGTGTTATTATAGCCTACCATTCCTTTAACTCGTATTTCTATTAGTTTATTCTATAGTCAGTTTAGAAGGGATTGACCGTAAACAAGTTTCTTGAAATCAGTTCTATAATTAGTTTTCTTTGAACTATAACCAGTCCCATTATAGAAAGTTTCTTCAGACCAGTTCAGTGCCTTATCACAAGGTGTCCTAGAGTTATCAATTTCGTACTCCTATAACAAAGCCGTCTTAGAGTGATAGATCACTTTAATATAAAGTTTAAGAACTCTAAGCCGTCCCTATCACCAAGGTATTGGTCACGTGGCATGTTACGTATCAGTTCTCTTCCCCTAAGGAAATACTAAAACTGCGTAATGAGTTTTTAATCTAAATATAAACATACATTTTACTAAAGGATATATTTTTTTAATTATAGAGATGAAAAAAAGATAAAGAAAAGGAGATCTCGTTAGGCAGTTTTAATATAATTTCTCTATAGAATAATGGCTGTAACATGCAGTTATGTTACCAATTCGATGTAATGAAGGTTTCTTTTTAATATTTTTTTTCGATGAGAACAATACGTGGTATATATCGAATACGAGGGCGAGTCAATAAGTAATTACTTTTTGGAATTCCCGCCTCTTAACTGAAACAGCCACTGTCAACAGGCATCTGTCAGTTGGCTCTTGTCAAAATTTGGAACAAACTGTGTGATTTAGTTTATGTTTGACAGACTTCCGCGTGATTTGAGTAGAGAATGAAAAAAAGTGAATTTCGTGTGCTCGTTAAGCATTATTTTTTGGCGAAAAAAAACCCACACTTCTACCAAGTCTAAGCTGGATAAATTTTATTACAATTCTGCTCTATCAAATTAAATGGGAAAAAAGGTGGCTTACAAAATTCCGTTGTTTCCGTACAAGCACGGAAAATTTCGAACGTCATGGACGTCCAGTTGAGATCTCTATAACCGAAACAATTGAAAATTCGGTCCGTCGAAGACGGAAAGGGATTGTGAAAACCACTAGCATATCACACAGGTCGGTGGCTTAAATTTTGAATAACCACTTGGGTATAAGAAAGCTTCCCGCAAGATGAGTGCCGCCTACGCTCACAATCGTCCTGTAAACTTCGCAGGAGTGTTTGGCGTTGCTCAACCGCAATATGGACGAGTTTTTGCGTCATTTTGTAATCTACTACAACCAACATACCAGAGATCAAACAGCAGCAAAAACAGTGGGCTTTTCGGGATGGGTTTGTCAGCCAATAAATACATGGCGACTGTTTTTTGGAACGCACGCCCAAATTGACTAGTTTTAAAGGGATAAACAGTGGCAAATATTATGCCTACTAATTGGTTCGATTGAATGAGAACTCGCCAAGACAAAATTTGTTTCCACTAGGGCAAAGCAAAAGTGCACATATGTGCAGTTTCCATGGTGAAATTCCATGAATTGAAATACGAATAGCTCCCTCATCCGGCCTATACTGCGGCTTTATCCCCGAGTAACTATTTATTGTTTCTAAACCTGAGAAATGGCTCTGCGGAAAGAAGATGAAATCATTTCACAAACAAATAAAGATTTTGATGATTTCCACAAATTTAATTTTTTTTAATATATAAAAGAATTTAAGAAACGTTAAACAGACTGTAAAGATTATTATACAAAAACGTGTGTTTCATTCAAAAATTCATGGAATGAATGACCTGCCTAGTATATAGATTTGGATTAATGTCTCCTATAAAAAGAACACGCTGCATTTAATTGAATATTTTTTCACTTACTTTGCCCCAAACTTAGAGCCATCCGCAATCAACAATTCCAATTTGCCCAAGACATCTAAATAGAATATCTTCTCTCTAAGAAATACGGCTAAATCATCCAAAAATTGTGTGGCTGGTGTAATCGATATATTCTTAACGATCAGTGCCATTTCTTTATCAAACTGATATTTACTGCAGCGATATATTGCTTTTACCCGATAAATTTTGCTACAATAATTTTCCCCACCGCCACTAGACTCGGCAAAAATTATTTCCTTTATTTCAATATGTTTCGCACGTAATCCATCCTCTAGAGCAACTCTAAAAAAATCCTTGCTCAAATAAGTGGGTGGTTCGGCTATATTATCCAATATCATGATATACACTTTCCTTTTATCCTGTATTATTATTGTTATTTTTCTTTATTCTGTGACAGGATAACTTTTGCTTTAATACGCCGTTTCCTTTTAATAACTTTTTTCAATTTTCCGCCAACGTTTAACGATCGTGAATTATACTTAACAAATAAATTTGTTGCACCTTCCCATTGGATTTTATATACAATTCCCATGGTCTACATTGACATTCCATCGTATTTAGCTTTGAAGTACTGGTTTGGCGCATCAATATAGTTTTCTCTTCTATAAACTATTTCTTATCGAAGAACTTTCTGTTTTTTTAAGTGTGATGACTATCGCGATATCTTGTGAACTACTTATCATGGTTGCGAAAATTATATATACATATATATACTATATACGAGTATATGTATATATACAAGTTTATAGGGTGATAAATTTCAACATTTTGCAAAAACCGATTTTCTAACAGTTCGAACAATTGAAATTGTAAAAAACTTGGTTACAGTCTTATTTATCACAGGAAAACGGCTTAGCAAGTGGGTTCTAGCACCGGCTGGTCCAAATACAAGCATTTTTTTGAATCACATGTTATTTTAACACATAGATTTTTTCTTGTCCTAAATAATCCCCCCGGGGAGCACGGTTAATACATCTTGTCATTGTGGCTCGATGTTGTGCTTCCTGGCGTATAGGGTTATCAGGTTTCCGGACCTAGGCCTTTTTGCTGATAACCCCTAAAAACTTGTATGTTGCTACCTAATCCCTGAATTAACAGGGCAACGGGCGCGCATGCAAGTAAATTAAAAGTAAAAGTGGGTTCGCTCACTCGTCCGGATGGGTAATATGGTCTTTCCAGACCTTGACCTTTGGCCAATTACCCCTAGAACTTAATATGTTACTACCCAATCCCTGAAGTAACAGGGCAACGGGCGTGCATATAAGAAATAAAAGGAAGTAGCTCTGCCTATGCTTGTCTGGGTAGAGGTGCTACCGATACCTCAGATTTGCATGAGACCTGAAATCGGAGGTGTTTTTAACACGCGGCTTACCAGAGTCCTATCTGGTGCCACGGAAACCAGTAGCCCCTAGGACTTGTCCTAGTCTGGTTGTTGGTGAGGCCCCTTCGGGGATCACGTGGTGGCTGTGGTTAAAACCCAAATATACGCGGGAAGAGGTATGGGTCAGGTGAGTGTGTCTGCAATTGGTTGTGGAGGCCTTTTGTAGATGCTCTCTTCAGGCCATATATCTCTAGGGGCTGTTGCTATTCGACAGAGCTGCTCTAACGGTTGCGGGTGGCTTGGAGGTTAGATAGCTCCAGCACTTTAGCAAGGTGTCTGTACAAGGTTCTGCAGCCTGTACAGAATTGTTACCATGTTGTCCCTATTGGGGGCACATTTAGGACCGCCCCCTGTATGTGCCCTTGAATGGGGACAACGGGGACGGTGGTGAACGGCTTTATTCACCCTTGTGCAGGAGTGCACCGTCAGGTTATGCCTTCGGGCAGGTACTGCCGTGAATCTTTTGCAAATCTGTCCGAAATAATGACTATCACTCAGTATAAAACTTGAATCTCTTTACGCTTCATTGTGGGGTCCCTATTTGGGCCTTACAGAAGCTCTAATCAGCAAAAAGATCGTCTTTTCTAACAAGGAGCATTTCCATTTCTCCTAGATGAAATTTCTACATCTGTGGATTGGAAAACCTTCACGTCATTGTTGACAATGCAACCATAGAGTGGCGGTAACAGTTTGGTGTAGATTTTGGAGTGATGGCATAAATGGAAAAATGCTGCTGGAAACGTCATTTCTGTTAAAGCAAACGATACACAGCCATGAATAGGGACTTCTTATGCCCTAAAATGTAAGATATAAACTTCGATAATTTTTGGTTTTAACAGGATGCCGCACCATGTAACACTGTTCATCAAACAATCGATCTTTTGAGCATCAAGTTCGTTAATCGTATTACCTTGTCGCCTTGGAACTGTGTTTTAACACTCTTAGACTTTTTCCTGTGGAAGATCGTTAAAGAGCGATCCTATGCAAATAATTTAGAAATGGTACACTTTCTTAAGTGTAATATCATCCGAGCCATTCGCAAAATAGAATCGAAAATCGTCAATAAAGTCTTAAAAAACTAGACTCACAGAATAAGCTACTGCGAGGCCCGCCACAGCAGTCACATGAATGAAATTATGTTCCATAAATAATGGGAGTATTTGTTACTTCTGTTAAATATATTTCAAATATACCGAAAGAAATTAAGTTCAGCTATTTTTATTTAATTTTTAAAAATATTTTGTATTTGGACGATCCGGTGTATAACCCGGCTAAGTATTCTATACCTGGTTAATAATTTCTTAGTCAAAAAAGGAATGCCAGTGTTTTAGTCACAGTGTGCGGTTAAATACGAAGCCAATAGATGTATTATTAAATAACTGTTTCGACCATCGAGGTTTTTTTCATAAATGAGAAAAAATTTCATGAATTATGTCTGCGATCTGTCTTAATCAGGTTGAGTTTAATTTGGTTAAAAAGTGAACATTTCTGCAGGATACACATTTTGCTTTATTCGATTTGTATTTTCATTAAATTTTTGGGCAGTTTTTAGGTTTTTTTTAATATTTTTTAAGATACATTTTGATGTTTTATTTTTACTGCATTTTTTTAACTTTTTATGTCTTTATAAAAATTTTATATAAAATTTCAAATAAATTTTTAACTAATATCTGATGACGTAGTGTAACTCATTTCGCGTGAGTCCTGTGTAACTTGTATTAGCAAAAAGCTAAAGTTAATTACAAAAACTTTGAGTTGGTCTTTAATTAAACTTCGAAATTTCCTTAATAAAAAATTCATAAGATCCTGATAGTCTATCGTCTTTGTCGTCAAGCGGTAAAAGTAATGTTAATTCTGTGCTTGTTGTATACAAAGATTGACTATTATTGGCTTTGACTTGCCATTTGATAATCATTAGTAATAGTTGTAGCCCATCAATAATATTTAGTTGTCGTCGACAACGAACCCACCATTACCAATATATTCTTATCGACTTGATGTGACGTCAATGACGACAATTAGAATAATGGGAAATATGCATATACTTACTTTTTGACACTTTGGAAGCAATGAAACAATATCTATTTAGAAATGAGTTCTAATTTTTTTTTCCTGAAGAACTCATGATACAAAATATGTTATAGTTGTTATTTTAGCGATAAATTTTTAGTCTGTTATTTTAATGCTGCGTGAATTTCGTCGTCGTTTTTCATTGTGCTACATGTTCTCGAAGAAATATGCATTTAGCTGAGCTTCTTAATCAAACTGGATCCACTAAAGATGTCGTAACAAATGGCCTGAATCGTATTGCAAGCACATCGCTGCTATTGCCAGTGAATTCAAAGAATATCCATAAACATCGACGAGACGACGATGCGCACAATAACGCTTCAGCAGATATTCTTTACAACAAATTTTGTTGAAGGATTTGCATATGTTTCCCAACAAAGTGCAAACCCTTCACGAAACTATTAACTAACTACTGCAAACTATTAATTTTCTACTCTGCTCTATTAAACTTGGTTCAAGGAGAGAATGATTTCGTATCAAAAATCATAATTAGCGGCCGTTAGTTGGTTATTAACAGTATTTCGTTTTCGTTTCTGGGGCAGAGATTCCACATGAAATATATGAGAAAGTTGACTGTTTAGTGCGTCATTTTCAGTGAAAAAGTGATTGGACCTTTTTTTTTTGAAGACGCCGATGGCTTCACCGTAATCGTAAATGGTGAGTGTTACAGGCAGATGTTAAAAGACTATTGTTGGTTTCAACAGGACGAAGCAACAACTCGTACACTTCGAGCAACGATAGAGATTTTAAAACACCGATTTCCAGGTCGAATGAACACGCGATTTGGACATTTTCATCAGTTTTCTTCCTTTGGAGTTAAAAAAAAAACATTAAAATTAACATTGAAGAAGAAATCGCCAATTTTGAACCAGAGGTTTTGCGAGCAACAATTCAAAATGCCTTAAAAAGAGCGCAATTACTCATCAACTTGGGTGGTAATATAATTTTTTCCAATTAAACTTTTTATGAAAACAGAGCTCTCTTTTTTATTTATGAGAAATTGGCAGCCAGTTCAGGTTATGCTATTACTCTTGCACCACCTTGTATATTTCATTGGTGCTAACCAAATCATCAGTGAACCTTAACCGATTTGTATGTGCAAACGTCTAGTTGGGGGGAATATCCCAATTAATAAATATGATTACTAAGCATTTAGAAAAATAATAATTTTCCGCAACATTTTTTTATTTCAACGACTCAAGTATTATTATATCACGTTTTAAAGTATGAAAAACATTGTTGGCATGCAAAACGGACAAATCGACGTTGTAATCAAGACCATGCTTTCCCCACGAACTTGTCTGTACGGACTTCAAAATTAATATAGTATTTCTGCTGGTTAAAGGGGAGGTTGGTAAGCCCCCTAGAAGAATCTCTCACTCAAATGACCGAGCCACAAGACTATAAACTCACTTGCTCATCCAATTCTAAAAAAAAAATTTAAAAATTTAAAAATTTAAAAATTTTAAAAATATTTGTCACTGCAGACCAGTGTTACCAAAATTGGGAAATTCGCGTGGCGCATTTACGTGTCCATCTATACAAAGTTATCATTTCTAGATTTTCTTATTACTTACCTGTGTGCAAACTGAATTTCAGCTCTATATCGATAGTGAAAGTGCCTAATAATATTGTTACGCCAGTGAGCTAGTGAGTACTTCAATAAGGACTTTTTACACCTTCAGTAGGCTTTCATTGTAAATATTCACCTATAAGGCTACATATGCATATATAGTATCCTTATATTCCTAGTTTGTTTATTTTTTGAGCTTTTATGTTCAAGTGAAACATAGTTGGGTGGGGATTAAAAGAAGGCACTTGGTTTCAAGTAATTAAAGGCACTGTTGGCATAGGCCGGAACTTGTCCTAGCGCGCTACTGTACGCTTAGATAATAACAAATTTTGAAAATATTTATTATTGCTTTTTAAGAAAAGTTTTTATTTAAAAAAAGCAACTGTTTGAGTAAAATAATTTGTGTGTTTTTTTATATTAAAATTGCATTTTTAATTAAATGAATGAATTTTTTAATGAATTTAATTTAAAAAAAATTCTATGCTAAAAAAAAAGAAATTTTACTTTGTTTGAACATTTTTAAAATATTTTGTTTGGAAAATGGTAAATTGGTAAAAATTGGTTTAATTAAAAGAATCGTTTTGAATGACAAATTTTTATAAAAATTTTAATGTCAATTAATAAACATATGAATTTTTATAAAACAAATAGTTCTTTTCGTTTTTATGACTTTAAAGGAAAATTTCAAAATTTTCATTTCCTACATACTTACATATTTCATTTATATGTCACTTATTCGCATATATGTACATACAAAAGTGCATAATAATAATTAAAAATAAAGTATCGTAGACTACATGCGAAACGTCCACATATTGAAAAAACCGATAAAAAAATAAGTTTGTTAAATAACCTTGTCGTACACCCTAGTACTTAAAGAAATCTAGTTTTATCTTACCAGGTCCTTAAAGATAAAATGTCTCTGTTTACTTTCGGTTGGTAGTAATTATTTCTGTTTATCTAAACGTTTTTTGTTTTGTTTGTTTTGATTACGGAATGGCTAGTGGTGGACATTGATGCAAAAAGTAACTTGTCTGGGTTTTTTTTTGCAATTGTTATTATATATTACTGCTTCAAAGTCTTAAACGAAAACGTAATAATAATTTTTATGTCAACCAAAGACGATTTTGTTTAGCATTTGCCACTTATAAGAGACCAAAGCATGCAACTGCTTAACTATGTTAATAGTTTTTTCTTATTAAATAATCGCATTATGTGCAGCATAAGGTTGTTTCAAAAAAGTCTATTTATCGACCTAATTAGAAAATACAACCCCCTTACTTAATTGTGTGCTCTTTAATGTTCCTCTTAGTGTTTTACATAAAATTGCTGAACACACCTTATAAAAGTACCCAAAATGTAAGGGTTACAATTGGCGCTAAAATTATGAATACATATATGTATGTGAATTTAGCCCTTAAGCACGTTTTAAGGTTTAACTTATTTCTGGCTTTCAATTTGATATTTGAGGTTGGGCGTATTCGGCCGGCTATATCGCTATTTAAAGGTAGGTTCCTCTTCAAGAAAGAGAGAAGAAGACCCATATCTCGAAGAGTTCGATAATTCAAATGTTCCACAAAAATATTTCTCAGTCTTATACACAAAATTGATGAACACACCTTATACCTAAAATTTAATGGTTACAATATTTTCTATGTCCTGGACCCAACTCAAAGCTCTAGACAATGATCGTTCCAAATAAATAGAATTTACGGATGCCCTATGTTCAACATGAACTTTTATATACTTAAGCGATATACAATATCAATTCATTTATATAAATAAAGGGAAATATATATTAACAATATTTCCTATACCGTTTCACTATAACTATTTGCTAAATGAGGGGTGGACTTAAGTTCTACCAAAATGAGAACCACATATAAAATTTCAAAATACCGATGCACGTATATGTTTTTTTCGATTCCCCTCTACCTGGATCAGTCTTTAAAACCACCAGTCTTTAAAAATTACAATTTAAAGAAAAAAAATATATATTGAAATTTATTTGCCTGGCTCAGATTGCCCGATTGCTGAATTTATCAATTCCGATTAATAAATTATTTTTATTAAGTTAAAACGAGAAGCCAACTGTTACATTAGCAGAACGGAAAAGTACTGTTTCCAATAGTCGCCACAACATCGCCTTCAGCATTCATGTGTCTCTTTTTATTTATCACTTTATTAATGTGTGCAAAACCGGACATGAAAATTTTCAACTTCAACGTCGATCTACTTTCGTATTATTTTTAAGCCGAAATTACCATAAAGTGTCTCCATTATGCCGTTTATGTTTTCAGGTGGTAGAAACATTTGTTTAAAAGTTGTATAAGTTAATGCATGAACATGCATGTCGCACCACAAAACCAGAAATGGCCACTATAAATTCCAATTTTTCCAACTTAACCGCAATTTTTTTTAATTCGAAACTAGCCTACGAAATGCCCATAATACTGTAAAAGTTTTGAATTTCAATATATGCATTAGTTCAAAAGTTATTTGAATTTATGTACATGCAAATTACACCACGAAACCGGAAATTACCATTTTAAAAAAATTACTACTAACCTCAAATTCCTATTTTGTATATATGTATATATATTAAATATCGTTCATTGTAAGCGAAGTCTATTAAGCAACATAAGTGTATTAACTTTTACTTTGTATGGGAGGTAGCTGTCCCTGGGTCCTATTACGTATTGGTTAAATCGGAACTTTCTCTGGAGCGCACTCTTTAACATATAAAAAAAATTAAAATCGGTCTACAGATGCCGAAAATATCGCTGTACTTACATACAAAAAAAAAAAACATCGTCACTTTCAGTTGCCAAGGAACTAAATCCTTTTTAATATAAATATTTCACAGGGAACGAAAAAAGCCTGTGCCTTTCAATATATTTTAAATCTGTAAATGCATTACCAAACGACTAATAAAAACAAAATATCTGTATTTATTTTGTGAATGATGTGTGTTTTTACTAATTCTATGGTATAGATTGATAATATTATTCGAACTTTATCTTGATTAATTTATTGAATTACTTATTGAGTTTTAGTTCTTTATTTTGAATTATAAATAATATTCAATATTTCTATACCCTGTGGGTGGGTGTCTTCTTCAGTAAAATTATTTGAATTTCCTGAAGAAGATACCCACTATACTGGTGTAGAAATATTGAATATTATTTATATCTTTTATTTTATTAATGGGCTTTAGGTCTTTTTATAAAAAACTATATTATTTCAATGTTTCTCCAAGAACAATTTTTCTTAATAGTGTGACAATAACAAATGAAAAGCTTTGAAAATTGTTTTTACATACACACATACATAAACAAGTTGAAAAAATAAAAAAAATGAATTAGAGTTTTTGCAAAATGCATTATTTGTTTGGCTTTAGCTCTTCTTACGCCGACATTTCTTTGGTCGCTAAACCAAATCGTCAGTGAACTTTTAACCGTTTTAAAACATTCAAATATTCATATGGTATAACCCGTTTCCTTTTTTGAAATCGTTAAAAATAACAGTTTTCTTTTTATATTTCATTTTATTTTAATAAAATATTCTTATAAATTTAACAACAAGTCATGAAATTCTTGAGTTCTTATTTTTCGTGTGTTACGATATCCTTATTATACATTTTTCTTATCGCTGAAAGAGCAAAATCTGAGGATAACAGAAAGTACTCTATGGTATACGAATAGATATCGCTAGTTTAATGAACGTTCGAAATTGCAGTATAAAGTTGCAACAGTAAATTAAAATGTTTTTACTGCAACAGTGAAGCAGATTGTCCAAAATGTTTTTTGAAATACGGGTCATATACAATAGTTACATAATGAAAGAGCATCATTTTATTTGTATCGGCATATCGGAGAAAGTTTGGTTTCCTATGGAATCGGTGTACTGCACTTACGAACGTGTCCCACATCTGAAAAAAGGCGAACTTGGCTCGATATAAATTTGGTTTAGCTTCCGATTTATTTATTTTTTATAGTCTATAATAGATTTCAGCTATTAAATTTAATTAATTTAATTAGATAAACAAATGCATGTAGATATTTAAAACTTATTGCAAGGATATACAAGATGTATTTAAAAATGAAAGTAATGTTGGAATACATTACTTTCATTTACTTGCTTTTAAGAACGTGATAAAATTCTCAGTATTGTTTATGGATGGATTGGAAAGGTAGTAGTTGGGACACATCCATAAAAACAATTTCGGTTTGCAGTAAATTTATCGCAATTTATTAGAATATTAGATGCATTCGGGTCAATAAGAATCTTTTTATTATAGAAAGATTATTACAGTCTTCAATACTAAAGCTTCCATTCATGTTCGTTTTTAAATAATCCTTATATCGATCCTTCCACGGTTGATCTCCTATCACCAGGTCGAAGTTTTGGACCATTACTCCACCTGGGATGTCTGGATCCTATCAATATATTTAAGCATGTCATCAGTGTTGTGCCAACAAGATAGGGGATCTAAGGGTTTTTTCGCGAATTCGTCCGCAATATCCAAAGCATTGTTGTTCTTATGTGTTGATTGGGATGTTTCCTATGAACGAGGCGTAGAAATTGCTACTGAAGTTTCGTGTCGCGAGCACTAATTAAAGGGTCAGCGCAAGTTATACTAGCTGCATATCTTATAGCTTCACATATGGGAATGATACCGGTGGTAGATTGTTGAGAATGTCAGAATGTTCTTATTATGGATTTTTCTGTGGCGATGCTGTTAGACACATCGTTATCGTCATATGCGTGTATTAGAGTGTAGTTATAGTAGACTAGGAGTTTGTAAAAAGTCTGCTGTAAACATCTGGAGGTATTATGCTTTGGGAACTGGGTCGAAGAAATATTCGAAGCTGGCAATAACGCCTAAATGGAATAGAAAAATTATTTCCTTATTTACCTTAAATATTCGGTTAATGATAGATCAGATATGATTCCAATTAAATCTTCTGGAATAGTTTAGCTTCAGATGCAAATCTGTTTTTAATTTAAAGAGGACATTGAGAACACATGTTCTATTGTGTCAGAGGACACAAATGGACAGTCACACTTTATAGTTTCGGTTTGAAATCAGATATAATTTCGAATACTTTTTTCTAACATATTTGCATTAACCGAGCAATATATGTATATATGTTTATGTAATATACTTATTAAGCTTTCCTGATCACGTAGATGTAGGGAGGGGCTGACGATTATTCAATTTGTATATTTCAAAGGCCGTATCCATAAACAATTACCAAAGATCATTATTTCAAACCATTTTTCATAGAAAGTTTGTACTTGCAAACATGTTGGACTGTACCTACATTCATTATTCATTTCTAATTTCTAAATTGACTTGGGTTATTTCGTTATGTATATGGTGGCTGCTATTGTTTCCTGTTATTTTATTTGGAAAAATGTATGAATAATTTTACAAATTATATCAACATGTTTAAGAAATAAAAATAGTTTATAACAATAATATTAATGGGAATTTATAACAGTTGTTTTCTGCCAGCCTTTATAACGAATTAGGGAGTAATCTGCATATTAATTAGGAAATACAAGAGCAGAATATCTATTGCAAATGATGTTGAACTTTGCACTGTCTCAACGCCTCATTAAAACCTTCACACAGAGTTAAGTCTGATTGACCTTGAGCACATTCCAAAAATTGTTTGATTTCCCAGCTGCATGGTCCCTGAGGGTCACTACGTTGAGCAACACCGCTATATTGTTGAGTTGGAGCAGCAGCAGGTGGTGCAGTTGCTGCAGCTGTTTCTTTTTCCGAGCCACTAAAAAGGCCGGTAATACCATGACCAACAGCATGTCCAACAGCAGAACCAACGGCAACTCCTCCGGCCGTGGCAGCCATTTGTTGAAACATAGAAGGTTGCTGTGGAGCTCCTACCGCAGTTGGCGCAGTGTGCACAGGTGCTGGTGGTGGTGCTGGGGCAACACGTGCGGGCACATTTGCTGGCGCAGCTCTAGAAAAGAAAATCATATTGTTATCATTTTGATCTTGCAACGAACTAAAATCTACTTAAGCACATAAATTATTCCTATGTTCTATTTTTCACCTGTTTGGTATCAATTTTGAAATTCTCTAACATTTTAAATTGTTATAATAATTAATAACGAAGGTGTAATAAGTTTAATAACGTATAAAAAAACATATCGCTCATTTACGAAACATCACAACTAAAAAAATGTATTTTGTTGTTGCTAATTTTATCGCCTCAACTCTTGAGAGAACTCATCCGAACTCAATCTTCTGTAAAAGTAATGTTTTAGACTTATGACATTTTTTAAGCAAATGAGACGTATGCATATTATTTTTGCAAACCTACATAAGTACATTCATCCATATGTACATACATACATACATACATATGCATATACTTATGTACATATTTCTTTACGTCGGTTATGAGGTTATGTAACAGTCGGGGTTCGATATAGATTTATTCCATGAATTTCACAATTTAAAGAAACTTTTGTAGTGCGCAGTAAGAAATATATAATTAAAAAATTTTTTTAATTAAATTTTCATAAAAGAAAACTAAACTGACATGTAACTTGAAATTTTTAATGTTATCTCTAGCACATTCCATATTTCATAACAAAACTTTTATGAATATGAACCCCAAACTGATTTTATACCTTCTAGTTGCTGGTGGAGGGCTTGCTGAACGTCCGCGTCTAACCATTTTATGTATTTTCTAATTAAGATATATATTTTTAACAACAAAATTTAATTTATTTTCTTCTGGCTGCTTATCAAACACTATTTGATTAAATTTTAATTTGTTTCCTGGTTGATTGTCAAAATTTTATTTCTTCGAAAAACTAGAATGTTCGAACTGCAGTCGGTCAGAGTTGCCAGATCGGCTCTTATACGTTTGCAAATTACCCAGTGTTTACACAAGAGTAATTATGTTTTAGTGCAGGAAAGCAAAATACATATGGTTATAAAAAGCGTTTTTCTAGTATGCCTCCATTATGAGCAAATCATTCGGAGCGGTTCAATTACGTTTGAATATATTTGTCCTACATTTATCGTTACATATATAAAGAAAATATTCTTTAGTTAAATTCTAATCTAGAGCACTCATAAGCTTATAATCATTATGAAATCAAACATACATATATCGAAAAAAAAATTTTTAAAAATAATTGATACACCAATTTTGCTATTATTATTTATTTTAAACATTGAAATCAATATGAATCCCATATTTGTTCTCCTCCATATGACAACGTAATATTCCACTTTTTTAAATGTCTGTAGAAACCAGCTAGGTGCATTCATACAACCTAAGGTATCCCCTGGTCTTATGCACAGCGGTTGCACTAACCCTGCAGCTACACGATCAACTGTTGCTTTCAAGGTTTTCACACATACTGCTTGTCAAAATTCATTTGAGTTGATAGGCTACACGCAACATGAAAACAATTTTTCTTCACTTCTAAATCATTTCGCATATTTGATAAAAAAAAAAAATCATATGCCACAGAGCTTCATGGGTTCTGTATAGCTCTATGAAACGCAACACATCATTAGTTCTATAAGCACAAACATATTTCACTATTTGACTTTATTTATGTACTTACGAAACTTCAACTAAAGGTTCTAAAATGCTGCAAATATTTATAAAAAAATTATATTGTATGAATGTATATGTAGAAAGAAAAACGAAAAATTCTTTAAAAGAATTGCTATCAGCTGTCTTCTTGAAGGCAAATTGAAACACTAAACTTAAAAGAGAAGTTATGAAAATTATTTTTATTCAATATTTCGACGCCTCTTTGGGCGTCTTCTTCAGGAAATTTTTTTTATTAATATGAAAATTTTTTAATTTTTTTTTCATATTAATAAAAAAATTTTCCTGAGGAAGACGCCCAAAGAGGCGTCGAAATATTGCATAAAAATAATTTTTATAAAAAAGACCTATATAAAAATCA
Organism: Germaria angustata; assembly: GCA_963681545.1. NCBI lineage: Eukaryota > Metazoa > Arthropoda > Insecta > Diptera > Tachinidae > Germaria > Germaria angustata. The sequence continues at coordinate 55,600,182 of OY813001.1, read as the reverse complement.
TATACATATGATAATAGATAATTTTGACAACTATTCGAAAATAGCTCAGCTGTTATATCAATATCACATGGAAAGAAACTCTGTACTCTCTACAGCTATTCATACATGCTATCGTTTAATTGTCAAACACCATATGAAAAAATATAAATTAAATATTTCATGTATAGTTTCATAGATTCACGATGTAATGTGTTTGTTTGGTTAGAGAAGAATTGACTTCTTGGTTTTGTTTGCCTTGGCCCAAGTTTATTTACTAAATGCAGTGATGCCAGAAGTAACGAGTTTTTTATTCTTACGCGATATGTTGGGAATTTTTAAAATTACTAAAAAAATTAGTTGTATGTGTATAAAATTTTTACATTGTATTAATATTAACTACTAAAAATTACATTTGTTCCCATAGACAAATAATATATATAAAACCTATATAACTCAATATTCCTAACATATAAACATATAATATTTTCCTTTTTGTTTTAAACAGTTATTTCAATAACTTGTACATGACATATATTTACATATAACATACGTTTCAATACGCAATAACTTTTAGTGCTGGGAAAAGAGGGGATTTTGCAGTTACGTAGGGAGTCTAAGAAGTTTTCACTGGCATCACTGCGTAAATGTTCATTCAATAATATGCACACACATAAATACATTGATACTAAATAACATATGTTATTTAGCTTCATATGAGGCTACTAGTCTGTATTAATTAAGTGCAAACATATTTTATTGTGTACTGAGAAGGTAATTTACAATAATTAAGTAAATACGATGTCTGGTTATGCAGATTTTAAACCCTGTAAGGATAACATAAATTATAAAGCTATAGCGTAAGTAAAAATTATGCAAAATACATAAAAGCAAGAATACATAATTATCTTGGTATGCAATTGTAGTTGCGAACAGATTCCGGAATTGTTTCTGGATAAAATAGTGGCGAAGAAACATTTCAGTAAATTTGGAAGAATAAAAAGATTTATACTACGACCAAACCGATTGAGTTGTACAATTGAGTATGAAAGTAAAGAAGATGCAAAGAACGCTTACTTGAATGCAGGCAATTTCAATGGAACAAATTTCATTGTTGGATACGCAGAACACGAAGTAGCACATGTGCAGAATACTGAAGAATGGGTAGACCCAGAGGTACAAGCTGAACTGGAGGCGATGTCTCCAGGCCATAGATTAGACGTAACTGCGCGGACTTTACCTGTGCAAAAGTCGACTGGGATGGAGAGAATGTCCAAGTACACAAATGACTTGAGCTACTCGTCTAAATCAATTAAACCGATTAGACAAAATTCACCACAACCAGAGGCTCTAAAAATTGATAGTTCATTTCGCCAAGAACTAGAAGATATTTTAAGAACTCCAGCTTTCACATATGAAGAAAAGTATAGGGTCCTAGATGCTAGAGATAAATTCATACGTATGACCTCCGTTCGGCAAACTGATATTAAGAAGGCGGTTGCCATAAAAGGAACTTGTCCAGATATGTGCCCAGAAAAAGAAAGACTGATGAGAGAATTCCAGAGACAGGTAATATTGTTTGGCGTCCGAAGGGCAAATGTGTAATGAAACTGTAATATGTTTCAGGTTTCCATCTTTGAAATGACTGACGAGGATAACAACGGATCAACAATTTCACATAGAAAAGCAGTTAAGGAATATTCTCGCAGTAGTGCGGATCAGGAAGTACCACTGCCACATGAACTAAGATCTGAATCAGTTTTACAGATGACAATGCTTTATTTAGTGCACCGTATTATGGGATTATGTGATGATCCAAAAACTTCTTTGTGTGACTGGTTTCATTTCGTCTGGGATCGAACCCGTTCCATTAGGAAAGACATAACACAGCAAGAGCTTTGCTCTTTGGAAGCAGTGCAGTTGGTAGAACAATGCGCACGTTTCCATATACATTGTGGAGCACGTTTAGTAGCTGAAGATCCATCAGTATTCGATAAAAAAATTAATGCCGAAAACTTGACAAAATGCTTGCAAACTTTAAAATATATGTACCACGATTTAAGAATCAAAGGAGTTGTTTGCCCTTGTGAAGCTGAATTTCGGAGCTATGTAATTCTGCTAAATTTGGGAGACTCGAATTTTTTGTGGGAAGTTCAGCAACTGCCGGAGATTATTCAAAAAAGCGGTGAAGTGAAGCGCGCAATTGCATTTTACAATGCAATACAAAATAATAATTTTGTTAGATTTTTTTCTATGATTAAGTCTCCGGAAACTTCTTATATGTCCGCTTGCATTTTATTAGGATATTTTACGAAATTGCGAGTTAAGGCAATGGATGCCATTATAAAATCACATAACTGGCGTAAAAACGATGTATATTTGCCATTATCTTATTTGACTACTATTCTTGGATTTGACGATGAGTCATCGGCAGCTAGTTTCTTGAACTACTATGGCTTGCATTGTGAACTTTTGGAAAATCGTGTCTTGTTAGATCGTTTAAATAAACCCGATATGGAATACGTTATGGATAGAGCTTTACAAGTAAGTAGTAAGATTAAAGTTAATAGATATGCTTACTATACTAAGTAGCTTAACAACTTGAATTTATACTTTTAGCTTGTTGAGTCGAAAAGACAAGTTTCAGTAGGTGAATGTGTGTTTGGAAAAACATTACCATCAGCTGTTTCATTTGAAAATCATCAGCCACACAGTAGCTTTGATGAGAATGGAATGTTTAAAATTGAGTTATTGGCTAGAGACCATCACTTAATAGAAACATTTCCTACAACTAATTTCCCATCTAAACATCAACAAAAACAACCAGATACTACAAGTGTAATCTCGGGTAATGAAACCAATTTGTTTAAAATACCGCACTCTTTATCAATAAGCTTACCAAAACCGCAAAAAAGACAACATCTTCAACAGAAACCGAATATTGGCAAAGAAGCACAAGAAAATCTTTCACATCCGCAAACTATTAAAAAAGAAGAAAAAACCCCTTTACCGGTTGGATTTAAATTAGGCGACAATATCTTTGGTGCAGCTGCAGCCACAAAGCCGGCAAATGAATCAATTTTCAAAACGCCTGTGTTGAACACAGGACCTGAGCAAGCATCCAATACTATTTTTCAGTCAATGTTATTTAAGCCTTCGACAGAAAATATTTTTGGACCTATCTCAACAAATGATCAGCCTAAAAGTGATAATATATTTGGTGAAGCTGTGAAGGAAACCGCAAATCTCTTCCACCAACAGAAGAAAGAGACTTTTATTAAGGATAATTCATCGAATGTGTTCCAAATAACTCAAAAAAACACGTTCGCGAAAGAAAGTGCGCAGCAGGAACCCCAGACAAGTACTAACAAATTTAGTCTTCCAATCATTTCTAGTGAAGCATCTTTGACTGCCTTTAAACGATGTAACACTTCAAAGAACGAAATGGACAATAAAAGTGTTGCTGTAGGAAATAATATAGATGAAAATTTCAAACAGATAAACGAAGATAAATTAAAGAATCTTGAACTAGAAAAAATAAGAGAACACCGAAAACTGGAAGAAGATCGTGAAAGGGAAATAAATAAATTAAAAATGATTTTGGAAGAAAAAGCTCTACAGACGACAGAACTATTTGTTTGCCATATAATCGAAGAAGAAATTTACAGACTAGCTCAAACTGAACTTCTTCTTTCACAGACTATAATAGAAGCTTCCAATATGCAAAAGGAAATATTAATCAATGAAGTTGTAAGCGCTTTTGTTGTAGATATCGCTGATGAAGAGTACGCTCTTATGTGTTACAATCAATTACTTCTAAACCGTTATTTTACCAGATGGTTAATGCACTTACGCAAGAAAAAAGAGCAGAGAAAATTGATGGAAAATATTCCTCTGTGGGTCTCATCCAATAGCCGAAGTCAGTGCGTAGAAGCTGTAAAACATCCTTGCCAACAAAAGAACATGGCAATGATGAAACGTTATCGTCTTGGAAAACCAATAGATTTAAATAAATATTATAAAATGGAATATGATAATTTATGTGATGAAAATGATAATCCGCTAAATTTATTTGCTTTGGTCGGTCAGCATTTATTAGCAAAGCAAAATTTTACATCATGCGGTATATTACAACAAAGAAAATATTTTAAATTTCTAATCACAGTACCCGGAAGTAAAGAAGAGCTACTTGGATTTGGGAGCTTTCTAAGCAGATGGCTAACAAGATTAATAAAAAAAGATCAAAGTGAGACCGGTCCATTTCTTAATGGCATTGAACACGATGTTGCCTTGTGTGTGCGAAAACTCTATGGAATCATACCAAAGAATGAACATGACGATGAAATGACTACAGAAGGAGATCATAATGATGGCGTAGTATGCTTTATCACTGGAGTCGAAATAGATACTCATAGTTGTAAACGTCTTTACAATTTATTGAAATTAACAAAAAACCTTAAACGTGTTCCCTTGGCTATTGTTGCTTATAATTGTAAATGCAGCACAGAAGAGTTGGTAGAACTCTTGGGCTTAGATGTCTTGCAAGAAGAAGGTTTAATATATTCATACACAATTCTAGGATGTCAAATGAAGAGGAGGAATTTCAGTTTTCGGAAACTATTTATAAAAGCTGTCGATTTTATTACAAGGGAAAGCTATTCATTGAACTCTAATGAAATACAAGCTCTTGCAATGCAGAATATATTATCTTTTCTTGAATCATCGCTAGGGGAAGAAATGTGGCAAAGGTGGTGTGTTTCAGCTAAAAGCAATCCAATTTTCAACAAAATCTGTAACCTACCTACACATGTCTTGGGTATATTTCATAAAGCTTTAGACCATTTAATTCACATTACACAAGAGGATTTTGATGAAATGCCAGAGTTTCCTGCAGAACTTAAACAGTTTGTACCACATAATTCATATTACAACGTACCATTAGGATTAGAGTTTTTCCCTCTCAACTGGAAAGATAAAACGGAAAAAAGTGTAATTAAAAGCTTTCTACAAAGCTTGTACCTGCCAGATATACAGCAAGTTCCAGCTGATATCGAGGGTTTAAAACTGTGGCTATTGAACTATTCTTCAAAATGCGTTAAGGACGATGATCTAGCCGCTACAAAAGCTTCTCATGAAGCTATTTTAAATCTTGTAAATCAACTTAAATGCTTGCAGGATGTTGAATTATCTTCAAGGATGCGCATGATTAATTACTTGCCTATTTTTAAACCCATAATATTTGCTCATATAAATAGAATGCTCCAGAGATTCAAAAAAGAATTAGTGAACTTGAACGTTATATATCTGAAAGATGACTTCAAAAACTTTCGAACACAAGCTTGGTGGCTCAACTATGAACCTTTAAATCTAGTAACCGTTGACTACAGTGAAGATCCATTAAGTTCACTGCAAACGCCTCAGGTGGAATATAATCCTAGTTTGGATTCAGTAAGTGGTATTGCTGAAATCATTGCCAAAGCAGAAGAAACATCTCGAAAATTTGAGAAATCCCTATTAGTATGTAAACGAAAAAGGCGAATTGATTGCTCTGATCGCCTTGCAAATTTAACGCCAACGTCACAAATAATGCGGACGTTAGATGATTCACTTTACCAGTTTGAATTGTCTAAAAAAGTTGGTCATTATGATACTTCATTTGTAACAGATCTTACACATGGTATTGACAAATCCATCAGTAAAGTCCTAAATCAATCACCTATGTCAAAACTGAAGAAAAAACGTTCTTGTTTAAAAAAATCTGACGAGTATTCAGAAGTTCAAAATGTTATTGCCAGTGCAACTAAATTAATACACAAAATAGAATCTACTAAAGACAAAACATTTAAAAGCAAAATTTATTGAACTATTAAATCTTTTGTTCCAGTAAGATAACACTACGTTTAATTTAATTTAAAGCTAGACTTAATTTTTTTTAATAAATATCACATAAAAATAATAAAAAATATATATATTTTCTATGGTCATATTAATTATTTTGTGTTAAAACAAGCGGGTCGGAAGAAAATGTAATCTGTATGCATAAATAGGCAAAGGTAAAACGGTTCAAAACCATTTTCTCTTTTGTTCGTTAATAAATTTTAATTTTTCTCATTTTTCTGTTTAGTAGCTGTTAACGAAATTAAGAATATATATTTTATTAAAATCAGTTGAGTAGCGGTTGACGAGCTTGACTGTTATTATAGCCGCCACCACAGAAAAATTCTCAGAGGGCTGTAGACACCCCTAGATAAGTCTCTATCTACGCCCAAGGAGCATTGCAATAAATGTACCATTAAACCTTTGTTTATTCTATCTAGCGGTTTTTCGCATACAAAAGAATCGTACTCTTCTTACATTATTGTGATATAATTCTGCTAAGATCCAAAAAGCTCAATTTTCATTAAGATGTTTAGATACATATTGCCAAATTAAAATATTAGACAACTCCACAACCATGACCTTAAATCTTGTGAACTGTATTAGACAACATGTATTACCGTTCATAGTGCATTAAGTGCATGTATTTAGTAATTGGTAATAATTTGCTTAAAAAAAATTAAAATCCCTTTTATTCGAATTGTCTTCATCGTCAAATCAAGTCGACAATAAAATTAATGCCCCGATTATGGTTTACAACACTTAAATGTTATGTTGTTTCGGCTACCACACAACATTAATTTATTTTGTGATTATGGTTTACAACACCTAGGTGTTGTTTATGTTACAGTGTTGCATTTTATTTGTAGTACATATTTCCGTAAAAATACATACCAGCATGCCAAAAACTGTTTAAAAAACATTAAAGAAGCGTAGATTTTGCTAGAAATAAATAAAAGACCAACAAAAGAACACACACACAAATGGCACGTATTCGGAAAAGAATTCGAGACAGTTCAAATCCATTGGAACTACCATATATAGAATAAGTATGTAAAATTTTTATAAAACCAAAAGTTACTACAATGTCTTAATTACAACAACATACTTTATAGTTTTATAAAAAAATTTCCGCATAAACAAGTATGGTTTTTTGTTTTTGATACAAAAACTGAGCACTTTTCTAAAAACTAACTCTGCCATTCTTTAATATTTCTAATTCGCTGTCCCAAGCCATTTAATTCTTCAGTAAAATGATCCCATTTGTCCATGAGCTGTATTTTGTTTTATCCAAATGGCACCTTGCCTCGGCCAATATCTGGATTAATTTTCATCAGCTCAAGAAATATTTATTTTATTTTATTATTTTGTATTTATTTATTATATTTTTATTTTTTACACTTTTGTATGTTTTGAAAACAAATTTTATATGCATACTTAATTTTTTTTATCCTTTCTCGATTTTCAACTTGTAATGTTAATCAAACAACACCTAATGAGCTGTTGTAGATTTTTGACAGTGCGAACAACACATACTGACAACAGATGTAAACCATAATCGCATTTTAAAAAAATACAACATTAAAGTAACAACTGTTGTAAACTATAATCGGGACATAATTAAAGTTGTATGGCCATTATCGACACTAATTGACTCTTATTAACGGACACTTACCTATCAATAATATTTAATTGTTGTGGACAACCATCAGCCAATTGCCAATATATTCATATTTATGCTACTTTGCAATGGCAATAGAAGACAACGCCGTTTATTATGTTTTATTGCAAATCGGTATTGCAGTTGGCAATACTGGCATTTATTGATAACTTTTAACATATGTTTGGTATTTTGGAAGCAAAATTGACATTGATGTTGTCTCTAATTGCCTTTGGTTTTGTATTTGGCATTTTTGGTGTTGTTTTGCGTTGTCGTTGTGTTAAATTGATATTGTCTTAAAATTGTCGAAGCCAAATAGAAGAAGATTGATTGTTGTCGACTTGTGGCGTCGACAATGTATATGTGTAGCTGTATTGAAATATACATATACATATCCGCAAGCAACTATACCATAGAAATGCTCAAGAGATAAAAACAAGCAACTACTTTATTTATAGCTTGATTAGGGATGGCAATCGAATTTCGACGCGGTTGCTAGTTGCCAAACGTGCATGTCTCTGCTAAAAATGATAATTTAGAGAACAAAATGATAATGCGAACTACTTCTAAATGATATGCCAACTATAAATTTATGGTTGCCAAATAGCAACCCAACTGAGATTCCGTAGCCATCTATCCATAATCAAGCCATTAATGTCTTGTTTATTTGTATTCTATCCACTTCCCTTACTTGAATTCCTATTATTTTCAATTTAGTTATTTATTTATTTTTGTTTTAAACAATGGTAAATATATAAAATAAATATACACAAATTTTAAGCTACTGAAGAAGAAGTATTCCTCAATATCACTTTGGAATTATATTAGAAACTAAATCGAGTTAAAGTTACCCCAAAAAATATCCATTATTAGTTTCCAATACTATAAAATGTGTAATGGCATTTTGCCTAAATCAATTTTTTGTTTGTTGGAAATATTATTACAATATTATTATTGTATGTTGCATGAAAGAAAGGAAATATTCGTTTTCATTGCTTCATTTGTTTGAAACGCACATATTATTGGGAACATGCAACTCGTTTTGTGTGCACTGGTACTTCATACTAGAATTATGTAAGAATTTTGTTTGGTACATCGAATCTCATTTACAAATCGTATAAACTGTTTAGAAACACTCACCTTGCATAATCTTCCTCCTTTACAAGAGCAAACATACAATTAACATTGACATTTTACTTTTTACTGCCAGCGATATTCCTTTGACTGCAGTTTGTTGCAATTTTAATGGGTATGTGTGGGTTTTCCTTTAGCCACCAACCGAATCGATTGGCATTAATTGCATTAAGACTGTTTAGTGAAGTAAATGGAAGCAAATCAGCAAAACAAAAAAAAAATGAATACAGTGAAGTTTGGTTATAACGAACTAAATGGGACCGGTCAATATTGTTCGTTATAGTCGAAGTTAGTACGTATTTATATATTTTCCAATAAATAAAATGGATCACATTTTTAAGTATTTTTCACTATGTTCATAAGATGTGTGTATCTTTTCAAAAATCTCATTTATTTTATATACATATATATGTATTTTTTATCACTAGCAAATACTGGTAAATAATTACTTTAACGGTTTGAACAAATTATCTAGTTTCGTTCGTTATAATCGTAAAAATTTACAAACTTTTTTGTATTTAGTGTTAAGAAAAAAATAGTTCGTTATAATCGTATTATAGTGTATAAAATATTTATGTGTTGGAACCACTTAAATAACTCGTTATATGCAATAATTCGTTATAACTGGTAACCGTTATAACCGAACTTCACTGTAGTAAAAAAATATCAGTTTTTACTTCAATTATCATTATTAGTTTTTCATTTAGCTTTAATAAATATCTTAAACCAATTGATACCAATAACTTCAACTGAATGTGTTAAGCCGTATATATCGCTCATTTGCTCAAACAACATCATAATTCAAAAATTTACATTTTTTGTAGTTAATAATGCATGGTTAAACGGCATATCTCTCTTTATGTCGTGTAAAAAATGCATATAAATATTTTGTCAGCTCACCTCACGAGATCAGATTATTATTTTATTTTTCCATTTGCACTCGTTTTCTGTAAATTTAGTTCTTTTGATTTATAACATTGTTTGAGCAAATGAGCATTATGTATGTATGTCTACCATATATTAGATATATAATTAAATTATATACTTGATACACAACGACACCCTCATGATACATTTCATTTCAAAAAATTTCAAGAATTTCAACTATAATTTTCCATATTTTAGATTAAATGGGCAGCCTGCACTTATATAGTTACTACTCGGATGTCATGAGGTCCATTGTAAGGTTTAAAGAACCCCTATAAACAATAATTCCTAGAGTAAACTAGAGCTTCTTACTACGCTTAACAGAACGGTCAGTGGCATATCTCTGAGACAGTGGTCTGGTCTGGATAGAAACAACCGACGAAAAAAGCTCGGTAAAATCATTTTTCGATTTTCACCTCTTCATCGCAATTGATAATTTATGACCACTTAAATTAAATCTTAAAGTTATTTAATTCTTCTAACAATTAATTGCATCACAAATTTAAAGCGAAATCAATTTCGCAATAGCCATACAATTTGGTCCAAATGCAGTTAATAAAAAAAGTTCTGTAAAATTTTGTATTTGTCCCTTAAGCTTTTTTGACAGTTATGGCACGATATGTCTAAAAGCGTTTGCGTTTCTAAAAAAAGTCTAACATTTCCTCTAACAATTTACAAAGCAAAAACTACTTATAACTCTAGTTGAATGCGCACTTTTTCGCAACAAGTGTGGCGTTATTAAAGAACACTAAACTCTATTTTTTCTCTTTGAAAGGGTAAAAAATGTTACACTTTTTTCAGAAATTTTGGACTGCTCCTTCCACTTCCTCGATGATATACTTATATCTTGAGCACTGCAAACGCACTGATGTCATTCGGGAATACTTTAATATTATACCTGAAAGTTAAAAGCTGATTAAGTCCAAAGTGAGGGCCATATAATTCACTAAAGTTATCATTAGTACATAAGATTGAGTGGGGAGGGACAAGCTTCTCCTGATTAAACTAAGACCCGTCCACCAGGAATTCCTAATGCAACCCAAAATCTTCTGAGGGGTTACTATCTATTGCGATGCGTGAGCTAGTTCGATGCGTTTGGTATTTTGTTAGCGCAAGATATTTAGATTTAACGAAGGATTTTAATTGATGCCAGATTTGAGAAAGTGAAAAAATTAAATGCGAAAGGAAAATGCGTAAATGCAATAAACGGTAGCAATTATCCGATTAGGTACCATTTTTCTTACGCATCGCAATAGAGAGTAAACCCCCTGTTCTTTAAAAAGATTTAAGGCCGCGCCATTACTGTATTGCGCAAAGCCTTTTCTTTTATGGTAGTTGGGAAATCGGTTTAATCTTCTGAAGTATGTCTGCATTGCCGGCCTATGGTCGGGCGCAAAAATTTCCGCTTTCATACATATTTTTGGAAAAAAAATCTGTGTGAAAATTTAATAAACTTGAAAAAGTGTGAAGTAAGTGCCAAATTTGTTCCCTATATATTTTTTTGTTGAAATCACATCAAAAAAATATATGTTTTTTGGCCTTATTTCATTTTAAGTTTTTTTTTTATAAAGTAAATTAATTCGGAAAAGAAATGAAACTATTCCCACAAAAATTAAATAAATTCAGAAAGAAAAATGGGGAAGTTATTTCATGTGTATTTTCGGTCGTTATTTCATACAGCCCGCATCAGCAAATCGTTTAGGGATTTTTATCACTCTTTTGTGATATACCACTGTGCGAATGAGTAATGTGTAATCATTTCTAATTGCAATATGCACTGATATTAATACAGTGGTACAGTATACCTCACAAACAGTTATTTATTGTGAAGGCCTCGACACATCTTATTTTTTGGAAGGTATAACAATATTGGAAAAATGGCACGGACTCATCGATCCGCCCTCGTATTAAAACATAACATGAAAATAATTAGTTTTGACAAACAGTGGCCTCTTGTACCATCGCGTATTCCAAAACGATTTATATATAAATCTTTATATATTGTTTTCAACATGAAGAAATGTTTTAGACTTTAATTTTTTGCATATATTAATTTTTCGTTTATGGAAGACAGGGAGGACATAACTTTTTTTCGCCTCTGGATCCGGCTCTAGAAGTTATATATAAGAAAAATTCCATCGAAACTTTCTTGCCATAGATTTTTTCAATCTATTAATCGAAATATTTTTATTTCGAAATTTTAAAAAATTTTTTTCCACTTCAATCTATCTTGTGCCGCTGTTTTGGCAGTTCTGGGCTCGATTCCTTTTTCTGTCAGAATATTGTTGATAGTGTCCTGCTACGGTATTCTTCTTCTTCCTCTGTTTCTCGTACCACTCGGTCTTGCTTCTAAAACTCGTTGCGGCAGGCGGTTCTCTGGCATTCTAGCCACATGTCCAAACCACATTAGCTTGTTGCATTCGATTTTGTTATTCAGCGGTTCCGTATTTAAGCTGGCTCGTATAGTGTCGTTCCGTATTCTGTCTCGTCTTGTTTTACCGCACACACGTCTTAAGTATTTCATTTCTGTTGCCTGCTGGAATTGTATGCAGCAAGTTTTGGTACCCGTTGAAACTTCTCTCTTGCCGATGAAATTTTTCTTTAAAGCGAAGTATAAATTGGCAGTTGTGGCTATTCTGTGATTTAGATCCCTGTCCGCTTTTCCATCTTCGCTAATTGTGACACCCAAGTAGCGAAAGTGTTGAACTTGTTTTAATGCTTCGGATCCTGTATAAATTTGATGATGATTTCTATCGCGGCTTATTATCATGGTTTCTTTTTTTCTTGTGTTTATGCGGAGGCCTCTCTTGGTCATTTCATTCAGAAAAATATTATGGTTTTGTTGGAGACACGTCATCTGCGTATGCTAAGATTGAAACTTTCACCGGTTGCATGTTCCAATTTCCTACCGTCATTTGGATAAATGAATCCCTGCAAGATTTGATTATGTCATCCATCAGTATTATAAACAGATATGGATTTAGTATATCGCCTTGCCGCACACCTTGTGTTGTCAAAAGTTCTTCAGATGTGGTGGTCCCGGTTCTTACATAATTTCGTCATATTTCGTAAAAGCTCTTGTTTCGTCTGATCAGTATGTTGTCAATATTCCTTTTCCGAAGCACCTCTAATATTTGTTGTCATTCTACCATATCAAAAGCTTCCTATTGAATTCAATGGTTTTTTCCGAAATTTGTCTCATCGTGAATATTAAATCTTGGTTGGGTTTCACGAGTATTCTCGACTATATTTTTCCCGCTACGGCTAGAACTGATATACCGCGGTAATTTTGGCACAGTTGGTTATCTCCCTTCCTAAAAATAGGGTTGATTATGGCTACTTGCCAGTCACTGGGAATTTTGACTTGTCTCCATGCTACATTGATAACGTTGTGTGACAGATTCTGCTACACAACGATATTTTAACTATTCTTTAAAAATATTAATTAATATTGATAAAAACCAAAATAAATTTAAAGTTATTCTGAAGTATATTCTATTAGATTGCTGTAACAAATGCATTAAAGCAGAACATAAAAAATAGAGTTTTGGCTAAAGAAGGCGGTCGTCTGAACCACAGTGTGGCGGTAAATACCTTTTGAATAAATAAAATCATTAGCAATGATAGAAGTAAATTAATCCATAAATGAATAACTGAATGGGTAATGTCCTTATTAAGTGTAAAACAAGAATAATTTGTCTAAATGGTTCATTGGCTGGTGGCTTATTTAAGCATAATGTGTTGTTAATGCTTTTGCACACGAGAATTGCATTAACGTTTGTGGAAGTCCTGGCATCGCCAGAGGTTAATTTTACCGCATCATAGCATACGTCTGGATTATTTAAGGACAACATAGTGTTAAGATTAACACATTAGTAAAACATATATACATGTATTTTTTCATATTCCCTTGAAATGGTTAAGTGCTCTCGGTTTTTGTTGCATAATATTCACAAAATTATCATGTATTTTGACCGTTATCTGAGACTGTCATTTCAATTCAAGAGCCGAAAGACAGACAGTACTCACATACACACAAAACTACTCACACACACACACATACGAACTCCAACAGTTTGTAGAGCCATTATTTAAATTACTTTCATGTGGCTGCATACGAAAGTGCATTTTAAGCTTAAACGGCAGGCAGAATTTTATGAAAAGTTTATTTTATACATTAAACAACATTCTTAATTCATGTCATATCCGTCATCGTAATTATCATTAAAAGCCTTATCATCGTAATAAAATCTGCCTCATCATCAGGAGGCAACTAACCAACAGACTAACAAACACACAAATAAGTGGCTCTTTCAACAAATGTAAACATAAAATTTACTCAAACATGATGGCATTTTTGCTGGCGGTAAAAGTTCCTGCCGCTGTGCGTTGTATTTAATCATGAATGTTTGCAACATTTTCCTTTAAGTGGCATTTAAGTTTGTAAAGGAAATAGAAGGATTTAACATTTACTCTCAGTCATCTTTTTAATTCCGGCATTTAATTTTTGCACTCTTGCTTAGCACTCAGCATTAATTCATGTACTTTGCCCTCAGAAAATCCTTACACATAAATACACACACACACACACAAACACACATAGCACATATACATTCGCATACTTGCCTTCAAATGTATGTGTTTAGATAGATGGGCCTGCTACAAAGACAAAGTTTTTGTACACAATTTAAATTACACTTTATTAAAATCATTATTAAATCACTGTTTTCATACTATCAAATATCAACTTGTGTGAATAAATCTGTTTTGGAAAGGGAGATTTGTTGTGCATTGATAGTGGTGGATCACTACGTGTATTTTCAGAGGCACAGTGTGTAAGGATGTTCTGAAGAAAGACTAAAAATATCAGAAAAAGATCAGTTTCACCTTCGAAGTCCACATCTTTTTGAAAATTAAATACAGATATTTCATTATTATGTGTCGTTTTGTAATGTATTTCCAGATTTCAAATATATTGAAGTACAGTCGCCTCTTGATAACTTGAACTTCAAGAGATCAGAGAAAAAGTTTAGATAATCGAGAGTTCAAATTAAAAAAAGAGTTCAAATTATCAAAGATAGAGAAAAATTCAAATTAACAAGAGTATCGTTAAAATATACAAGCATAACTTTATAATTTGTGAACCGCCCGAATTATTTGCTATCACATAACTTCTCTATTTACGGACCGCTTTTCAAAATTTCTTTTGTTAGAAAGGATTTGCTTGCAGCTTAATCTCATACATTTCTTTTTGAAAATCAAACTGTAACGATTTGGAAAAAAAATTATTTAAGAATGTATCTCAATCTTTCTGGGAGAAAAATATAAACTAGAAAACGATTATATCCGGTTTTAAACTAATCAGTAGTTGCTATTGCTTTGTAATCTGTTCGATTGGCTCTTTGTATTGAAGTCTGCTTTTCTGCCAGAACTAAATTATTTTGAACTTTCATGCCATTAAACATATTTATGTACGCATTTGTATATAATTATATGCAAATTTTTTTTTTTAGTTTAGGTACAATTTTTATTGCTCAGTTAAAGGCATTGACTTTATTTTTTATTTGTTTGAAAAGCACGAAATTAATCATTAGTTCAAATTATAGAGTATGGAAAAGTCAAACTTCTTATTATATATTTATAGATAATAATTTCAAATGAGCAAGGCGACCCAATTACATGGACTATTTAGGATTTAACGAATATTTTTCATGGGACCTGGAAAAGAGTTCAAATTATCGAAAGTCGACTGTATTTTTAAAGATTTCTCTCTCTCTCTCTCTTTTTTTTCATATACAATTTATTAAATCATTCAATTTTCTTAAGTGTGTCTTTTCAACTAAGGAAAATATAAAAAGTATTAAAAAAATATTTCTTTCGAAGCTTGTAAGTTATTCCTCTATATATGTATACGTTCTAGTTTTTTGACCGTTTTATTTTAATTAATAAACCTAATTTATTTTTTAAGCGTAAGGTCTTTTAATTCTTATCGCTATTTCGGTCATTATCGAGTAGCATCTTCAGGATATTTGTTTATTTAATACAAATTGAAAAACATTGCATTTAAAATATAATAATTATTTATTATTATTATTTATTTATTATTTAAAAAATGACAAAAATTTTCATTATTATTTTTTAAATGTAATATTTTTAATGTAACTTACGTCTTTTTGTATTTTATATGACGATATGTATGTACATATACATAAATAGTTTTCATGATGTTTTTATTAAATAAAAAAACAGCTCATAGATGGAAATATTAGCCAGTGCTTTGAAGATATAAGCTTTATATCTGCTGCCAACCAATCATCTGGGACGGTAAGGTTGCCTATATAAATATGCCTTGATATATATATATATATATATATATATATATATATATATATATATATATATATATATATATATATATATATATATTGGTTTAAAAAATATTTGTAAAAAGAGAATTAGATATATTTTTATAAATTATTAAATTATTTTTGCAAATAACACAGATTGATAAACTTATAAAAAAAAGGAATTAATATTAAATTTTACATTGATTTGAAAGAAAAACATTTAAATGGCGTATTAATTGCCTGAGCCAGAGACTTACATTTTCTATACATCTCTTTTTTACCGCATCTCCTCTTTTTCCCTTTCACATTAATGTTAATTTTGTGGTGATGTAAAATTTCAATGTATTTAAAGAGCGCAAAGCATCTTCTGCGATCTCGAAAAATAAGTTCAGAGCTTTTCATTATTTGTAGTGTAATGGTTAAAGTGCTTGCCTACAAAACCGAGTACACCAGGTTCGCTCCCTGGTAGAGAACAAAAATTTTTACCATGGCTTTTCAAGTTTTAAAAATGAAGTGGCTGTAACCCCCTCCTAAAAATCCATCCAATGAGGCCCCTGACCAGCCCCTTCCCCGGGAAAAAAGCATAACATCATGACAAACAAAGGTCAGGCAGAGCCACAACCTTCTGGGGAAAAAAGAAGATGGGAATCAAAGATTAGCGAGGTTCCTCACCACTGCACTAAAATACAGAGGGGGCGTTGATTCCAGGCAACGACAGATGGCAGCCCCATTATCCTACACCTGCTACAAGAACCGATTACCGAAACTGATACAAGGCAAAAAACAAATAATAACAATGCGAAAACAACTGCAACAACAACCCGTTCAAAGATGGATATGCATTGTAAAAGCCCTATGCTCCCTCCAGGAGTGTGAAAGAACATATGTATATTTTCATTATTTAAACCTTCACCTCTAGCCTATGTATTCTATGGCCTAGTGTTTTCATTTAAATAAGAAGGTGCTGTTGTTCTTGTCAAAACAAATTTTAATATGAGAATGATTTTTCCTGTGGCAAAATAGTAAATTCAAACTAATCCACACAGTTTGGGAATCGCTGCTCTAAATAATATATCATATTTAGAGCGAATTTTCTTTTTTTTATGAAGCATAACATTTTGTTGTTAAAATATATAAAAAATATATTTATTGCCGTTCAAAGAGCAAATATTTTTTTCACTTTTTCTTTATAGAAAAGAACACACAAGTAGTCATTAGCTGCAATCTAATAAATTTTTAGTTATTTGTAATGTATTGTTTGCTATATTTCAATTTAATTCCGAACTTTGGCTTTCATTTTACTCATGAAACGTTTTTTTATTAAATAATTTACATACTCACATTTAATGTGATCGCGTCCTGACAAAATGATTTTCTGTAAGTTTTGGGCCGTATTTGCAGTTTTCGAGATACTTACAAGACTTTTTTCTCGTTATCTTAAATATGTCTCCGAATTTTGGTTTTTCCCTTACTAATATTTTTCCACAATTTCTTACGCATCGTGAAATTTTAAATAGCAAAAATATTACTCTTATCATATACTTTTTTATTGTTAATTCGTAAATAATTTATTATTTTCTTTCTAAAGTAAGAAGATCAATTTAACATTAGATTGCACAATAATTTTGTTCCAGTAATGGCCACCGTTTAAATCGTTAAAATTCATTAAACATTTAAAATAAATTGGGCATTATGTTTATTGCCATAACTTATTGATAATTAATAAAATTCAGTTGAATAAGCATATGTTCCATAGACATAAATAAGCGAGAGCAATCTTAAAATTCTTTAGACATACAGTCTCAAGGAACAATATTTTTATTGCTTTGAAAAAATTGAATTAAAAACAATATATTTATTTTTTATTTTTCAATATTTCAACACCCTGTAGGTGTCTTCTTCAGGACAATTTTTTTACACAATTTGAAACAAAAAAACAAATGAAAAATGTTTTTAAATATTTTAAATTTTTCATTTGTTTTTTTGTTTCAAATTGTATAAAAAATTTTTCCTGAAGAAGACACCCACAGGGTGTTGAAATATATTGAAAAATAAAAAATAAATATATTGTTTTTTATAAAAAAAGAAGACCTCAAACTCGATAAATTAATTCAATTAATTAAGAAAGGTCGAATAATATCATCAATTTATTAAAAAAAAAAATAAATTTTTTTTAAATTTCAATTGAAACTGAAAATGTGTTATCAATTGAAAATTTTTTTTTTAAGACTGCTTATATCGTTTATGATTCAAAAATAGGAAGATTCTTAAAATTCTCATATCATATACAAGTAAACCTTTTATTTTATTAGCATATAACCTTGCATGCTTTTCAAACATGATGGCTGAGGTTTACTGATGATTTGGTTAGAGCCAATGATATGCAGGCATATACTTATATACACAGATTATGCCACAACAAAAAAAAATAATAATTTTTCAAATAATAATTTTAATAAAATATTTGAACTACATATTCATATACCGAAGATTCAAATTTAAAAAATTTAAATATTTTTTGGGTAGAATACCTACAAATTTCATTTTTAACAAAATACTTGTAAGAAAAAAATACCTTCATATAAGGAAAAAGAAATCGTGACCACTGGCAAGTATCCTTTTCCAGATAAAGAGCCTTTTCCTTGCGGTGAATAACAAATCCTTTAAAGTAATTATTTTTTTCCTCAAAAAAATCCTAAGTTATAAAGGAAATCGAATTGAAAATAATCTGAATTCTCACTGCTCCCGATTAATAATCTTATTATATTCAAACTTTTTGGAACCTTACTTTCACTTTCAAGAACATACACAGGCAGATGAACATGTTGAAATATACATGAAAAGCTATTCTGTATCGATATGTACACCAAGTTATGTCCAGGGGTTAAACCATGGACGCAAATGAGCAAAAGCTGTCTTTCAAACCCTTAAACTTGTGTTCAGTTTCATAACATATGGTTTCAAAACATCCTTATATTCCTTTTTATGAATTAGTAAACTATTAAAGAAAAATATTCCTATATTACATATACATACATATATATTTGTTGTGCATATTTTTCGGATATATCCTTACAAAAACCAAATTGAAAAATTGCCAATTAATGCAGTAACCAGTGACCTTTACTGCAAAATAGATTCGTCCTTTAGTCTGTGATACAATTGTTAATTTCATATGCAACATGTTGTAAGAGTTTACTCCGATAAATGTGCGGTTGACTGCACTGTTTGTTTACAAAAGTAATACTGATGCAATCAATTTAAATAATTGCAAATTAATTGCTTAAATAAAATTTCAAACGAAAGTTTTCAGTGTAACAATGGCAGTTATTTTCTTACGCTGAAAATTATCTATGAAAGCATAAAAGAAATAAAGTTTTGCCACAAAGTTTCACATGAAAATGTATGATTTACTGTTTAATCAGACAAACTTATTTATTATTAAGGATATTCTCTAAAAATTTTTTATGGTCTCGTGCTCAAATCTCATCAGACCCTAATAGAGAATGATGTTTATTTCTTAATGATTCTCATAATTAGAAAAAATTATTCTTATTGGTTAGCACTAGAGACCTGACTCAAATAACTAACATTTTTCCTGAAGCATCGCCAAAACGTCGTAACTGAATGGTCATCATATGTCTTAGTAGAACATTTTTCTCTTGTAGTTTTCACTTCAATTACAGCATCCAACCAGCTGCCAAGTTTTGATTAAAACTTCATTATCAAATTTAAAAACAGACGATTTGTTTAAAGTTATGCATCATATAATCATCATAAAGTTTTTTATTATTGTAATTTCTGATAAAATTTAAAGGAATGGTTTGATCCTTGGTTCGCCCACTTAATCAAGATCATGTGAAATTCAAGATAAAAAAATTCGAACTTAAATATCTGTAAAACTAAACAAGATATTCTGTAGATATTTAAATGGACTATACAAATATGAAAAAATTTTCACTCGGTTTATAAAAGCATTTTTGTCAACTTTGAGGGCGCGTCTTTGCCCCTTTATCTGCCAGGCAGCTCTAGACTTACATGTTGATTACAAAACACATTAACACTTCCGTTGAATTTGCTTGAAAGATTCACGAGTTACAGAATTATTTCCGAAATAAAGGGAAAACCAATGTTCTTTTACCGATGGGAGATCGTTATCTCTGATCTTGTACCATAATGGGAAATTTCAAAGCTATTGATTATCAGACCTCAGACAACAGCAGATTCTCTAGTATCGGAAGAATTATGTTTATTCCCGATATAAGATCATTCCTTCTTCCCGTAGGTTTTTATGTCAGTATGAACAAGGTTCTTGCTTGAAAAGAAAACCAAAGAACACTAGTTCAACCGATCTCTCGAAGGTTTTCTTTTAGTGTGCGTTCTTGTCTTCTTACACCAACTAAATCAAAGGGAATAAAAATCTTATATACGAGTAAATTAGTACGTCCTACAGAGTTACTGGCCACAGACTGAGTTAAACAGGAAATACTGTTACAAACGAACTAAACATAATTTTTTTTTAATCGAGTCACCATAAATAGTTTCATAAAAGATATATTAGTAGAAATTTTGAAAAAAAATTTTTAAAGAATTATATTTTATGCAAACCTATGTAATGTAATGTAATGTAATGGGGTTTTGGCCCAGGATGGCCCTTTGCACTGCGACCATTGTTGATCTATTGTGCTTCCCTGTCTCTAGCAGTCTAATACGATCGCAAATAGGACCAGCTCCTTCAATAGGAGCATTAGCAGATCCTCTTCACTCAGCGTATATGCTTGTAGAGTCCTGTGTCTTCTGTGGCACAATGCCCCAAAATTTGCTATCAAGTGTTCCATCGACTCCTCATCTTCACCGCAAAATCTGCAGATGTCCGTGTCAGATACGCCCATTCTGTATAGGTGGGCTTTACAGGTGTAATGGCCTATGAGCACCCCTACCAGCGTCCGTAGGCTTTTCCCGTCCAGTCTTAGAGCCAGATCCGCTCTCCCAGCGTCAAAGCGTAGGAATTTCTTGGATTGACGTAATCCATTGATGTCATTCCAATTTTGTGCAATCCTGGACGATGTCCATCTCGAAATCTCCGTCTTAAGGAGACTTTTATTGAACCCAAAAGAAGAGGTGGGTCCAGTGAAGTTCCCCTCAGCCCCTCTATGCAAACCTATAAAGTATTGATATGTAAAGGCCATGAAGGCGAGCTAAAAGAAACGAATAAACTATTTGTTTTTTTTAAGAAAAAAATAATCAAATCAGATGAAATGAGGTCTTCTTATCAGTTAGTTCAACAGTTCAAAGTGGTCTTCTAAAATAACCTTTTAGAAAAATAATTTGCTATTCATTTCTTTTAACCTGATTTAGAAAAAAAATCCTATTACTTATCGTAGATAATTTGGGAGATCGAAAGCTTTCCATAGTATAGAATATACAATTCCATTTTCTGGTTTTCTATAAATGCATAAAATCTCCCATTAGAGTCCCATTTAATTTTTTCCACTTTCTAAATAATTCTAATAGTTTCAATTCCTTCTGTTAGAAGTCTGCTTGCACTACCGTCGATAGTGCATTTTATTATCACGTTATCATTACACTCACCCTAGTAAAGTTCAGCACTGAAAATTCGAGGAAAAATTTTATTTCCGATCTCTTTATTTTCTATTTTTATACTGTATTTTCAAAAAAGAGGGCCTATAACGAAAATTTTTCCGAGTTAGTGACTAAAATTAGTGTAAGACTTGAATTAGTCTCTCATAGAATCTACGAAAACCAGTGATATTTCACATCATGAATTAGACTTCTAACTTTTGCTGCTTCTCATTTGGTTTAATAAAATATTTTCAACATTCACTCGTATTTACGTATCTGAGACGAAACAAAAAATTATATATAAAAAATACATTAAAGTTTTAGAAAAATATATAAAATTTTGTGTAATTGGTTGTACCAATTTAATTGTCAATCGAAAATAGCCATTTTGAAATTAATCGAATAATTAATCGAGTAGCAATTAATCCGATTATCCGATAATAGATTATAGAACACCCTACTCTGTAGAGCTTTAACAGAAAGAAAGTGTCCGTATCCGGCCAAAAGAACGTCCGTTTAGCAGCGACTGGTTTGCACCCAATATGATTCGGGATCATTTATGTTTATATATATATATATATATATATATATATATATATATATATATATATATATATATATATATATATATATATATATATATATATATATATATATATATATATATATATATATATATATATATATATATATATATATATATATATATATATATATATATATATATATATATATATATATATATATATATATATATATATATATATATATATATATATATATAAATGATTTTGGATTGCAGATCGCATAAAAATCCGCATCCCACGTATATTAAATATTAATTATCCACTACATAATTATTTCTGCGAAGTTTGCATAACGTAGTAAATTAAAGTCACTAGAAATTTCAACTTAAATTCTCTATCGATTTATATAATTTTGCGAGTCAATAGTCAAATTGCATTTAATTACCATTTACCTTTTATGGAGTATTTTTTCATGTCGATTTAAATTTCCTTTAATTCCTGACTATTGTTTCAATAATGTAATCTGAAATAACTAGCCATTCAATTAAAATAATTTTCAATTTAATATTTTCACACAATTCCAGTTTGTTTCATAAATTACTTTATGCATACATGCAAATGTAACTTTTTCATGGAAATATAAAAAAGTTTAGATTTAATATCTAATACATTTACACATTTTTAACAGGATCAACATTCAATACAATCATATCCATGACTAATCTTTACACTTAAATAAAATGTAATTACCCAAACTTTTATTACAAATATGCAACCAGTCTGTGGTTTAAAATGCGTTGAACAAAATAACGAAAATTGGATTGTTTTTAATATGTTTTATTATTTTAACCACATCACAGTCATACATATGAATATATTTATTTAAAAATTCGTTCACATTAAGCGAAATGCAAGCATAAGAACTTTCGTCACGCTGCATTCTGACAAATTCCATTAAATCATAAATTAATAGTTTACAATTATTTGAATTTATTGTTTGTCGTAAATAAGGATACAACTTTAGTTCTTATATTTAGTTTTGTCTATTTGAATATGTTTTACATACACACACATGTAGAGATCAAGTGTTAGAAGTAAATAAGTAGCTGAGAGGCAAAAAAAAGGCAGAAATGGAAGCAACATGTTGCGCCTGATTAAATAAAGCAAATTAGTTTAATTGCTAATATGCTCGTATCTTCTATCTATATATATAAAATAGGATGTGTGTATGTATGTATGTATGTATGTATGTAACCTAATGGCACCAAAACGGCTGGTCCGATTATGACGAAACTTTCAGGGAACCTTCAGAATACTCGGGCGGGTGACACTATGAAGTCTGATTTTTTATTTTCGGTCTGTGGGCGGAGGGGCGTGGCAAAATCCAATAATTCATAAAATGAGAACGGCTAGGCCGATTTCTATAAAACTTTTTGTCAGTTGTTCGTATTTTCGAGGAGAAGGTTTTTATGGAAGAAAATTTTGGAAAATCCCTCCGGAAAAGTCGGAAAATTGGAAAAATCGAAAATCGAGTTTTTGTATGAAATTTTGTTTGAAATTACTACTTAATGGCTTTTCAAATGAAAAAATAGAAAGTTTGTCTGAAGGCTTCAAATTGGGGCGAGGCGAAGTTCGCCTGGTCCGCTAGTTATTTATAATAAAGGCTTTAAGGCTTTAAGTTAAATGTAAGCGTCAGAATAATTTTCAGTTGGAGAGAATATTTCAATAAATTTTAATATTAAGTATTAAAAATAAATTTTTAATAAAAATTTGATTATAGTTGTCATTAAAATTCATAAAAACTATTATACTTACATATTTCCAAACATTAGGTAAAACACTATAATTGGATTTTATAGAATTCTCATATAGTATTTGTTGGTTTATGCATAACTGCATGAGCTGTAATACTTTTCATACAACATTCGGCTAAAGAGTTCTAATAAAATGCAAGCATACACTCAGCTAAGCCAACAACCAGCATTAAATTATTTAAATAATTATTTTCCAGAAAATCTCGAATAATGAATTTAACAGAAATTTATTTACTCTAAGAAACTACAAAACTTGTTTTTTCCTTTCTTTTTAACTTTTCATAATTTTTGCTATTATTTGCTAATAAAGCAAGAGAAAATAGTCAGTAAATGAAATACAGAAAGTATTTAAATAAAAATTTATGGAAACGTAAAACCAAAAACTGCATATAAAGAAAAATATATCATTTAATATGCCTCTTACTATTCGTGGTTGTTACATTTATAGATTAAGACGCGAATATATTTTCTTATAACGTATTTGGTTTTGTATATTAAATTGATTTATATACATAGGTATATACCATATATATAGATATATAAAGGTATATAACACATCTGCGACTGTTAACATCATTTTTCATTATACGAGGGTGGGTCAATAAGTCTGTGACTTTTTGAATTTCCCACCTCTGGACTGAAAGGGTTCCTGTCAAGAGGCATCTGTCAGTTGAGACCTGTCAAAATTTTAACAAGCTGCGGCAATTACATTGTGATAGTTCTCTACCGAGTGATTTGAAGAAAAAGTGGAAAAAAGTGAATTCCGTGTGGTCTTAAAGCACTATTTTTGCGGAAATAAACCATCACTCAACCACTTCTAAACCCGAAAGAAATAAAAAAAATTTAGGATATAGTAATCCCCGATTGGAGATTTAAAGTATTTGAGATTGTGAAAATCATAGGCATATCACATGGCTCAGTGTTTTAAATTTTGAATGATCACATGGGAAAGCTTTCCGCATGAAGGATGCCTCGCTTGCTCACAATCGACCACAAACGCAAACATGTAGCAACTTTGCAGGAGTGTTTGGCATTGTTGAATCGCATTATGGATGAGTTTTTGTGCCGCTTCGTAACAGTGGACAACACGTGGATACACCAGAGTCCATCAATGCAATCAAAACAGTGGGTTTCTCGGGGTGTATCGGTGCCAAAGAAGGCCAAGCTAGATTTGTCAGCCAATGAAGCACCGCACCTTTTTTTTGGGATGCATAAGCTATAATCGGTATTGACTACCTTCAAAAGTTAAAAAGTAAAAAAAAGTTCTTTTCCACCAGTACAATCCAAGGGTGCATACATGTAAAGTTTCCGTAGCAAAATTCCATGAATTAGACTATGAATTGCTCCCTCATCCGCCCTATTCTCTGGACTTAACCCAAGTGACGTTTTCTTGTTTCTAAACCTGAAGTAATGGCTCTGTAGGAAAGAGATTTGACTCCAACGATGTAATTATCTCACAAACAAACGTCTCACGACAAATGTTATTTTTTGAAGGAACAAAAAATCGGAGAAATGTTGGACAAAAACTCGTATTTCATTCAAAAACTCATGGAATTATTGACCCGCCATAGTAGTAAACAGATTTATTACAGCTAGAGCCCTATGCCGGGAAGAAATTTCACTTGTAGACAACTGAAATAATATCATAAGTCCAAGCAAATTTAGTCAGCTTCATTCTCAGGACAAAATACGAGTAGCCATCTTCACAAAATTTTTTAACTTTTCTTTCCAACATTGTTGCTCTTTACAATAGTGCAATTGATGAAAAAAGAAATATGTATGTAGATAAAAGCGTTAATTCTAATATATTTTAATTCTAATTTATATTCACTGTGCCAGAAAATAAAAATATTTTTATACAAAAATATATTTTTAACTCATAATTAACAAAATTAGTTCATTATTTTTGTTTTTGTTTTCATATTAAAGTCTTACGATATTTGAATTTAAAAATAGGAAATTGATTTTCTTCATCCTGTTTCTTCTTAAACGAAATATTAGTAACTGAGATAAAGTAAGGAAGAAATATAAATAAGCAACAAAAACAAAAACATTTGATTGATATACACGTAAAATCTTGATATGATGTAAAAGTTGGGCACAAAAATGTTTTTAAATTTATAAAATGAAGAAAACACTTCAACATGAAACATTCGCAAATGTTATTTATCTTGAACGTCAATCTTGATTTAAAATTTAACATCCTCTGCCTGTTTACTTCGAGTGCTAAATATTACTTTCCATCACGTTCAAGGAGCACAGTGGGAGTTTTCGCAAAATAATTGCCATATACATATATACAATATTGGGATGGCTTATTATATTTTTGTAAAGTTCGAATATAAGCTTTACAAAAATCCAATATACTATTATTATTAAGGCGAAAATTGCATTATGGGGAGAAAGCTTTTCAGGGCCTGCATTTGATATCATATTTTAAAAATATTTTCGAATTTTCCTTAAATGGGGTCATTGAAATCGAGTTGATTTTAACGTATAACCGTACTTGTTCCTCCATTTGTAAATATGGGTGATATAAATATTGAAGAATCAGAAGGTTTTAATGTTCTTGGCATGGAAATTCAGTCTGATGTTCGGTGGACTGGACACATTTTCCATATCGCTGAAGAAGTATTGCCTTGGTTTTTTAAGACACTGTAAGAGATATTTCAATTGTTCTGATATCCTTACCATTTATGCCACCTAAAACTCTCATGTATGGGCCGGAGCTTCAAAGACTATTTTGAAGCTACTGAAGCGAGCACAGGATAGGGGAAAAGTCTCATTGGTGACATTGACTCACTGGAATATCGT
This sequence comes from Germaria angustata, assembly GCA_963681545.1. Taxonomy (NCBI): domain Eukaryota; kingdom Metazoa; phylum Arthropoda; class Insecta; order Diptera; family Tachinidae; genus Germaria; species Germaria angustata. The sequence goes on along the minus strand of OY813001.1, from coordinate 55,573,523 downwards.
CGCAACGTGCGATTTTTTATGCTGTTTTATCGTTACTACAATGGAATGTGCTTTAATAAAGAAAGGAAATATGTTTCCGCTCTTATTTGCGAACAACACGTTCTTCATTAAGAACGCATCCATTTGTTGTCGATATATCAGCGAATCGTACTACGCATTACAGAGACAATTCGTTCTTTGGTCAAATGTAGAACGAGGTCCCTACATGTGTTTTCTATCATCCCCAGCATTGAGAGGTTCAAATCGAATGTCCACAAACACTACTCCCCCTATCCTCCCTCCCATATCCTATTTTCTAGTTTCAGCACAATGCAATGCATAAATAGGGTTCATCCGCTGAGTGCTGCTGATCCAATCGGAAAAAATAGTATTTCACGTTTCTTAGTATTAACACTGGGAGCTGGGATTTTTCATAGTGAATATGTATTTCCTTTGTAAAAAAGTACCTAGACCACTCAAATCTGTTCATACAATAATTCTAAACCTTAGCAAATCCAATTAAAAGTTTTATATCTATGATTATTTATTTTGCGAAAGTGCCTACTGTGCAGCAGTATTTAATGAGTAAAATATAAATTAAACTACTCATACTTGCTGAGCCACTGTTTTCCTGAGTTTACTCATTTCACTCTTTGCTTTTAAATATTATAAAATTTTGAAGGAAGCCTTGATAAAAGCAACCGTCAGAAATAAGAAGAGGATGTGAAATAAATGTTGTCATGCTAAAAGCATTTAATTTAGTAGAAATTGAAAATAATAACAAATTTTGGTGAGATGAATCAATTTCAATCATCTATTTTTATAAGAAATCATTATGATTCTATGAGCGTAGTAAATGTTCACAACAAAATTTTATTTGTTATTAATTTTTACACATGATTTTCAAATCGTTTGCTCAATTAATAAGGTCCTTTTACATCGTTGATTGTTTAGTGACATTGAGCACAAACAGTTTCTACGTGTCTGTGTCAATAGAGAAAAATTTTAACTAAAGAAAATATAATTTCCTCATAAGAGACATATAAGTGAAATTAGGCGATTTCTTTTAGCGTATTGCACTACAATTATGCACAATAAGAGACAACTTTAAAATCTAATTCTGATGATTACGTTAAAAGGACTTCATTCAAGTGGCTAGTTAACTAAAAATATATTAATCCCACGTGTGGACTCAATACAACAAAACCTACTGTAAATAAATACATGAATGCAACCGATTCATTCATTCATGCAGCCATTCAGTCATTCGCAGAAATTGTACGAAAGTGAAAACTTTATGAGCCAGACTCATAGTCACTCACTACAGTCAATTTCTTTTGGAAATAACTTTTAATTAAAAATATGTTATATATTTTGTCATTGAAATAACAAATGTAAGTGGCTGGTTAGTCGAATGAAGAAAAAGTTTACATACAATCTTGTGGCACTCCTGAAGAATGAACAATCAGACAAATAAATTTAAACGGCTGAAACTTTTTTTAGTAATAGAATATTATTCGTAACGGAATAATAAAAATACTTTAAATAATTTTTTTCTGCCCTTCAATGCTTTTCAAATCTCTTACGTTGTAAATAGAAAATAGTGCGGGAGGCAAGAATCAAAGATTAGGGATATAGGAATCAAGAGAGGTAGGAATAAAGTATTAGCAAGGTTCCTCACCACTACACCAAATAAGCAGTGGGCGTAGTTTCTACGCAACGACAGATGGCAGCCCCTTTATCCTAGAACCTGCTACAGTAGACCAATCATCTACTTAACGAAACTGATGAAAAAATAAGAATGCGAAAACAACTGCAACAACTCATATAAGATGGAAAATGCTTTGTGGAAGCCAAAATGCTCTCAAGAGGGGTAATAGAGAAAAAAGGTGCGAGAGGCAAACCAGTGCCTGTGAAAAGGAATTTTTACACAATCGTTCATGATTTCTTCTATGTAGATATCTTTCATTTCTTTTAGGATATCGACTTTATGTAGAATCCGCGAAACTGATTTTCCTGTTTTACTTTGCCTTTTCACAAATTTCACATGATGTTTTACTCTTTTTAGAAGCAGCTGATCGATTTAAACTGCTCCAGCATATTTTAAGCTTAACACAGGCTTTTACACTTAAAGTATATTTTTTCTGACAATAATTGTGGCCGTGTGTTTCAATTTTTCTTCTCTAGCTTAAGCATGTGTTGGTAAAACAGTTCTGCCACAAAAACTTTACCTTAGGCTCTATCTTAGACTTCTTTTAAAGCACATACAAAGGGGTAAAATATTTAATTTCATTTCCTAAAAGTACGTGTATGCTGGAGTTACTTTTATTGTACCATTTATTTATATATTTGAAGCTTTTTTATTTTATATAAAAGCTAAAAACGTTTTCATTTTTGCTTTCGTATCAACTTACTTTCTGGAACATGCCTGCTACATACAAGAGTGCTTTGAATTGACAAATTGAAAGAAGAACAATGTTGACATTTTCAAAATTATCGTAAATCCCAAGTTTATGCTCGTACAAAGATGGCCCCAGCGAGATATTTAATCAGATTTAGTTTCAATATAAAATAAATACACCAAAATGTTGTACCATCAGATGATTAAAATACCAGTCGTTTAAGTTTTGGATCTCAATAATGATGTTTAAGTATAATGGGCGTTTTCTTAAAAAAATTTACATTCATTTACTAAAAGTTCGTACTAATTGTTATTAGTTGTTGCTGGAAAGTGCTCAGGTATTTGAAAAATTTGTAAGAATTTGAGAGGGCCTAAAAAGTTTAATAAAATTGTTATCACTAAAATTTTCAGCTGTAAGAAGTATTTGACCAGCTGTTTCGTGGTTTGTAAAAAATTTCAAAATATTGATGAAGTTATAATTACTTGTAAATTTCTAAAAACGAAAGCAAAAAGTGCTTATATTCCCTAAAGTGGAAGTAAAATTTACTTTTCCGGTCATTTCATTCATCATTCTCTAATAGAGTCTGATGGGATCTGAACTCGACCCCATAGCGAAAAATTATTTTCATTTGATTAAAAGTAAATAATAACCCTATATATTTTGACTATTTTAATAATTCTAATTAATCAAAAACAATTTTCCGAACATGATTCTCAAAGAGTAGCCAAATATCGATAAAATTAAATAAAATTACAACTTTTTAATCGTTTAAAAAGATTACTTTGCGCTTAAATAATGTTTTAATTAGACTCAAAAGTAAATATTCCTAAATATATGAGAGAATAACTTTTCCGTTGCTCTCTCGTTGTAAGTTTTTATTGGGAAAGTAAACGTAGGAATGAAATGAAACGCAGAACAGATTTTCGGGGTAAATTTTAATTAAATAATTTAGTGCCTGTGTCAGGACGTATGTGTAACATTTCCCTAATTGCATGTAACGTATACGTCGACTGGTTATGAACCTTTTTAAACTTTTTTTAGGGCATAACAAAGAAATTAATTCATTTTCGTTAAAAACAAAAATAAAAAAAATATTACCGATACCATACCTTGTGAATGATCCAAAAATGTATATCGCTCATTCCTTAAAGGACTAATTTGTTATATGTTATCAATCTAAATAATATTTCTTACAATCTTTACAATCTTAATTTAAATTGAGGATTTCTACTATTTAAAATAAATTTCATAAAGAGTTTTATAAGCATTAGCGAAAATTTATACAAATATTTGTATTTTTACATAAATAAATGTATATATGTATATAATAATTGAAGCATTAGCCTCATATGATTCCTCTATGAAGTTATTCATTTCATAAGCCGCTAAAAGAAAAAGCATTAATAAATACCTAAAAGTCGAAAAAGTCTTTAATGATTTCTTATGGCAAACATTTTCTTTATATAACATTTTCAAACATAACACTTATCGAATGGATAAATATTATTTTTATGTAGTACGTATTAATGGTTTTGACTGACACATCACATTAGTTAATAAACTCAAAGAAGCTGAATAACAGCAGAAATGATGTATCTACTCTGGCCTGAATACAAAAACTGACTACAAAATTGTCAATATTGATTTAGTTGGCTTGGGGCAAATGGATATTTGATGTAAAAAATAATGCGAAAAAAGGAGTATAATAAGATTGAATAACAACTCAATAAGTACAATAAAGAGTTTTAATAAATTATTTAAAGCTATTTTTATATTGGGAGACTTATGCAATTAAGATTAAATAAAAGAATTATTTTCAAATAAGGAATCTGTAAGAAAATGCCTTTAGAGTTATCTGAGACAGTGATAGGAATCATGTTCTTCTTTTAAATACTTTTTACATCTTTAATATTATCCTCAGCATTCCACTCTAAACATGAATATCACTCTGGAATGAAATACATGCGAAAGTAGAATCACATTGACTTGTAAGGCCATTATTAATTATGTCAAGGAGTTTTGTTTCCACTAGTTTAGTTTTAACTAAAACGGTAGGAATATATTGTACTTAATACACGTATTTAATTTAAATTTATTTATAATTTTCATTTGGCTTTAAAGTAACAACTTTGTTCTTTTTTAATTTAAATGTATGATTATTTTGTTTTAAATTAAAATTTTCATTCTTTTGACGGTTTTAGTTTTTGTATTTATTTTTAAATCAACAACTTTGTCCTTTTAATTATTTAATTATTAATAATTATCTTTATCCTTTTTAATTATTTTACTTTCAATGTCCTTAAGTTAACAGAACTTCTCACAAGAGCATTAAAAGAAATACTGCACTTCTTCCATTAAGTGCAGAGTTTTCATATGAGAAGAAAAATACATACATGTAGTGTCATGTATCATGATTGTGCATGTTGTTCTGGGCATGCAGAATCATGATTTTAACTTGTTAGCAAATATATGTATTTCAACATTGATAGTCGAAAACATAATAAAATCGATCACTCTCTTGTATATATACATACATATAAATATGTTTATAGTGTATATATAAGTAACAAACAAGATTGCTTATAATTGCAACTTTATAATTTTTACACTATAACGATTTCATGATATATTCTTTGTTATATTAATGTAACTTTTCTTTAATATAATGAGCAATCACATATCATACATTAAATCTTTTAATATCTACTCTTATCAATCAATAAATTAGTGGAGAAGTTTGACAGTTAAAATAAAAAATATTTATAAAAAATATAGAAACAAAATTAAGTAAAATTGCAGCTAAGAAAGTCTGGATATATGAAAATGGAATTCTATTTGGCGTAGGAAATTAGAGCTTATAAACAATATCCACTGATGTATTTGCGAGGTAGTATATTAAAACAAATAAATTGCTTGCAAGAGCTTCCAGCATGTTCTGATAGCCATTTCAATAGCTTTTCACATTTAATTTTAAGATCCTGGTTTGAAATCATTGAGAAAAGTTAGATTTTTTTGTTTTCAAAGAGTTAGTTTTTTTATCTATTGAAAAGTTTAGTCATGTGCATATCGGTTAATTTTGATTTTCTACAAAAGAAATCTAAAGCTAATCGCTGAAATCAGCAGGTCCACAAAAGCTTTTTAAAAAAAATCATACGGGTAATATAGTTGTATGTAGTTTTAATCTTTTAGACATGTTTCGGCTTACTACTTTAACTGATTAAAGTTAAAATTAATTCTCAAACCATTAAAATTGGAATCAAAATAAAATTTGCAGCAGCCCAACAACATAGTACAACATCAGTTAAAACAGCTTCTCCTTACGTTTTTTTTTATTCGCGATTAAGGCTCGATATTTTTTGTTTATAAAAATTATACATACTTATTCTATATATGGTAGTTCCAATGAATTTTGAACTGTCTCGACTGGGTGTTTTTTGTTGTTCGTTTTTTTAACAGTTTTTGGCATGCAGGTATATATTTTTACGGAAATATGTACTACAAATAAAATGCAACTCTGTGACATAAACAACACATAGATGTTGTAAACCATAATCAAAAAATAAATAAAAAAAAATAAAAAATGTAAATGTTGTGTTGGATCCAAAACAACACAACATTTAATTATTGTAAACCATAATCGGGGTATTAATATGTTCTCTTTTCTGATGATCGCTTACTTACTTACTTATTCCGGACCTCTTTCTACCTTGCAGTGTAGAGGTACCAAGTATTTTTGATCCTTTCAATCTATATAACATCTAGATACCACGTGAAGGCATTCCTCCGTTCAATAAATTCATCAAAAAAGAATCGATCAACTGAATTTGTGTATCTCTAATTTGTACTTAATTAAATAGAATAAATCTTATTTTATATTACTTAATAAACACTAAAAAATATTCCAATGCCTCCTATGAGGATTGAACTCATGACCCCTGGTTTACAAGACCAGTGCTCTGCCACTGAGCTAAAGAGGCTTGTAAAAATGCAACTGTATTTCTTTCTCAAGCCCGTTTATTTTCAGCAGTAAATAAAATATCTTTCCATTTTAATTTAACAACCACACCATTCGTTGTCCATTTTTTATTTTTAATCATACAATAATAAGTTGGTGTGGATATTCCGAAAATCACACATTGTGGCGTAGTTATTAAGCATCTTATGTTTGTAATTAATAAGTTTTTATATACTTTCGGAGTCGCACAATGCTTTGTTTCATTAAAAAGTAAACAGATATAAGAATAATTTCCGGAAAAAACTGACGTCACTACAGAGAGCCAATTGAACAGATTACTAAATGGACGCAATAATGTGTGAGATTAAAATTCGATTTCATCCTTTTATATTTTAAGACTGAAATATCTTAGATAAATATTATGGAAGGCCACTTTATCCGTCCCATATCCACTTTAAATTCTATGGGAACAAACATACACTCTCAAATAATAAAAGTGTTTTGCGAAATCGGACCATAATAGAGAAATTATGTGGATAACCAATATTTCAAGCAGGAAAATTGGCCGTCTGATTTTCAAAAAAAAAAAAAATTAAAAACTGCAAGATTGCTTTCAAATAAAAAAAAAAAAAAACATTCTTAAATTTTTAAACTGTCTCAATATTATGGTCAGCCATATATACAACAATTAGGAATTGCTTTATTTGGTCCCTTTCTAGCCAGTTTTTCTTGAGAATGTATGGAACATTGAATGCAAAGCAACCCGCACAAATTTTGAACACTGTCACATTTATAGTCAGCCAGATATTATATATTATGGTATTATGTATTGCTTTGTATGCAAAATACCCATCCTCTTGGTCCTATCACATTATGGATGAAATGGAACCAAATTGTAAGAGTGCCCTTTCAAACAAAAAGAGAATTTTTTAAAATCGGTTCGCTAATGATAGAGTTCTACGTGTACAAGCTTTAAAAATAATGTATTAAATATAGGCATTCGAATTTATAACCTACTCCTTTTTGGCGTTATTTAATGTCGCCATAAAAAAATAATGAAATCGAATTTAGCGATTCATAACAAATAATTATAACAACTTAAAAACTTATAAACATTATAAAATATAAACAACAATAAATAATAAAAGGCTTCAACATTTGTATTGTTTAAGGTTACTAACATGCTAGTACCAGAGCTATGTTAATAACATAGTTATTTTTGAAAATTAAATTTTAAATACTTATGTAAAAGTATACATGGTTATGTTAAGAACATAATATAACACACATTTTTATATTAATTAAAATTTAAGTTTTTTAAAGTTGGGATTCTGTATTTATTTAAATAACATTGAGAAAATTCTCTTTCTATTAATACGATAAAATTGATACTTAATTCAGATCAAATCATGATTTTAATAAAAAGGATATTGTATAATTTTAGAAGGCATAATGTAAGAGGTTTTATAAAGTTTTATTGTTCCTAGGTTCCTACTGAAGCAATTTTTGTCGAATGTTTACGACTCAATGATGCAGAGTAATATAAAGTTTTTTTTTATATCCTAAATCCATGATATTAGGCTATCTTGAGATTTGGGAATTATAGCAATAATCTTAAGATCTTGTCATGCTAATAAGCCACAAGGGCGACGTAGAAAATATACGAGAATTTTGGTACCTAAAATAATTGAATAGATCAGTGAAATGCTTTAGAAAAATTATTTTTAAATTCGCTCACTGGGACTCTAACAAGCCATCAAAGATAAGAAAGGGCAGATTATCTACTCTCCCCTTAGAGATTAGATCTACCAGGTCTGCCCAACATTACTCTAACAAATCTTGTCAAATTCATGGACAAGAGCATATGTTATTTGAAACTAAAGGGCACAAGAATGGACAATCAATCAAAATAACCTTCTAGAAGGATATAGGGCTCATGAATGAAAGATTTAAAATCATATATCTTCTTCAAGGCAGATATTCCTGTCTGAAAAAAATTTAACTTGGAAAATATGAATAAAGTTCTTAAAATGTCAGCTTTCTTTTCCATACTTTTAGCATAACATCTGTGTACCTTCAGACATAATTCTTAGTTTTGTTCTACATATAAAGAAGAGCAATTTTTCCTCAGTTTTTGCCACTGAAATTTGTATATTTTGATTTATGAAAAGAAGCGATATATATTATGAATTAATATTAAATTAATAAAATGCTATTTTTTGCCTTAAAGAGGCTCTGATAAATAGGACATTTTAGCAGTCGTTAAAGATTTATTATGAGAACTGATTTGTAAAAAAGTGTTATGAAAAGGTTTGAGTTGAGTTTTGTATGTAGTGTGCGATATGATGTTGGAGTGAGGGGCGACAACTCTATGTCGTTACTATATCTTTTCTTAAATATAATTTATTTAATTAAAATAGAAAATATTAAATAATTCCCAAATATCCATCAACAAATTATATGAAACTATATATTTACTATTTCTCTTAAATTTTTTTTTTTGCATACAAAAATTAAATTTAAGAAAATTTACACCTGCATAAACATGATGCTACCAAAATTGTTAATAAGAACACATTTTTCTTGATTTCATTTTAACAGAAGAAGAGAAAAAAACATAACATATATTTCGTCTTGCAGGAAAGTAAAAATGAAAGTAATTGTTTTTACTCTCATTTCACACCAGCAGTGAGAACACAACTACAAAAAACAAATGTCATTGCCAAATAGAAAAGGATTTTTTGAGCACAATATTTTCTCTTTTAAACTCTTATACAATTTTTTTATATTCGTTCTCTTTTATTGTTATTTTAATAATCAGCTGACTGTGTTTCTGCTTACTGCTATTTTACTTTTATAACAAACGCCAGTTATTTTCTAAACTTTGATGTTATTGCAATAAAGTGAAAGCGATTGCTGAGTTTCGTTCGCTTAAAAGTTATTCTTTCACGGTTCGATTTTTGCTCGTGACATTGAATGACAATTTAAATATAGACTAACAACACTTCAATAGGGTTTGTTTTAGAGTATATTACCATTTCAAAACACAATGTTGGATAAAATAAAATCCTTGTGTTATACATCTTAAATTTTAAGAATCGAACCCTTTAGAGTACATCTGATTTTTTTATGTGAATAATATTTCCAATTCATTAAATAGGACCATCTCATAGTATTCTGCTTAATATAGTAAATCAGCCAAAGCATAAGTATGATCTTAGATACAACAAAAAAGACTAGGGGTGCCAACACTTATAAGTTTTCGTGAGATGGGAGCATGCCTGAAAAAATACCTACCTTTTGTATACCTTTTATAAAAAGTATAAATTTTGGAATTAATTAATTATGATCAAAATACAACAAAAAGTTTGATTTCTTCTCAGTTGATGCCATCTAACTTTGTGAAAAAATTTTCTTTAATTAGTACCCCCCATATATCCTTTATTTTTTTAAAGCAAGTCTTATCTACGATATCGAATAGAATGCTCTAAAAATGGACCAATTTTTTTTATTATGCCAGAATACTTAGTGAAAAACTTTACTTCAATCACGGCAAAGACATGCTGGTCTCCCATATATCCTTAATTTTATTAGTCTGATTTCAACTAAAATCAGTATCAGAATGTAACGAAAATTTTGCTTTAGTCTAAAAAAGTATGCTGCTATTTTATAAGATGTAAGCGTACATTTCAATAAACGTAATTTTTTTTTAACACATTACCAAAAGTTTGCAATTAATTTCTGTTGTAATAGAAGGATATCCTATCATATATACATACTTTAAAACTTAAAGTAAAGCCCGAGATATGATTAGAATACATTGAAAACTACTAAATGTTTCAAGATATGTATATGATATTAATCTATATAGTAAATTTAATTTAAGTCAGTGTAGAGGCATGAAAACCCTCATATATCGTATATTTTATATTGTTATTTGTTCATTATCATTAGAAAATAATTACAAATTACAACCAAATGTATAAGGGTAATGGGTCAATAATTCTATAGTACTATGAGTATTTTAACAAAATATTAATTTAATAGGCTTGCTTACATTTAGCATATATTTTATAAAATCTACTCTTAAGAACAATTAAACTTTCTTTGCTGCGAAAAACTGGTAATTATTTCCAAAATTGTATTTCTAGTCTCTGTATTTGATTTTAAGCAGTTATAGTACATGCCGATATATCCTTAATTCAAAAAAGGCACAACTTTGATCCAAAGGAAGTAACAGTCATGTAACAGTTTCTAGAACAGTGTGAATCTATGAATTTTTGTAATCAGTGCAAGGACATCTCTTATATCCTTCATTTTAAAAATCAGTTTGAGTAGTAGTTTTTAATTTTTTTCTACTTACTCTATGATAACTTTTATTTTAACCGATGCAAAGATATGCTTCCTTTAGTTTCCATATTGGAACTTTTTAGTATAACTTCGGTTCAGCTTTAAATACAACTCAGATTTTTCACATATTTGGAGATGATTTTGGGGAATATTTCTTCCTGGGTAATATAAATATTTTGAGGATTAGGGATAAGACTATGTTGCTTGTAAGAAAAGCTTAATTTAAAAGCCATGTAGACACTTTTAGGTATAACTTCGGCTTAACTGTAAATATTATTATGATGTTAAAGGATCAATAACTGAACAATTTTTATTTTTGAGATACGTCGTTATTACATGGTATATACTGATCTTTAGAAGTATGACTTTATGCTCAAAATATAAGCGTAAAATGGTAAACTTTATTCTAATTAGTACAAAGATATGATGACATCACTCATATCCACTAATAATTACTATAAGCAATATATCGATGTAACACATACAACCATAAATTATTGCTGGTTAAAAAAACATTGTTTCAATATCAAATTCTAATATACAGACTTCAACACAGTCAAAATTTTATCGATTTGAGTAATTATAGCAAGTTCTGTTGATATATTTAAATTTTCTTCGACCATTTTTTATTTATGGAAATATATTTATTCTAGCAACAGGACTTTTTAATTTAAAGAAATATTTTTTGGTTTTACTTTTTTAATTTTTCGCTAAAATCATCAGGACATAAAAGCGATATAAGATATAAGAACATATCTACTTAGAGGATAGCATTATGCTCGTATTGTGCAAGGATATAAACACTGTCCAAAATTTGAAAACACATTAATTTTAAATAAGGAAAATAATCATAGATACGTATCTGTAGATAGAAGAATTAGCTCTAACACGGACACTGAGTGCGAAGCACAGTGTTACACATACATACATAGTTAAGAGGAAGTAAAATACATTATATTATATATTATTTTCAATATAAACTTTCTGTTTGTTATACTTATGTAAGTAAACGAAACAAAATTTAAAGAACTTTTTAAAAAAATTAAATATTTTTTTTCACTATGACAGAGAAAATTATATTTTTCAAATATTGTTTTATAATTTGTTAATGAACATAAAATATTTCTTGACGATGTCAGTCGAAGTTTTAGTGAATTGTAGCGAAAAATAAAACTAAAAGTTACTTCTCTAAATTAATGCTAAATTAAGCATATATTCATTGAAAGTTCTGTTTATATTAAATAAAGAACAACTCAATTGAAAAAAAAACTCACACTTTTTTTCGCACAGCACATCACTTTTTTCCTTACTACAAAAGCCAGAGAATTTTTAAGTTCTTACAGATTTATGCTTTGAATACAGTGCAAAATGGAACACTTGCTAAATAAAATAGTGAAAATCATAACACTAACATTTTCTCTTTTGTTACACATTTTTTATCAAAAGCTTACGACATATCATTTTCAATTGCTAAGATGACGACAAGACATCCTAAACATTTTAAATATAACTATACAAATATTCAAATTCATATGTAATGGCTTAAAGTATTGTTTACTAAAGCATATATAGTAAATACCCATATCATCATCCCCACATGACGGAATCAATCCCAAATTGTGATATTTGTAGTAAAATCTAACAAACACAGTCGAATTTTCTTAAGCGAAAAAAGAAAATTGCAGAAGTTGTTTTTAGACTGGCAAGACTTTTAATCAGGCGGACTTCGGATAAATGAAAACAATCTGAAACCAAATCAGCACTTTAGATTTGTTTTTTGAATCGTAGATAGAAAACACGCTACATGGTATTTCTTCAGTGTTAAATTATTGATTTTTGTTTCATTTAGTCCTGCAATTTTAGAAATAAAATATATCTCTTTTAAACTTATTTTCACTAAAGCTAAATGTTCTTTTAATTAAGCCAAAGTGTTTTGAAATTAATCAAAATTCAAAGTAGCTTATCTGAATTCGACTGTACTAAAACTATTATATGTATTTAAATATGTAAATTTGAGTTTTATTATTTTCGTTAACTTTTTATTGATTTTTTATATCATCGCCGCTCGAACACTCAACATGCGACACAAATAACAAGTCGCTAGAATAATACAAGAAAGAACCCATAAACAGAAAAGTCAAATTAAAAAAACAATAAATACCAGCATACATTGACTTTATTGCCGTCGATATTCTTTGTAAAATTTAAATTACAAAAAAAAAGATTTTACGACTACTCGTATGAGTGAACGCAATCAAAACCATGCGGCAACACCCACACTATCTCGCAAGGACATTGCTAACAATGTCTTTACACAAGTTTCATAGTGAAAATTCGTTTTTTTTTTGGGTTCGAGATCAGAGATTAAATTAACTTTAATCCATGTGTTCTTATTGAGTTGCCCTTTATTTCTTATCATTTGCTAGTTTAAGCTGCCATTTAGACATATGTACAGCTGTTGGAATAATATCGGGTTATCCATTTAGCGGTTTTAAAACCGCTGGCTGTCAGCTGCTCTGTCATCTAAAATGTTATATATTTAGAAAAACGTTTATCATTTACGAATATGGATCGTTAGACAAGCAAAGATCGCATAAAAATAGTTGAAACTTACTGCAAAAGTGGTAGTTTAAATATGGCCACTTTTTAAACATTACAGGTCGTCATAATCGAGCCACCATGCAGGAAATTGGCAAGATTTTAAAGAACTCTGCAGAGGCTGCAAGCCTTACAGATGTATTCAGTCCTGTGCATCATAGCAATTGTGTGCACTGCCGAAAATATCGCTTCTGTTAGTAAAACTGGCGGGTAGGCCGAATTTTTCGATTCCGCGGCGTTCTCAGCAGTCGTACGGCGTATTAAGCCAAACTCGAAAAAAGTAGTTGTATAAAATGAAGTAACACGTTTGATTTCCTTTGTGAGACTAAGTTTATATTGACCTTGGTAGACTAGTAGGTAGTGTACTAGACTCTTAGTGCGAAGGTCCCAGGTTCGAATCCTGCCGCAGAACTCTGGCAGTTTGTATTTGATAAATAAAGGGAGCGCACAACAAACCTTCACTGGCTTAAGTGTATGTCGTATGACATGTGCTATCACTCCCCTCCAATCAACCTAACCTAACTTAAGTTTATATTAACAATAAAATTAAAAAAATAGACGCAACCAATTATCCTAAAATAATTTTATTTCATAAAACAATAAAGGGTATATAAAAGTGTACAAGGTTTAGAGGAAAATTATGGAATTCGATATCGATCGTTATTCCAATTCATTTCAACCGATCGATTTTTAATACCATAATTTGTCCCTGGGCTTTATTTTTGCTTGTACTCCTTCAGAACTTCATTTGAAAAAACAATAAAAACTCAAAAAAAAACTATAATAAAAAAATAATTAATATTTAAATTTACTATTCAGGATATTCTCCCCAACTAATTGTTAAAAATAATTAGTTTTTTTATAAAATGTATTGTTGACATTTCCTTTGTCGCTAGGCGTTTAATTGTATACATGTTGCAAGAAAAATAAAATAGACTCACATTGAGTATAATTGTTTGTTTTGTTGTTTGTATAAAAGCATTCTAAGCCTACTATGATTGTGTATTTTATTATATTCATATACAATACTGAATTCTCATATTGTATTTGATTTGTATGGCATAAACATCCGAGGTTGGATGTTTTCAAACTACTTAAACTTCACTGACGATTTGGTTTAACGACCAAGGAAATGTCGGCATATGAACATCTAAAGCCACAAAAAACAATGCATTTCAAAAAATAATGAAGAATTACAGTATTTTATAAAGCAATTCTAGCATTTTTTCTTATTTTTAAACTACAATAATAAATGTAAGCCAACTTGCATTTACATCGTTAAAAATATCTGTGTAATTGTTACGTTTTACCACATGAATAACGCTCGTATATTTTTTGGACCAAAAACAGTACATTTCACTGAAATTTTTTAAAAAAAGCAGTAAATCGATTTGGATAAACAGTACTTTTCGCAGTATATATTTTATTCAATATATAAAAAAATTAACAATCATTTCCATCGTCTGAATCATTTCCATCAGAATCAGCTTTTGTGGTTGTTTTGTATTTGTCGTTTAAAACAATTTGAATAAGCAATGCCGGCTTCGTTTTGAGGTAATTGTAGAAATCAAGACAATTGTACTGCAAATTACATTTGACGGTCGGAATCGCCTTCAATATTTGCACATCTAATCGGGTTTTGTCTGACGTCCAAGTTTTGTTCACTGCAGAGAGATTCGTTCCACTGATGCTGAAGTTCCTGGAAAACATAAAATATATTCAACGATCGTGGCCATTTCTTTGAATTCGCAATCGGCGTTTTTGAGATGAATAAATATCTCCACCCACCGATCCACAATCGAAACTTTCCATTCTCTCCATTGCATAATTTTGTCACTCGTACAATAGTTTTTGATATATCGAAATTGGGTGTGTAAATTTACCCCATTTTCATTGGCATTGTACAAATTGTATTCGCTCAACTTGTTCATAACAGCTTCAACTTCATTCCATGTTGGTGTTTCTTGCAATGCTGCCCACCCAAAAATTTTCGGCTAGCGACGAATCAGAGGAGAATGCTTATTTTTAAAGTAAACAATAATTTTGCATGAATTCGCTGTTCGCCGTTTTTATTTTTATTATGTATCGAAAAACAGTATTTTGAGGGAGAAAAGCAGTACGCAGTTTTTGATGTCGAAAAACAGTACAATACTGCGAAAAACAGTACATATACGAGCCTTACACATGAAGCATGAATTAACACATACGAGTAAGACAGTTGAGGCAATGTTGTATTTAAAATTTATAAAATGTGAAAATATCTTTACTCTAGTGTCCATTGCCAATATGAATATGTGTATATTTTATAAATTGATTTTTTTAAAGAACTTTGCCAGCAGCCTCGAATTGATACCTCTTGTTTTTTAATTTCAAATAAAACAGTCACAATATTTAAAAATTTTTAACCAAACTTGTGAGTGGTTGGAGAATTTGTTTAAGAGTTTCCTAAATAATATTACATATATTCTGTAAATTTAATTTTATAATATATTTTTTATTGACTGTTTGCCTCAAACTTTGGAATTTGCAGGATCCCATTTCGCTTTTATTTTTCCATTTACTTTTTACTATCATACATTTATTTGCTCTATTAAAAATTTATTTGTAGTAAGTGCACAATAGGGAAGATCAGAAATGTGTGTTTTTTAATATTTTTAACTCCAGAAAATGGGTTGATAAAACTTATGAACTCCCCGGGAACTAAATTATCTCTATCAAACAAATTTAGAATCATTTATTTTCACTGAAATCACTGAACTCATGCAACCCGCACATGAAACAAAGAACATGATGGTATATTTGACCACTATCCACATTGAATTATATAAATGTAGTGAAATTATGAGCTTATCACACTCTTGTTTCAATCAATAATAATGGGTTAAAGAATTTCTATATAATATACCGATAATAGTATACAGGTAGCAATAACCAGACTGTCGCAAATTATCAGAATATGATTAGAAAAATTCCCAATACGATCAGATAGAATCAAGATAAAAATTATGGAAACTACTACTAAGCTGTAAAAAATTTTCGCTTAAATATATATATTTTGAAATAAAAAAAATATCAAAAATCAAATTATTAGCATTTGGCATTAACTAGTTTTGTATGGTTGGCTTTGATATTTTATATCATACTTCAATAGGATATCATTAAAAAGCTTAAGGCTGGAACACAATATGCAGCTGAGGCGTGAGGCGAGAAGTATACTTCCCTCTGTTAAAAGTATAATACATTGCTTCAAATGTATGCCAGCATAATGTGAATCTGAAGCTGCCGCTGAGGCAAAGCCTGAGGCACAAAGTTCGAACAGTTTAACTTTTTACAGCGCCTCACATTAACAGCTCTTCTTTAACATATTACGTTCGTTTACATTTTTTTGCCGAATATTTTTATTTTTCCACAAAACAATATTTTTATTTTTGTAAAAATACACAAAAAAATTAAATTAATTTTGATTATTATATTAACATTGATTGTTAACACATAGTATTAACATATTATATATACAGAGATGCCAATAATGTTTATAAGTCATACAAATTCAATACATTTGTACATAAAATTTTCATTAAATACAATTGGCAACAATGCCTCATCATTGTGTTCGTACTTCAACCTCCGCCTCAGCCACAACTTCAGCTATTGCCTCAACTTCGGCCTCAGCTGCACAAGCCTTAAGCTTTCTATTGATATCCTATTGAAGTATGATATAAAATATCAAAGCCAACCATACAAAACTAGTTAATGCCAAGTGATATTTTAAAACTGGTTACAGTTTTATTCTAATCACAAAATATTTGTAGCGCCCTAATTCCAAAGCAATTTTGACATTTTTCAGTGGCAAAAGTTTTTCTGTTTGTTGTGCTTGTAAGTTTTATTAAAAGAAAGCTATTTTTGTCATAACTTCGCGGTGCTGGGAAAGTGCAAATATTATTGTTAATATTTTTTTCAGATTATTTTTAACTTCAATATACATTTTATGAAATTTGTACTCGTGTTGGAATTTATGTAAATACACATACATATAAATATATATTTTTTTAAATGGAGTTGCCCACGTATTTCTTTAAATATTTATGTTTATTTTTAAAGTCAATTTTTTCCTTTCCACATAAAAGGACTTTACTCGAATTTTCATAAAAGTAAATATAAATATAGACGGTAAGACAAGTAGATCTCCACATTTGTTTACCTACTCATTACATTTATGTATGTATGTATTTATGTATGACCGTCAGTGCTGTTTTTTAGAGATGATAAAATATGCTACAACTTACGAATTCGGTTTAACAAATATTTTATTAAAAATGTCAGAGGATTGTTAAAAGATTTTTTGAAATTTGTTATCTTGGAATATTGGGACAATTATAAAAGGGATGTTCTATAGCCGCAGTGAAAAGTGATGTAATAATTTTCCAAGTTCAAATTAGGATCAGCTTTCGGTTTCCTGTTCAGTTCAGATTTATTCCAGCTAAGACTTAGAGTATGAGCATAAATATAGGAAAATTTACGCAATTTGAATTCAAAATGGTTGTCGTATGGCGCAATAACAATTTCCCGTCTATTAGTAAAAACAATTTAGGTTAGGTTAAGTTGATTGGAGGGGTGTGATAGCGCATGTCATACGACATACTCTTAAGCCAGTGAAGGCTTGTTATGCGCTCCCTTTTTTTAATTTAGTAAAAATTTTACTAAAACTAAGTGAGAGTAGTTTTTTCTTTTTTTTAATATAACAATTTTATATTAAAAAAACTTTACTCTAAAATTTTTACTAAATTAAAAAAAAAAATAATAATAAATTTTCCAAAACTCTAGTTCATGAATTTCCTTAATTCGACAATATAGTGAATTTCTTTAAATTGCGACTTATAATCAAATTGAAAATTTATTTCTAAACTCTTCTAAATTTCCTTAATATGTCCAAATGAATTATCTTTTTCATTCGAAGAAGATTCATCATGGGAGTACCTTTAATAAAACAATACGACAAGGAATGTAAAAACCATTTTTTGCAATTTTTCCCGTGATGTTCACGAACCAGTAACCTTCTGTTTAATAGTTTACAACTCTATCTGTCCTCTCGTCTATCGGGACATTATACAAGTATGTAAGCAACGAAATTATTTATATTTAGCAAAAGGGTGAACATGTACCAATTGTAAGTTTAAATATTCTTTGAAAAGAATAAAAATTTACTTTTTCGTGCTTTTTTTAAATAAAGTAGGGTTAGGTAAGGTTAGGTTGATTAGAGGGTTGTGATAGCCCATGTCATACGACATATGTACACTTAAGCCAATGAAGGCTTGTTGTGCGCTCCCTTTAATTATCAGACACAAACTGCCAGAGTTCTGAGGCAGGATTCGAACCTGGGACCTTCGCACTACGAGTCTAGTACACTACCTACTAGTGTACGAAGGTCAGTTTAAAAATAAATAAAGTAAGTCAAAAGAAATAAAAAATTGCTTTTAGAAAATTTTTTTCTGAATTGTAGGAAGTATGGGAAAGTATGAACTAAAATTTAAGGCAGCTACTTAGAATTAAATTAAAATTAAACTTTTTAATTTTTCCTCAATTTTAACAAAAATTTTCCAAATTTTAGATATTATGTTTTTAAATTCGATTTATTTTTCGTTAAATGTAAGCAATTCGTTGTGGGATACTCTTACCTATTTTCAATTAAAATTTTCATTACATACATTTTTTTCCTACTTGTAGGGAAATTTCATTTAAACCAAGGAAATTTTTAAACTAAATTTTAGAAATATTTTTTACTTAAATTTACATTCTTGCATTCGGATCAAATTTTATAGGACTTGTCTGTTTTTATTCCCATCACAATATTTCTCTTTGATTTTATATTCACAAATTTTGTTAAACTTTATCTTCTTTCATACTAAATTAGACAATTGGGATACAATTGAATGAAATAATTTTTAAAACTAATCGTCACATAAAATAAAAAAGTTACAAACTTCCAAATCATCACATTCAATAATGCGTCCAAAATAGAAACTCAATTATTTTCATTGAATATTTTGTCACAAAAGATTGGCCTTTTATGTCATTAAGTATTATAATAAGATTTAATGTCCTTTAATGGATGACTATAGTATTTTGTTTTCTTTTTCTTTTCTATTTTTATTTTCTTTACATTTATTCAAACACCAATCTCCATTTTATTGTATATCTTAGTATATGTCTGTAATGAAAATATCCTTTTGTATGGATGTAAAAACTTTCCTGCAATTATTGATTTCCCATCAATGTGCATGTTTTGAATTTTCGGTCTTCATTTTTTCTATTTCTTGTTTTTACAATTATGCTCAGTGTTTCCTTTGTATGTGTACAAGGGCAAATGTTGCATTTTCACACAAATCAAATGAGAGTCCAATTATCAATTTTTTTCTCTTTGTGGTTTTTTATTTATTTATGTAGGTCACAAATTTGCTTACTCTAAAGAGCACATTTATTCATTTAGAGAGGAAAAGTCCAATGATTTTTGAAGATTTGCCTTTCCTTGTAATCCAATCATACAAAACCAAATCTTTAAAACCAACCACTTCCGCATGCATTCACATTTTGGTCTTCCATTTTCCATTTTTTTTCGTTTCCTCCTGCGTTCTCCTACAAATCAGAGCTCAATTGAAATTTTATGAATGCAAATTTCATTGAGGCTCCTAATACGTTTATTTGTGAATCTGTCTGACCGTCTATGTGTTTGCATGCCAAGGAATGCTCTTTTTTAAACAAATATCAAGTAGAAAAGCAAATTTAAATATGTTTAATAAAATTTAAATGGTATGAAAGGGAAATACTATTTTGTATGAAAATTGGAAGATCAGAAATAATATTTAATATATTTATAATAAAACTTTTTTCGTCTTTTATACAAGATTGATTAAAATTTTCTTTGTAATCTTTAGTGGTAACTGAGTTCTTAAAATTGAATATAGCTCAAACACTAAATTTTAAAATTTTTTTATAAATGGTTTTATTTATGGACAAGCAAAAATATATGAGGAATTCATAAATTTCTTAAATAAGAAAAATATTATTAAAACTATTATGTTTTAAAAAAAAATTATTTTTACTCGTAGCAAGTTTTTTGAAAGATTTAATAATTTAATATTTTAATCAACTTTTTCATTCATATTAAGCACTGACAACGTTAATATTAAATAAATGAAATGTTCAAGTAAATATTTGCTTTTCTCTTACAATTAAAAAAAATATAGTTAAGCTAACAATATTAATTACAACAAATCATGATCAAACATTATGGCAACAATAATTCTTGTAATAATAATAAAAGTAATTAAAACAATGACAACAATTAAGATGACAGTTCCTAAGAAGCACGTTTTACTATGGCATAAGTCAAAGTTTTCACACAGAGGAATTGTCAAGAACTCCTTTCTGAAGGACCGATTGTAAGAAATAACCGTCAAAAATTAACTTAAATTAATAAATATTGTTCCCCTTACATCATCTCGATATCTTTCCTAACAAGTTTGCGCTTTTTCAAATTACACTTTTTTAGAAAATATTTAAAAATAAGCACTTGAAAGTCTTCACTATTTCCTTGCGTACAAAAATCATCTTGTGTAGTTTCTTATTTGACATCTTAACTTTAATCGTTCCCATAACATAAAGTTTAAACTTTAACTTGTTCACTTTTAATTTTTTTTTTAATAATAAACATTAGTTGTACTCAGTATTTTGTGGGTTTGAAATTGCAAATTACTATGATTATGTATTTTGTAATATTCATTTAATAATAATTATTATAATTATTTAATTATCATAATTATCATAATTATTAATTATCATAATTATTTAATTATCATATTGTGTTTGATTGTCTTGGCATAAATACTTAATATTGAATGTTTTTAAACTGCTTAAATTTCACTGACGATTTGGCTTAGCCACCAATGAAATATCGACTATAATGTCGAGCCACAACAAACTAATTTTAAATATTTGTTTATATTTATTATATAAAATTATATACAAGCAAACGAATAAGTTACGTTGCATTTTTATACAAACATTTATTTAATTAATTAGCAAATTTATTGGAAAAACAGGTGCTTTCAATATAAAATTGTTGACATTGCTGTCTCTAAACGCAATACACATTATAAAGAAAATCTGTACTATCTTCAGTCTTGCGTAATTGCAATGGTATTGCAAGTGCGGCACTGTGTGCAATGTTGTTGGACTGCAAAATAAAGGTTATAATATTTTGCACTTGCATTTTTGCAAGACATATGCATGAAGCGTTGATTTCCGCTATTGTGATCGAATACTTTTTTAGCTATCAATGACAAGAAAAATTTTTCCTCTTAAATATAATATAACTACTTGTCTTTGAAAAATTACCAATACTATCTTAGACCACGATTCGGAATAATTTTTCAGAATGATATTTCATATTAAAATATATGATTTCTTACTTTTTTGAATTTTGGACTGCATGTTAAAAATAGAGCATAAGAAGGAATCAAAAAATTTCACATTTCTGCATACTAATCTTCTAGAACTAACTTTCAAAGCTTTAATTATATTAATCAAACTGTGAGTACGCTAAGTCTAAGATAGCGTTCAGGTAGTAGACGAAGATTTTTTGATTTCGTTTTAATATCTTTAAATCAGACAAAAGGAAACATGTAATAAAGCAGTGGTTTTTATTTGGTACCATATTAGGGTTCATATTTTTTTAATGGAAAAATATTAGACATTTTTAATTTCAGGTATAAAATTCTTCAAAATTTTTATTAGCAAGTAAAAACAATTAACTTCCATAGAAATTCCTAGTATTTATTTTCTTATGTCCTGGTAGCTAGTGTGTTTTTTAAATTAGGTTAATATTTTATATTATTCTAATAAATAATAATAATAATAATAAAACGAATATGAAGTTCTAATGGCAGAACTTTTTTATGGAAAATTTGCAATATGAATGTGCCCAACGTAAAAAGTTGTGTATTGAAAAATTCGTAAACTTTTGCTTTCGTACAAATTCTTTGACCTGCTAACAAGTCTCATACATATATTCAATCTCAACTTAAGCAACTTAGTGTTTTCCGAAAGTTCTTAAAGCTTAATATGCATGATTCTACTTTCGTTTGATGCTTTTCTTGTGTATTTAGCGATGGAGCATAATACAGCAATCCAATCTTTCTTAAGTTGACTTAGGAGATCAATTCTTATTGGCGCTGTGATTTTATTTTCATTAAAGAAATAATAATCCATCAACTTTTTCATTTAGACTACATTTTCACTATGAAATTTGTTGTATGCAACTTTTTTTATTCGCTGATAGCAGGGATTTTTAAGCAACCGGGATAACAAAACTTGCAGGATAATTTACAAATAGATAAAGTTTATTGCAACAAATTTAATGTTAAAATGCTTAGTGTAAATACATTTTAAATTTCAATTATTCACTGAAAAATTTACTACCTTAATTTAATTTAAATAGTACCTTGTCATTGTACTATTTGTATGAATCTCCTATTTAATACTCTTCTTAATTTTCACATTATTTATTTTGTCATAAGTAAACTAAAATAGAAACCTTAATTAAAACTCTTAAGACTTTAATCGACAACTTTTCTTACTATTGCCACTTTCAAAGATTCTTTTTCTACTGAGAAAAAAATCATATACGAGTAGAAAACAGACATTGACAACGTTGTTAATATTGAAATTTGCAGGCGAATTTGCTTGCTACGTAAACCACTTTATATTTACTTCCTCTGTAGCTACTCCTGGAAATAAATTAATAAGTGAAAAAGATTTTGCTAGTGCTTGTGTTAAGCAGACTATTATCGACTAGCTCAGCCGTAAGATGCAATAAATTTTCAGCTCCATGACATTCCACGAACGACGTACTAGTCAAAGCAATTTATGTCATCATTGTCATGTTCAAAGGATTCTTGCTTCAGACAAAAGTTGTTAACAAAGATGTTTCGTTTAGTGTTCTGTGCATGTTTTCTACCGCAACCACGTATTTCATGCAATGGAAGAAGAAAAATAGCAACGGTTGTAAGGTATTTGATTATATATTGCTGTTGTTGTTGCTCTTGTTGCTTATACCTATTTTATAAACTTTATCCTTCATCTTAATATTGCGTCCTGTTAAGCATAGTTTTGTGGAATTAATTTTGTTTTTTGTTTTCTTTGCCGGATGACATCATTGTAAAGGTTACGGGCTCTCTGTCAGTAAAAAAATTTTTTTGTATTGTCTACCAGTGCGTCTATTTATATTGTAGGCATGTGAAAATTTTACATTTTCGTTAACAAATTTAAAATGTCTGTCTGCAAACTTACATAAGTATAATTATGCACATCATGAAAGTTAGACGACAATCAAAAACCTGCATTTTCGAAGTTGCAATGTTCCAGATATGCTGCTTCAGCTTAATTGAGCTTTTACTCAACCTTAACAGGCATCTACCAACATAAAAATAAACACAAATATTTCCTCATGAAAAAAAAACTAATTTAAATAATACACGGAAAAACCAATTCGTTATGATAACCGAATATGTAACCATTATACACTCGTACCAATTGAATATTTTACTTATTATTTGTTATTATTATTTATTAAATCTTCAATCGATATTAAATTAACAAACTTTAACCCTAAAATCATTAATTGTTTAAGCGCAGCCAATGCCAGACAAGCAAAAAATCCGTTACTGCTCATCTTCCGGTCACTCGTGCTCTACTAAGAATGGGACGAGTGTGGCCTCTAAAGTGTAGAATGTTGCACGTTAGCGGGTGTAGTGGTACTCAAGATTGTTTATGTATGTCTTCTTGTGCTTTGAAAAAGAAATTTTAGGAAATAGAATGAGCAAATTTTTCGTTTAATACCAGGAAGCGGCTGTAATCATACATAGGATTTTCTTTTATCCTGTTCAAATTTTTTTCTATATTAAATGCCGAGGATATTTCCCATAACTAAATCAAAATCGAGCTGTATAATAGAAGTTTGCAATCTAGGCTTAGTTCTAAACTGCTTTCAATTTCTTTTACGTCTACTTAACGTCGATTTCCATGTTAAACGACACTCAACAGTATTTAACCTCAGACTGTTGCAGCACAATTTTGTTACTGATATAAATTGTGGGACATGTTTCCCCATCCAATAATTACGTAATACGTGCATATTTTTGTTCGTTGACCTTTTTATTATCCATGCAACATGCGTTATGCTATGGATATATTAATATAATGTATTGTTGGCATGTCAGAGACATATATAAAAGATCACAAGATGCTGCCTTGTGAAATTCCGTATTAAATCGGCTGTGGTGTGCTCCAAAAATTACTACTTTTTGCACATCAGTGACTTAATTTATACCAGCTCACACATATGAAAAAAATTTTCTTAAAAAACTTCTTGATTGTGATCTGAAAAATATCTTCGTAATGAAAAGACATAAAATTATTTAGAATTTTGGCATTACACGTTTCTTATGGAGGTACAAAACATCCATTCATATTCTTACAACCGCTTATGGATAATTGAGTAGCAAGCATCAATGTGGTAAAAAAAAATTATTTATCATGGTAAAAGGTATCCTGTATATTAAATCAGGCTATAAACTGTCCGTGTTCCTGATTTCTTACAAATTTGTTCCTTGATCCAGATATATGAATAATGGTATTGTTACAGAGTGGCGCAGAAGTAATGTCATATCTTGAATTGGCTGTCTGTCTTGGATTTGATATTTATGATGCAGATATATAGAGAATTATTTGTCAATAAGCCATGGAGCGATGCCCACCTCAAGAATAAACTTTTTATGAAAACAGAGCTCTTTTCTTATATTTACAACAAAATAGCGGCTGGTTCAAATTGTGACATTACTTTCCGCCCCCTTGTACCAACACCCATTATTCATATATCTGGATCAAAAAGCATTAAGGATAATGATAAAATATGCTTTTTGGATTATATATAAAGTTTTTACATTAGCTTTACCCTGTATATAATATAACACAAATTAAATTTTCTTACAAAAAAAACAAGAAGTATTTTTTTTAATAGACATCAATCGGTTGTTATAAACTACAAGAACAAATAACAGGAACAGGAGACAATTTGATCCAAGTTATTTGCTCTTGTCGCCGACTGTTTCCCATATTTTCCTCCATGCTTCTATATCCTTGTTTTTAGAAAAAATATTGGAAAAAATATTTATTTAATATGAAACAGCAAAAACCACAATGACAACAAAGACAACAAAGACGGTTTCAATTTTGAGGTCATAAATCAGGAAATGAGATTGTGACAAGATAAACAAATATGAATATAAAAACATACATATATTTTATTTCCTTTCCTTTATGACTTTGTGCTAATAGATTATTGTATATTCCATGACAATTTCTATTTCATTTTTTGTTATCTGCAAACTGAAAGTAACATATTAAACCTCATAGGGAAAGGGAATAACAAAATAAATATTTGAGCAAAAAAAATTTTATTGAGTTGTCAACTTTTTTCCGATTGTTTTTGTTTAATTTTATTTTCGTTTAAAAGGATTTAATGGGATATTTAAAGCATTTATTGAATTATAAGGATACGTAGGGAATATGTACTCGTCTTTTTTTGTAACAATATTGTATTAATAATTTCTTCCAGAAACAAAATTAATAAATGCTTGATTAAGAATGTCAAACTCACAAACGTGGTTGCATTAAACAAACAAATGCATTTTTAAATGGTCAATTGAACCCGTAGCAGGGCTTGTAAGCTGCAGGTGGCTAGTGGAATTTCTGTGTCACTATAAACTTCGTCACATAAGCCCTAAATCTGTCATATTATGAAATAATGCAATATACTCAAGAAATCTACTTTAGAGAACCAAATGACAGGATCTCTTATCTGTTACTGTATAAATTTTATAAAACATAATAATATTACTTCTTAGACTAATACTAGGTGTAATAAATTGAAATAGGTGAATCATTGACTATATTTCCTTTTCCGCTATGCCCATCGTCAATCTTCCTTGCTTCAATCTAACTTTTGATAACTGCACCGTAACCATATCGTGGAATTTGTTTTGTTTTATAGAAAAAATAAGAAAAAGGGTGAAAATATAATGAATATTATATTTTTTATAGGCAACAGTAATTTAAAAAAATTTATTTGCTTTAACAATCTGTAATAAGATAAGATTAAGACTTGCATGAGTAACTGCTATGACGGCTTTTCTTAACGAAGTCATTGCGTCCAAAACATCAACTACGCATTAGACTCTTGAAGAACAACAGCACCTAGAAGGATATTCATTCTCGGCCAAAGGTTGTCACTAGTTCAGGTACTTAGCTTATTCCGCAATATGGACTTAAATCACAGCTTCTACGTAATACCAGGATTGGTCCCACCAATAAATGCGCTTTCAATGAAAGAAGTTTAGTTCGTAATAAGGAAGAGGTTTCGGGAACCAGTTCACTAATCTATTTAGAACAGACTCGACTGAAGTAACGATAAAATAGCGAAAGATACCCCACACTGCAACGCTGCTCCAGCAAGTCAATAGAGTTGGCCGAACTACTGTCACCTATAAGCTTCCTCGCCCTCTTTTGCATGCTGTTGAGTAACTTCAAAATAGACTTTGAAGCACCGCCCCAAACATGATAGCTGTGTTCCATCTTCGGTGATATAAATAGTAAGGAGATCAGAAGAATTGATGTATCACTTAAACCACCTTAAAAAACTCGTCACACTGGAATGCTTCTTTAGAGGAATGAACATCACGATGGATTTTCATACCAAAAACATCAAGAGATTCTGAATCGTCAATACTTATATCACATATAGTCTTACGAACATTAAAGTCGTATGAGCAGTTCATTATTAAGTATATCATTCATATTCTACCTCATGGCGCCAATCTTCGACAGTCTTGGTCTTTTGACAAATGAATGGGAATGGGAAATGCTGCTGTCATCCGCCAAAGCGTGGAGATAGAATTAAAAGTTTTACATGGGTCATTCATAAAAATAAGAAGAAATATTATAAGAGAAAGAACCTGGTGGTACCTCTGAATTAATCTGGAACTCGTCTGATTTGATCTATATAAACCGAGAGAAGTCATTACCGAGACAAAAGCAATAATTTTTGCTCCATGCCACACTCTTTCAGACGCTTAAGAAATATCTAGAGCCAGCACTATACTTTCACCAAAATACCGAATGTAATAGCACCATATTTTCCCATTGATCCTACAAGGAGCATAGAGCCTCATAATTTATGTAGTATGACGTTTCGTTAATCATGCTAGCTCGAATGAGTAAATGATTAGTCTACTGCATACTTTTCTGATGATGAGGCTGCCGCACCAATTAGGCGAACAAACACTATGCTGTTTGAGGTATTTCCGGTCCGAGAAGTACAAATTGAGAGGTGGTACTCACGTACCTTGTCGATGTTGCCAACAAGCCAAACATCCGCTGACTGTCCGGGACTGCTTAATTGTGAAAAACCTTCATATATAAAGGCCGTTCACTATTCGCAACCTGTGACCCGTACGGTTGCCTTTAGCTCGGCACATGGCTCACATAAATTAACACAAAAGCCATTATGTGTGTGAAGATAAATTTAAATTTAACTAGTACACACAAAAACCATATTTTTTAGTAATGACAAATTCGCAGTTAACAGAGCTCTGTTAACCAGTTAACAGAAATCCCAAAATGGACTGGTTCATTTAAAAGGCGAAATATAGGAACTACGACAAGGATAAAAAACTATATATCAGGAAATATACTCCAGGAATTTCTTAACGAAACTGTGACAATACGGAAGGCAGCAATATAACAAATCTAAATTCTTGAGATTAGTGCCAACATTATTATACGTGGGCTACCTGCTGGTTTAGCCGATCTTGTTGCTGTCGTTGCTGCTCTTGGTGCATTTTATAATATTCCTATCAATAGTCATGATGTCAATCATGTGTGCTACATGAATAACAAACGCAATATTTTGGTTGTCTTTAATAATGTGATGATACGTGATGACATAATGAGACAATACTTCAAGACTCGTAAGCTTAAGAAAATGGATATTATTGGTGGCATCTTGAATGGGGATAAGGGTAATGCTGTTACTGATACCATCTCTGGTAGCTTGTCTTCCGATAGGGTGTTCCTAAACGACCATTTCTCGCCGGCGGCTGGAAAACTAAATTCTGCTTGCAGAAAACTATACCAGGACAAACTAATTGCTAAGTATAAGGTATATAACTTTGATAAATTACGTGCAGTGCTCACCTTACCTGATGGTAAAGATGTTGAGGTCCATGATGTTTCTGAGTGTACTAGGATACGAAACGAGGGGTCTGGCTTTGCTATGTAAAACAATGATTTATATATACCACATTTTATATACCACATCTCTATACAACTATGCTTTATTTTCATATGTACATATACAAATTTTTTTTTCCTTGTTTTCTTTTTTTTTTCTTCTCGCTTTTTCTTTTTGCTTATTTGAGTTTATATGTAATCAAATTTATTGATCTCATTTCTCTTATTACATGATTAGCTATAGTTGATTGAAGATGGTTATGAATTTATATTTTTCTATCGCTTATTTTACTGCTTCATGTTGCTTCTGGTTCCCCGCCACACCCTCTCCCAATGACTTCATATAACGGTAACATTGGTCCGGTTGTTAGCTGCAGTTCTTTTTGGTCTAATATGTTGATTTCATACAGGGATGTCTTGAAGGTTTCCCACTTAAACTGCAATAGTATTAGACCTTCGTATAGAGTTTCAAAGTTTGATGAGTTTAAAAGTATTATATGTGGCTCGTTGTTTAACCTAGTAGGGGTTACTGAAACCTGGTTAAAGGAGGAAGTTTCGTCTAATGCTGTTAATATTCCTGGATATAAATTTTTACGTAATGATCGACTTCACTGTAGGGGTGGTGGTGTTGGTATCTACATTGCTGATAAACTTAACTATAGAGTTGTTTACAAGACCTCAATCCCTGATAAGTGTGAATCACTTTTTCTTGAAGTTGTTTTTGGTAGTGTAAAATACTTGTTTGGTGTTGTTTATCTGCCACCTCCTTCTGATCTAACTGCATTTGAAGAGTCTCATTCTGAACTATTTCTCAATTATATGAATGTGGTTATAGTAGGTGACTTCAACCTTAATATGTTTGATAGTATGAAGGCTGATTTAATTCGATCGCTTTGTGCAAGAACCGACTTAACTGTACTCCATAATTCTATACCTACACATTATGACGTAGGACGTATGTCAACGTCATTGATTGATTTTTTCCTTGTCAGTGGTCGCTTGTCTGTTAATCTTTCTGGGCAGGCGCAGTGTCCGTCTATTTCTCATCATGCACTTATTTATGCTGTTTTTCCAGTTACCCTAGAATTTACAAATTCCGTGATCGTGCATCGTGACTTTAACAGAATCGAATGGGAGGGTCTGTTTTGCTTTTTATCTCATTACGAATTATCAAGTTTTTGGACTTCCTCTGATATAGATGATAAATGCTCTATTTTTTCTTCGCTTATTTCGAACTTGTTCTCATTTGTTCCTGCTAGGAGGGTGAGCTACTCTAATAATAATAACTGGATGAAATCTAGAGAAATAGTATTAGCTAGGTCACTGCGTGACATGGCGTTTACCACCTACTACTCAAACCCTACGGTACATAACTGGAAAATTTTCTGTAAATATCGAAATAAAGCAAAATCCGTGATTCGGCGAGAGAAGAGAAAGCATTATGCCAGAATTTTTGGCGGTTTGGATAGTGGTGGTATGTGGAAAGTGCTTAGGGAAAACGGATGTGTATCTTCAGGGAATACTACTTGTGATGAGGATTGTAATGAAGTGAATGAATTTTTTGTTTCTGGTGTGGGCTCGAATGTACGAAGTATAGTGAACTTTGGTGAATTTATTGATAGTTCTGATTCTTTTTCTTTTCGATGTATAAATGAGATTGAACTTCTTGAAGCTCTCGATAAGGTCAAATCCCAATCGATTGGTGTTGATGGAATCCCCATACGTTTTATTAAGATAATCTTCCCCCTTATCTCGGACATTGTTCTGAATTTGATAAACTCAATTTTAACCTATTCTGTTTTTCCTAGTTCTTGGAAAACCGCAAGGGTGGTGCCTATTCCCAAATCGGGTACAGTCAGGAGTCCAAATGATCTTAGGCCTATCTCGATTCTCCCAGCCCTTTCAAAGGTGGTGGAGCATTTGATTAAAAATCAGATTTTATCGGAATGTGAGAGTAGGATTTCGAGATCACAATATGCTTTTCGTCGGAAATATAATACAACGTCTTTATTGCTGAACTTGACGGATGAAATTAGAGCGAATGAAAATGAAGGAATTTGTTCACTGCTTGTTTCCCTTGACCTATCTAAAGCCTTTAACTCAATATCCTACCCATCGTTGATCTTGAAATTAAGAGATAAATTTGGTTTCTCTAGATCTTCTTGTAAACTTATTATGTCGTTTTTAGCAGGTCGAAGTCAATTTGTTGAATTGAATGGCAATTGTTCTAATTGTCTTACGCTTAGCTCTGGTGTACCCCAGGGCTCTGTCTTGGGGCCGCTACTGTTCATTATGTATGTTAATGACCTTCCTGAGGCTGTAGATCATAATACATGTCGACCTTTTATTTTTGCCGATGATATTTTGCTGTTATTTAGTATGAGCCGTGGGTATGTAGATGCGTTGGAACGTAACGTAAATATGTGCCTTGAAAATATCTCACATTGGACGACTACAAACTCACTGGCCATAAATCCTTTAAAAACTAAGGCTATGCTTTTCGGAACCTCTGGGCGTTCTGCTCCTTTAATGAACATATGTGTTTCTAATCAACGTATTGAATTTGTAAGTGAGCTAAGGTGCTTGGGTGTTATTATTGATCGCAATTTAAGCTTTGACTCTCATATTGGATCTGTACATCGGAGAGTGTCTTTTACCCTACGTAGAATTTATTCAACGAGTATTTACTTGCCATTTAGGGTGAAGCTTAGAGTCGCTAATGCGCTTATGATGCCTCTGATTCTTTATGGATTTGAGGTATTTTCTGGAAGTATTCTGGCTAGTCTTGTGAAACTGGGACGGGTAGTTAATACTATTGTTAGATATGTTTACAATATTCGGAGGCGTGACCATATATCACAACATGTGTGTAGATTCTTGGGCTGCTCTTTTTCAGATTATACTAAGTACCGAAACCTACTATTCTTCTATAGAACCTTTAAGGATGGCATTATTACCCAATTATGTAACCGTTTCTCGTTTTCTCGATCAACAAGGAATAAGCAGATATTGATTCCGAGAATAAACTGTTCTACATTCAGTAGATCATTTCTAGTGCGGATTGCTCGGTGGTGGAATTCTTTACCACTTGAACTGCGGATTTTCTCCCATTCTAATAACGTTTTTCGTCTTAAACTTATTAGGTACCTCTTAAATTTAAATTTGAACTTATAAAATGCTAGTGTACATATATTTATTTATATCCTTTCTTATAACTCATGTTGCTGCTAACTATTACCGGATACATGTTAGTTCAATATGCATATATTTCTTACTTTTTAGACCGGCTGGGGAGCCAAATGTAATATGTAATATGATATAGTGAATAAGTCTGAAACTGTACTGGTAGTGTTATATGATTTATTATCACCTTTAATGATATAGCTTTATTATTTTAATGTTAATTAATTTTACTCAGGTATTGTAAACATTCTTTTTTTTGAACGATGTAATACGTTTTTTTGGCCAAGAGGGCTTTTGTATTACAATATGGATTAATAAATAAATAAATAAATAAATAAATAAATATTGTAAAAATGCAGAGGGGCTGATACTACACACTATATAGAAATGGTGGTCCAGTGATTGCTTGAATGGAATATAATAGTGGGTTATCTGAAATAATCTTGGAAGCTTAATAAATGGGATTTGAAAAAATGATTTCTTTTTTTTAATTTCTGGGGAAGATTAGTAGTCATATTGGAAAAATGGAGAGGGGCTGGCACTACACACTATAGAGAATTTAATGAATTTAACCACTTCTACTAAAAAGTAGCCGGGAGGAGGCAGTAGTAGAACTGGTTACCATTTTGGTCATAACTTGCTTACCTTTCAAGATATCGACTTGATTTCTTTTGCGTAGGATAGATAAATATATTGGCTTTAATTCAAATTTTTTTTTTCGCGGGTAGTGCGAAAAATTTTTTTTTTCTTATTTTCGCCAAAAAAAAAAATAATTCGAATGAAAACCAATACATTTAGCTATACAACGCAAAAGAAAAGTGGCCGGGAAGAGGCAGTAGTAGAACTGGTTACCTTTTTGGTCATAACTTGCTTAGTTTTCCAGATACCGACTTGATTTCTTTTGCGTTGGATAGATAAACGTATTGGCTTTAATTCGAATTTGTTTCTTCGCGGGTAGTGCGAAAAAATTTTTTTCTTCAAAAATTATGATCACATAACCCCTTTGTTTTTTTGAAAAAATGATAAAAATTTTGTTTTCTTATTTTCGTCAAAAAAAAATATTTCGAATGAAAGCCAATACATTTAGCTATCCAACGCAAAACAAACCAAGTCGATATCTTGAAAAGTAAGCAAGTTATGACCAAAATGGTAAGTAGTTCTACTAAAAATTGGCCGGAAAGAGGCAGTATTAGAACTGATTACCTTTTTAGTCATAACTTGCTCAGTTTTCAAGATATCGACTTGATTTCTTTTGCGTTAGATAGATAAATATATTGGCTTTCATTCGTATTCTTTTTTTTTTGCGAAAATAAGAAAAAAATGTTTTTGTCATTTTTATCAAAAAAGCAAAGGGGTTAGGTCATCATAATTTTTGAGCAGAAATTGTTTTTCGCACTACTCGCAAAAAACAAAGATTGAAATTGAAGCCAATACGTTTATCTATCGAACGCAAAAGAAATCAAGTCGATATCTTGAAAACTGAGCAAATTATGACCAAAAAGGTAAATAGTTCTACTACTGCCTCTTTCCGGCCACTTTTTAGTAGAACAGGTTACCATTTTGGTCATAACTTGCTCAGTTTTCAATATATCGACTTGGTGTCTTTTGCGTTGGATAGATAAATTTATTGGCTTTCATTCGTATTCTTTTTTTGCGAAAATAAGAAAAAAATTTTTTGTCATTTTTATCAAAGAAGCAAAGGGGTTAGGTCATCATAATTTTTGAGCAGAAAATGTTTTTCGCACTACTCGCAAAAAACAAAGATCGAAATTGAAGCCAATACGTTTATCTATCGAACGCAAAAGAAATCAAGTCGATATCTTGAAAACTCAGCAAGTTATGACCAAAATGGTAACCAGTTCTAGTACTGCCTCTTTCCGGCCACTTTTTAGTAGAACTGTGTACCATTTTGGTCATAACTTGCTTAGTTTTGAAGATATTGACTTGGTTTCTTTTGCGTTGGATAGATAAATATATTGGCTTTCATTCGTATTCTTTTTTTGGCGAAAATAAGGAAAATTTTTTTTTTGTAATTTTTATCAAAAAAGCAAAGGGGTTAGGTCATCATAATTTTTGAGGAAAAAATTTTTTTCGCACTAGCCGCAAAAAACAAAGATTGAAATTGAAGCCAATACTTTTATCTATCGAACGCAAAAGAAATCAAGTCGATATCATGAATACTAAGCAAGTTATGACCAAAAAGGTAAACGGTTCTACTACTGCCTCTTTCCGGCCACTTTTTAGTAGAACAGGTTACCATTTTGGTCATAACTTGCTGAGTTTTCAATATATCGACTTGGTGTCTTTTGCGTTGGATAGATAAATTTATTGGCTTTCATTCGTATTCTTTTTTTGCGAAAATAAGAAAAAAAATTTTTGTCATTTTTATCAAAGAAGCAAAGGGGTTAGGTCATCATAATTTTTGAGCAGAAAATGTTTTTCGCACTACTCGCAAAAAACAAAGATCGAAATTGAAGCCAATACGTTTATCTATCGAACGCAAAAGAAATCAAGTCGATATCTTGAAAACTCAGCAAGTTATGACCAAAATGGTAACCAGTTCTAGTACTGCCTCTTTCCGGCCACTTTTTAGTAGAACTGTGTACCATTTTGGTCATAACTTGCTTAGTTTTGAAGATATTGACTTGGTTTCTTTTGCGTTGGATAGATAAATATATTGGCTTTCATTCGTATTCTTTTTTTGGCGAAAATAAGGAAAATTTTTTTTTTGTAATTTTTATCAAAAAAGCAAAGGGGTTAGGTCATCATAATTTTTGAGGAAAAAATTTTTTTCGCACTAGCCGCAAAAAACAAAGATTGAAATTGAAGCCAATACTTTTATCTATCGAACGCAAAAGAAATCAAGTCGATATCATGAATACTAAGCAAGTTATGACCAAAAAGGTAAACGGTTCTACTACTGCCTCTTTCCGGCCACTTTTTAGTAGAACAGGTTACCATTTTGGTCATAACTTGCTGAGTTTTCAATATATCGACTTGGTGTCTTTTGCGTTGGATAGATAAATTTATTGGCTTTCATTCGTATTCTTTTTTTGCGAAAATAAGAAAAAAAAAATTTTTGTCATTTTTATCAAAGAAGCAAAGGGGTTAGTTAGGTCATCATAATTTTTGAGCAGAAAATGTTTTTCGCACTACTCGCAAAAAACAAAGATCGAAATTAAAGCCAATACGTTTATCTATCGAACGCAAAAGAAATCAAGTCGATATCTTGAAAACTCAGCAAGTTATGACCAAAATGGTAACCAGTTCTAGTACTGCCTCTTTCCGGCCACTTTTTAGTAGAACTGGTTACCATTTTGGTCATAACTTGCTTAGTTTTGAAGATATTGACTTGGTTTCTTTTGCGTTGGATAGATAAATATATTGGCTTTCATTCGTATTCTTTTTTTGGCGAAAATAAGGAAAATTTTTTTTTGTAATTTTTATCAAAAAAGCAAAGGGGTTAGGTCATCATAATTTTTGAGGAAAAAATTTTTTTCGCACTAGCCGCAAAAAACAAAGATTAAAATTGAAGCCAATACGTTTATCTATCGAACGCAAAAGAAATCAAGTCGATATCTTGAAAACTCAGCAAGTTATGACCAAAATGGTAACCAGTTCTACTACTGCCTCTTTCCGGCCACTTTTTAGTAGAACTGGTTACCATTTTGGTCATAATTTGCTTAGTTTTGAAGATATTGACTTGGTTTCTTTTGCGTTGGATAGATAAATATATTGGCTTTCATTCGTATTCTTTTTTTGGCGAAAATAAGGAAAATTTTTTTTGTAATTTTTATCAAAAAAGCAAAGGGGTTAGGTCATCATAATTTTTGAGGAAAAATTTTTTTTCGCACTAGCCGCAAAAAACAAAGATTGAAATTGAAGCCAATACGTTTATCTATCGAACGCAAAAGAAATCAAGTCGATATCTTGAAAACTCAGCAAGTTATAACCAAAATGGTAACCAGTTCTACTACTGCCTCTTTCCGGCCACTTTTTAGTAGAACTGGTTACCATTTTGGTCATAACTTGCTGAGTTTTCAATATATCGACTTGGTTTCTTTTGCGTTGGATAGATAAATTTATTGGCTTTCATTTGTATTCTGCTTTTGCGAAAATACGAAAATTTTTTTTTGTAATTTTTATCAAAAAAGCAAAGGGGTTAGGTCATCATAATTTTTGAGGAAAAAATTTTTTTCGCACTAGCCGCAAAAACCAAAGATTGAAATTGAAGCCAATACGTTTATCTATCGAACGCAAAAGAAATCAAGTCGATATCTTGAAAACTGAGCAAGTTATGACCAAAAAGGTAAACAGTTCTACTACTGCCTCTTTCCGGCCACTTTTTAGTAGAACTGGTTACCATTTTGGTCATAACTTGCTTAGTTTTGAAGATATTGACTTGGTTTCTTTTGCGTTGGATAGATAAATATATTGGCTTTCATTCGTATTCTTTTTTTTGCGAAAACAAGAAAATTTTTTTTTTTGTAATTTTTATCAAAAAAGCAAAGGGGTTAGGTCATCATAATTTTTGAGGAAAAAATTTTTTCGCACTAGCCGCAAAAAACAAAGATTCAAATTGAAGCCAATACGTTTATCTATCGAACGCAAAAGAAATCAAGTCGATATCTTGAAAACTCAGCAAGTTATGACCAAAATGGTAACCAGTTCTACTAAAAAGTGGCCGGAAAGAGGCAGTAGTAGAACTGGTTACCATTTTGGTCATAACTTGCTGAGTTTTCAAGATATCGACTTGATTTCTTTTGCGTTCGATAGATAAACGTATTGGCTTCAATTTGAATCTTTTTTTTTGCGAGTAGTGCGAAAAACATTTTCTGCTCAAAAATTATGATGACCTAACCCCTTTGCTTTTTTGATAAAAATGACAAAAAAATTTTTTTCTTATTTTCGCAAAAAAAGAATACGAATGAAAGCCAATAAATTTATCTATCCAACGCAAAAGAAACCAAGTCGATATATTGAAAACTCAGCAAGTTATGACCAAAATGGTAACCAGTTCTACTAAAAAGTGGCCGGAAAGAGGCAGTAGTAGAAGTGGTTACCATTTTGGTCATAACTTGCTGAGTTTTCAAGATATCGACTTGATTTCTTTTGCGTTCGATAGATAAACGTATTGGCTTCAATTTCAATCTTTGTTTTTTGCGGCTAGTGCGAAAAAAATTTTTTCCTCAAAAATTATGATGACCTAACCCCTTTGCTTTTTTGATAAAAATTACAAAAAAAAATTTTTCTTATTTTCGCAAAAAAAAGAATACGAATGAAAGCCAATATATTTATCTATCCAACGCAAAAGAAACCAAGTCAATATCTTCAAAACTAAGCAAGTTATGACCCAAAATGGTAACCAGTTCTACTAAAAAGTGGCCGGAAAGAGGCAGTAGTAGAACCGTTTACCTTTTTGGTCATAACTTGCTTAGTTTTCAAGATATCGACTTGATTTCTTTTGCGTTCGATAGATAAACGTATTGGCTTCAATTTCAATCTTTGTTTTTTGCGGGTAGTGCGAAAAACATTTTCTGCTCAAAAATTATGATGACCTAACCCCTTTGCTTTTTTGATAAAAATTACAAAAAAAAATTTTTCTTATTTTCGCAAAAAAAAGAATACGAATGAAAGCCAATATATTTATCTATCCAACGCAAAAGAAACCAAGTCAATATCTTCAAAACTAAGCAAGTTATGACCAAAATGGTAACCAGTTCTACTAAAAAGTGGCCGGAAAGAGGCAGTAGTAGAACCGTTTACCTTTTTGGTCATAACTTGCTTAGTTTTCAAGATATCGACTTGATTTCTTTTGCGTTCGATAGATAAACGTATTGGCTTCAATTTCAATCTTTGCTTTTTGCGGCTAGTGCGAAAAAAAATTTTTTCCTCAAAAATTATGATGACCTAACCCCTTTGCTTTTTTGATAAAAATTACAAAAAAAAATTTTTGTATTTTCGCAAAAACAGAATACGAATGAAAGCCAATAAATTTATCTATCCAACGCAAAAAAAACCAAGTCGATATATTGAAAACTCAGCAAGTTATGACCAAAATGGTAACCAGTTCTACTAAAAAGTGGTCGGAAAGAGGCAGTAGTAGAACTGTTTACCTTTTTGGTCATAACTCCCTCAGTTTTCAAGATATCGACTTGATTTCTTTTGCGTTCGATAGATGAACGTATTGGCTTCAATTTCAATCTTTGTTTTTTGCGGCTAGTGCGAAAAAAATTTTTTCCTCAAAAATTATGATGACCTAACACCTTTGCTTTTTTGATAAAAATTACAAAAAAAAAATTTTTCTTATTTTCGCAAAAAAAAGAATACGAATGAAAGCCAATATATTTATCTATCCAACGCAAAAGAAACCAAGTCAATATCTTCAAAACTAAGCAAGTTATGACCAAAATGGTAACCAGTTCTACTAAAAAGTGGCCGGAAAGAGGCAGTAGTAGAACTGGTTACCATTTTGGTCATAACTTGCTGAGTTTTCAAGATATCGACTTGATTTCTTTTGCGTTCGATAGATAAACGTATTGGCTTCAATTTCAATCTTTGTTTTTTGCGGCTAGTGCGAAAAAAATTTTTTCCTCAAAAATTATGATGACCTAACCCCTTTGCTTTTTTGATAAAAATTACAAAAAAAAATTTTTCTTATTTTCGCAAAAAAAAGAATACGAATGAAAGCCAATATATTTATCTATCCAACGCAAAAGAAACCAAGTCAATATCTTCAAAACTAAGCAAGTTATGACCCAAAATGGTAACCAGTTCTACTAAAAAGTGGCCGGAAAGAGGCAGTAGTAGAACCGTTTACCTTTTTGGTCATAACTTGCTTAGTTTTCAAGATATCGACTTGATTTCTTTTGCGTTCGATAGATAAACGTATTGGCTTCAATTTCAATCTTTGTTTTTTGCGGGTAGTGCGAAAAACATTTTCTGCTCAAAAATTATGATGACCTAACCCCTTTGCTTTTTTGATAAAAATGACAAAAAATTTTTTTTCTTATTTTCGCAAAAAAAGAATACGAATGAAAGCCAAAAATTTATCTATCCAACGCAAAAGAAACCAAGTCGGTATATTGAAAACTCAGCAAGTTATGACCAAAATGGTAACCAGTTCTACTAAAAAGTGGCCGGAAAGAGGCAGTAGTAGAACTGGTTACCATTTTGGTCATAACTTGCTGAGTTTTCAAGATATCGACTTGATTTCTTTTGCGTTCGATAGATAAACGTATTGGCTTCAATTTCAATCTTTGTTTTTTGCGGCTAGTGCGAAAAAAATTTTTTCCTCAAAAATTATGATGACCTAACCCCTTTGCTTTTTTGATAAAAATTACAAAAAAATTTTTTTCTTGTTTTCGCAAAAAAAAGAATACGAATGAAAGCCAATATATTTATCTATCCAACGCAAAAGAAACCAAGTCAATATCTTCAAAACTAAGCAAGTTATGACCAAAATGGTAACCAGTTCTACTAAAAAGTGGCCGGAAAGAGGCAGTAGTAGAACTGGTTACCATTTTGGTCATAACTTGCTGAGTTTTCAAGATATCGACTTGATTTCTTTTGCGTTCGATAGATAAACGTATTGGCTTCAATTTGAATCTTTGTTTTTTGCGGCTAGTGCGAAAAAAATTTTTTCCTCAAAAATTATGATGACCTAACCCCTTTGCTTTTTTGATAAAAATTACAAAAAAAAAATTTTCTTATTTTCGCAAAAAAAAGAATACGAATGAAAGCCAATATATTTATCTATCCAACGCAAAAGAAACCAAGTCAATATCTTCAAAACTAAGCAAGTTATGACCAAAATGGTAACCAGTTCTACTAAAAAGTGGCCGGAAAGAGGCAGTAGTAGAACCGTTTACCTTTTTGGTCATAACTTGCTTAGTTTTCAAGATATCGACTTGATTTCTTTTGCGTTCGATAGATAAACGTATTGGCTTCAATTTCAATCTTTGCTTTTTGCGGCTAGTGCGAAAAAAAATTTTTTCCTCAAAAATTATGATGACCTAACCCCTTTGCTTTTTTGATAAAAATTACAAAAAAAAATTTTTGTATTTTCGCAAAAACAGAATACGAATGAAAGCCAATAAATTTATCTATCCAACGCAAAAAAAACCAAGTCGATATATTGAAAACTCAGCAAGTTATGACCAAAATGGTAACCAGTTCTACTAAAAAGTGGTCGGAAAGAGGCAGTAGTAGAACTGTTTACCTTTTTGGTCATAACTCCCTCAGTTTTCAAGATATCGACTTGATTTCTTTTGCGTTCGATAGATGAACGTATTGGCTTCAATTTCAATCTTTGTTTTTTGCGGCTAGTGCGAAAAAAATTTTTTCCTCAAAAATTATGATGACCTAACACCTTTGCTTTTTTGATAAAAATTACAAAAAAAAAATTTTTCTTATTTTCGCAAAAAAAAGAATACGAATGAAAGCCAATATATTTATCTATCCAACGCAAAAGAAACCAAGTCAATATCTTCAAAACTAAGCAAGTTATGACCAAAATGGTAACCAGTTCTACTAAAAAGTGGCCGGAAAGAGGCAGTAGTAGAACTGGTTACCATTTTGGTCATAACTTGCTGAGTTTTCAAGATATCGACTTGATTTCTTTTGCGTTCGATAGATAAACGTATTGGCTTCAATTTCAATCTTTGTTTTTTGCGGCTAGTGCGAAAAAAATTTTTTCCTCAAAAATTATGGTGACCTAACCCCTTT
This sequence comes from Germaria angustata, assembly GCA_963681545.1. Taxonomy (NCBI): domain Eukaryota; kingdom Metazoa; phylum Arthropoda; class Insecta; order Diptera; family Tachinidae; genus Germaria; species Germaria angustata. The sequence continues at coordinate 55,532,984 of OY813001.1, read as the reverse complement.
GCTTTTTTGATAAAAATTACAAAAAAAAATTTTTCTTATTTTCGCAAAAAAAAGAATACGAATGAAAGCCAATATATTTATCTATCCAACGCAAAAGAAACCAAGTCGATATATTGAAAACTCAGCAAGTTATGACCAAAATGGTAACCAGTTCTACTAAAAAGTGGCCGGAAAGAGGCAGTAGTAGAACCGTTTACCTTTTTGGTCATAACTTGCTTAGTTTTCAAGATATCGACTTGATTTCTTTTGCGTTCGATAGATAAACGTATTGGCTTCAATTTCAATCTTTGCTTTTTGCGGCTAGTGCGAAAAAAAATTTTTTCCTCAAAAATTATGATGACCTAACCCCTTTGCTTTTTTGATAAAAATTACAAAAAAAAATTTTTGTATTTTCGCAAAAACAGAATACGAATGAAAGCCAATAAATTTATCTATCCAACGCAAAAAAAACCAAGTCGATATATTGAAAACTCAGCAAGTTATGACCAAAATGGTAACCAGTTCTACTAAAAAGTGGTCGGAAAGAGGCAGTAGTAGAACTGTTTACCTTTTTGGTCATAACTCCCTCAGTTTTCAAGATATCGACTTGATTTCTTTTGCGTTCGATATATGAACGTATTGGCTTCAATTTCAATCTTTGTTTTTTGCGGCTAGTGCGAAAAAAATTTTTTCCTCAAAAATTATGATGACCTAACCCCTTTGCTTTTTTGATAAAAATGACAAAAAATTTTTTTTCTTATTTTCGCAAAAAAAGAATGCGAATGAAAGCCAATAAATTTATCTATCCAACGCAAAAAAAACCAAGTCGATATATTGAAAACTCAGCAAGTTATGACCAAAATGGTAACCAGTTCTACTAAAAAGTGGCCGGAAAGAGGCAGTAGTAGAACCGTTTACCTTTTTGGTCATAACTTGCTTAGTTTTCAAGATATCGACTTGATTTCTTTTGCGTTCGATAGATGAACGTATTGGCTTCAATTTCAATCTTTGTTTTTTGCGGCTAGTGCGAAAAAAATTTTTTCCTCAAAAATTATGATGACCTAACCCCTTTGCTTTTTTGATAAAAATGACAAAAAATTTTTTTTCTTATTTTCGCAAAAAAAGAATGCGAATGAAAGCCAATAAATTTATCTATCCAACGCAAAAAAAACCAAGTCGATATATTGAAAACTCAGCAAGTTATGACCAAAATGGTAACCAGTTCTACTAAAAAGTGGCCGGAAAGAGGCAGTAGTAGAACCGTTTACCTTTTTGGTCATAACTTGCTTAGTTTTCAAGATATCGACTTGATTTCTTTTGCGTTCGATAGATAAACGTATTGGCTTCAATTTCAATCTTTGTTTTTTGTGGGTAGTGCGAAAAACATTTTCTGCTCAAAAATTATGATGACCTAACCCCTTTGCTTTTTTGATAAAAATTACAAAAAAAAAATTTTTCTTGTTTTCGCAAAAAAAAGAATACGAATGAAAGCCAATATATTTATCTATCCAACGCAAAAGAAACCAAGTCAATATCTTCAAAACTAAGCAAGTTATGACCAAAATGGTAACCAGTTCTACTAAAAAGTGGCCGGAAAGAGGCAGTAGTAGAACCGTTTACCTTTTTGGTCATAACTTGCTTAGTTTTCATGATATCGACTTGATTTCTTTTGCGTTCGATAGATAAACGTATTGGCTTCAATTTCAATCTTTTTTTTTGCGAGTAGTGCGAAAAACATTTTCTGCTCAAAAATTATGATGACCTAACCCCTTTGCTTTTTTGATAAAAATGACAAAAAATTTTTTTTCTTATTTTCGCAAAAAAAGAATACGAATGAAAGCCAATAAATTTATCTATCCAACGCAAAAGAAACCAAGTCGATATATTGAAAACTCAGCAAGTTATGACCAAAATGGTAACCAGTTCTACTAAAAAGTGGCCGGAAAGAGGCAGTAGTAGAACCGTTTACCTTTTTGGTCATAACTTGCTTAGTTTTCAAGATATCGACTTGATTTCTTTTGCGTTCGATAGATAAACGTATTGGCTTCAATTTCGATCTTTGTTTTTTGCGGGTAGTGCGAAAAACATTTTCTGCTCAAAAATTATGATGACCTAACCCCTTTGCTTTTTTGATAAAAATTACAAAAAAAAATTTTTCTTGTTTTCGCAAAAAAAAGAATACGAATGAAAGCCAATATATTTATCTATCCAACGCAAAAGAAACCAAGTCAATATCTTCAAAACTAAGCAAGTTATGACCAAAATGGTAACCAGTTCTACTAAAAAGTGGCCGGAAAGAGGCAGTAGTAGAACTGGTTACCATTTTGGTCATAACTTGCTGAGTTTTCAAGATATCGACTTGATTTCTTTTGCGTTCGATAGATAAACGTATTGGCTTCAATTTCAATCTTTATTTTTTGCGGCTAGTGCGAAAAAAATTTTTTCCTCAAAAATTATGATGACCTAACCCCTTTGCTTTTTTGATAAAAATTACAAAAAAAAATTTTTCTTGTTTTCGCAAAGAAAAAGAATACGAATGAAAGCCAATATATTTATCTATCCAACGCAAAAGAAACCAAGTCAATATCTTCAAAACTAAGCAAGTTATGACCAAAATGGTAACCAGTTCTACTAAAAAGTGGCCGGAAAGAGGCAGTAGTAGAACCGTTTACCTTTTTGGTCATAACTTGCTTAGTTTTCATGATATCGACTTGATTTCTTTTGCGTTCGATAGATAAACGTATTGGCTTCAATTTCAATCTTTTTTTTTGCGAGTAGTTCGAAAAACATTTTCTGCTCAAAAATTATGATGACCTAACCCCTTTGCTTTTTTGATAAAAATGACAAAAAAATTTTTTTCTTATTTTCGCAAAAAAAGAATACGAATGAAAGCCGATATATTTATCTATCCAACGCAAAAGAAACCAAGTCGATATATTGAAAACTCAGCAAGTTATGACCAAAATGGTAACCAGTTCTACTAAAAAGTGGCCGGAAAGAGGCAGTAGTAGAACTGTTTACCTTTTTGGTCATAACTTGCTCAGTTTTCAAGATATCGACTTGATTTCTTTGCGTTCGATAGATAAACGTATTGGCTTCAATTTGAATCTTTGTTTTTTGCGGCTAGTGCGAAAAAAATTTTTTCCTCAAAAATTATGATGACCTAACACCTTTGCTTTTTTGATAAAAATTACAAAAAAATTTTTTTCTTATTTTCGCAAAAAAAAGAATACGAATGAAAGCCAATATATTTATCTATCCAACGCAAAAGAAACCAAGTCAATATCTTCAAAACTAAGCAAGTTATGACCAAAATGGTAACCAGTTCTACTAAAAAGTGGCCGGAAAGAGGCAGTAGTAGAACCGTTTACCTTTTTGGTCATAACTTGCTTAGTTTTCATGATATCGACTTGATTTCTTTTGCGTTCGATAGATAAACGTATTGGCTTCAATTTCAATCTTTTTTTTTGCGAGTAGTGCGAAAAACATTTTCTGCTCAAAAATTATGATGACCTAACCCCTTTGCTTTTTTGATAAAAATGACAAAAAATTTTTTTTCTTATTTTCGCAAAAAAAGAATACGAATGAAAGCCGATATATTTATCTATCCAACGCAAAAGAAACCAAGTCGATATATTGAAAACTCAGCAAGTTATGACCAAAATGGTAACCAGTTCTACTAAAAAGTGGCCGGAAAGAGGCAGTAGTAGAACTGGTTACCATTTTGGTCATAACTTGCTGAGTTTTCAAGATATCGACTTGATTTCTTTGCGTTCGATAGATAAACGTATTGGCTTCAATTTGAATCTTTGTTTTTTGCGGCTAGTGCGAAAAAAATTTTTTCCTCAAAAATTATGATGACCTAACACCTTTGCTTTTTTGATAAAAATTACAAAAAAATTTTTTTCTTATTTTCGCAAAAAAAAGAATACGAATGAAAGCCAATATATTTATCTATCCAACGCAAAAGAAACCAAGTCAATATCTTCAAAACTAAGCAAGTTATGACCAAAATGGTAACCAGTTCCACTAAAAAGTGGCCGAAAAGAGGCAGTAGTAGAACTGGTTACCATTTTGGTCATAACTTGCTGAGTTTTCAAGATATCGACTTGATTTCTTTTGCGTTCGATAGATAAACGTATTGGCTTCAATTTGAATCTTTGTTTTTTGCGGCTAGTGCGAAAAAAATTTTTTCCTCAAAAATTATGATGACCTAACCCCTTTGCTTTTTTGATAAAAATTACAAAAAAAAATTTTTCTTGTTTTCGCAAAAAAAAGAATACGAATGAAAGCCAATATATTTATCTATCCAACGCAAAAGAAACCAAGTCAATATCTTCAAAACTAAGCAAGTTATGACCAAAATGGTAACCAGTTCCACTAAAAAGTGGCCGGAAAGAGGCAGTAGTAGAACTGGTTACCATTTTGGTCATAACTTGCTGAGTTTTCAAGATATCGACTTGATTTCTTTTGCGTTCGATAGATAAACGTATTGGCTTCAATTTCAATCTTTATTTTTTGCGGCTAGTGCGAAAAAAATTTTTTCCTCAAAAATTATGATGACCTAACCCCTTTGCTTTTTTGATAAAAATTACAAAAAAAAATTTTCTTGTTTTCGCAAAAAAAAAGAATACGAATGAAAGCCAATATATTTATCTATCCAACGCAAAAGAAACCAAGTCAATATCTTCAAAACTAAGCAAGTTATGACCAAAATGGTAACCAGTTCTACTAAAAAGTGGCCGGAAAGAGGCAGTAGTAGAACCGTTTACCTTTTTGGTCATAACTTGCTTAGTTTTCATGATATCGACTTGATTTCTTTTGCGTTCGATAGATAAACGTATTGGCTTCAATTTCAATCTTTTTTTTTGCGAGTAGTGCGAAAAACATTTTCTGCTCAAAAATTATGATGACCTAACCCCTTTGCTTTTTTGATAAAAATGACAAAAAATTTTTTTTCTTATTTTCGCAAAAAAAGAATACGAATGAAAGCCGATATATTTATCTATCCAACGCAAAAGAAACCAAGTCGATATATTGAAAACTCAGCAAGTTATGACCAAAATGGTAACCAGTTCTACTAAAAAGTGGCCGGAAAGAGGCAGTAGTAGAACTGTTTACCTTTTTGGTCATAACTTGCTCAGTTTTCAAGATATCGACTTGATTTCTTTTGCGTTCAATTGGCTTCAATTTCAATCTTTGTTTTTTGCGGCTAGTGCGAAAAAAATTTTTTCCTCAAAAATTATGATGACCTAACCCCTTTGCTTTTTTGATAAAAATTACAAAAAAAAATTTTTCTTGTTTTCGCAAAAAAAAGAATACGAATGAAAGCCAATATATTTATCTATCCAACGCAAAAGAAACCAAGTCAATATCTTCAAAACTAAGCAAGTTATGACCAAAATGGTAACCAGTTCTACTAAAAAGTGGCCGGAAAGAGGCAGTAGTAGAACTGGTTACCATTTTGGTCATAACTTGCTGAGTTTTCAAGATATCGACTTGATTTCTTTTGCGTTCGATAGATAAACGTATTGGCTTCAATTTGAATCTTTGTTTTTTGCGGCTAGTGCGAAAAAAATTTTTTCCTCAAAAATTATGATGACCTAACCCCTTTGCTTTTTTGATAAAAATTACAAAAAAAAATTTTTTCTTATTTTCGCAAAAAAAAGAATACGAATGAAAGCCAATATATTTATCTATCCAACGCAAAAGAAACCAAGTCAATATCTTCAAAACTAAGCAAGTTATGACCAAAATGGTAACCAGTTCTACTAAAAAGTGGCCGGAAAGAGGCAGTAGTAGAACTGGTTACCATTTTGGTCATAACTTGCTGAGTTTTCAAGATATCGACTTGATTTCTTTTGCGTTCGATAGATAAACATATTGGCTTCAATTTCAATCTTTGTTTTTTGCGGCTAGTGCGAAAAAAATTTTTTCCTCAAAAATTTGCTTTTTTGATAAAAATTACAAAAAAAAAATTTTCTTATTTTCGCAAAAAAAAGAATACGAATGAAAGCCAATATATTTATCTATCCAACGCAAAAGAAACCAAGTCGATATATTGAAAACTCAGCAAGTTATGACCAAAATGGTAACCAGTTCTACTAAGAAGTGGCCGGAAAGAGGCAGTAGTAGAACCGTTTACCTTTTTGGTCATAACTTGCTTAGTTTTCAAGATATCGACTTGATTTCTTTTGCGTTCGATAGATAAACGTATTGGCTTCAATTTCGATCTTTGTTTTTTGCGGGTAGTGCGAAAAACATTTTCTGCTCAAAAATTATGATGACCTAACCCCTTTGCTTTTTTGATAAAAATGACAAAAAATTTTTTTTCTTATTTTCGCAAAAAAAGAATACGAATGAAAGCCGATATATTTATCTATCCAACGCAAAAGAAACCAAGTCGATATATTGAAAACTCAGCAAGTTATGACCAAAATGGTAACCAGTTCTACTAAAAAGTGGCCGGAAAGAGGCAGTAGTAGAACTGTTTACCTTTTTGGTCATAACTTGCTCAGTTTTCAAGATATCGACTTGATTTCTTTTGCGTTCGATAGATAAACGTATTGGCTTCAATTTCAATCTTTGTTTTTTGCGGCTAGTGCGAAAAACATTTTCTGCTCAAAAATTATGATGACCTAACCCCTTTGCTTTTTTGATAAAAATTACAAAAAAAAAATTTTCTTGTTTTCGCAAAAAAAGAATACGAATGAAAGCCAATATATTTATCTATCCAACGCAAAAGAAACCAAGTCAATATCTTCAAAACTAAGCAAGTTATGACCAAAATGGTAACCAGTTCTACTAAAAAGTGGCCGGAAAGAGGCAGTAGTAGAACCGTTTACCTTTTTGGTCATAACTTGCTTAGTTTTCATGATATCGACTTGATTTCTTTTGCGTTCGATAGATAAACGTATTGGCTTCAATTTCAATCTTTGTTTTTTGCGAGTAGTGCGAAAAACATTTTCTGCTCAAAAATTATGATGACCTAACCCCTTTGCTTTTTTGATAAAAATTACAAAAAAAAAATTTTCTTATTTTCGCAAAAAAAAGAATACGAATGAAAGCCAATATATTTATCTATCCAACGCAAAAGAAACCAAGTCAATATCTTCAAAACTAAGCAAGTTATGACCAAAATGGTAACCAGTTCTACTAAAAAGTGGCCGGAAAGAGGCAGTAGTAGAACCGTTTACCTTTTTGGTCATAACTTGCTTAGTTTTCAAGATATCGACTTGATTTCTTTTGCGTTCGATAGATAAACGTATTGGCTTCAATTTCAATCTTTGCTTTTTGCGGCTAGTGCGAAAAAAAATTTTTTCCTCAAAAATTATGATGACCTAACCCCTTTGCTTTTTTGATAAAAATTACAAAAAAAAATTTTTGTATTTTCGCAAAAACAGAATACGAATGAAAGCCAATAAATTTATCTATCCAACGCAAAAAAAACCAAGTCGATATATTGAAAACTCAGCAAGTTATGACCAAAATGGTAACCAGTTCTACTAAAAAGTGGTCGGAAAGAGGCAGTAGTAGAACTGTTTACCTTTTTGGTCATAACTCCCTCAGTTTTCAAGATATCGACTTGATTTCTTTTGCGTTCGATAGATGAACGTATTGGCTTCAATTTCAATCTTTGTTTTTTGCGGCTAGTGCGAAAAAAATTTTTTCCTCAAAAATTATGATGACCTAACACCTTTGCTTTTTTGATAAAAATTACAAAAAAAAAATTTTTCTTATTTTCGCAAAAAAAAGAATACGAATGAAAGCCAATATATTTATCTATCCAACGCAAAAGAAACCAAGTCAATATCTTCAAAACTAAGCAAGTTATGACCAAAATGGTAACCAGTTCTACTAAAAAGTGGCCGGAAAGAGGCAGTAGTAGAACTGGTTACCATTTTGGTCATAACTTGCTGAGTTTTCAAGATATCGACTTGATTTCTTTTGCGTTCGATAGATAAACGTATTGGCTTCAATTTCAATCTTTGTTTTTTGCGGCTAGTGCGAAAAAAATTTTTTCCTCAAAAATTATGGTGACCTAACCCCTTTGCTTTTTTGATAAAAATTACAAAAAAAAATTTTTCTTATTTTCGCAAAAAAAAGAATACGAATGAAAGCCAATATATTTATCTATCCAACGCAAAAGAAACCAAGTCGATATATTGAAAACTCAGCAAGTTATGACCAAAATGGTAACCAGTTCTACTAAAAAGTGGCCGGAAAGAGGCAGTAGTAGAACCGTTTACCTTTTTGGTCATAACTTGCTTAGTTTTCAAGATATCGACTTGATTTCTTTTGCGTTCGATAGATAAACGTATTGGCTTCAATTTCAATCTTTGCTTTTTGCGGCTAGTGCGAAAAAAAATTTTTTCCTCAAAAATTATGATGACCTAACCCCTTTGCTTTTTTGATAAAAATTACAAAAAAAAATTTTTGTATTTTCGCAAAAACAGAATACGAATGAAAGCCAATAAATTTATCTATCCAACGCAAAAAAAACCAAGTCGATATATTGAAAACTCAGCAAGTTATGACCAAAATGGTAACCAGTTCTACTAAAAAGTGGTCGGAAAGAGGCAGTAGTAGAACTGTTTACCTTTTTGGTCATAACTCCCTCAGTTTTCAAGATATCGACTTGATTTCTTTTGCGTTCGATATATGAACGTATTGGCTTCAATTTCAATCTTTGTTTTTTGCGGCTAGTGCGAAAAAAATTTTTTCCTCAAAAATTATGATGACCTAACCCCTTTGCTTTTTTGATAAAAATGACAAAAAATTTTTTTTCTTATTTTCGCAAAAAAAGAATGCGAATGAAAGCCAATAAATTTATCTATCCAACGCAAAAAAAACCAAGTCGATATATTGAAAACTCAGCAAGTTATGACCAAAATGGTAACCAGTTCTACTAAAAAGTGGCCGGAAAGAGGCAGTAGTAGAACCGTTTACCTTTTTGGTCATAACTTGCTTAGTTTTCAAGATATCGACTTGATTTCTTTTGCGTTCGATAGATGAACGTATTGGCTTCAATTTCAATCTTTGTTTTTTGCGGCTAGTGCGAAAAAAATTTTTTCCTCAAAAATTATGATGACCTAACCCCTTTGCTTTTTTGATAAAAATGACAAAAAATTTTTTTTCTTATTTTCGCAAAAAAAGAATGCGAATGAAAGCCAATAAATTTATCTATCCAACGCAAAAAAAACCAAGTCGATATATTGAAAACTCAGCAAGTTATGACCAAAATGGTAACCAGTTCTACTAAAAAGTGGCCGGAAAGAGGCAGTAGTAGAACCGTTTACCTTTTTGGTCATAACTTGCTTAGTTTTCAAGATATCGACTTGATTTCTTTTGCGTTCGATAGATAAACGTATTGGCTTCAATTTCAATCTTTGTTTTTTGTGGGTAGTGCGAAAAACATTTTCTGCTCAAAAATTATGATGACCTAACCCCTTTGCTTTTTTGATAAAAATTACAAAAAAAAAATTTTTCTTGTTTTCGCAAAAAAAAGAATACGAATGAAAGCCAATATATTTATCTATCCAACGCAAAAGAAACCAAGTCAATATCTTCAAAACTAAGCAAGTTATGACCAAAATGGTAACCAGTTCTACTAAAAAGTGGCCGGAAAGAGGCAGTAGTAGAACCGTTTACCTTTTTGGTCATAACTTGCTTAGTTTTCATGATATCGACTTGATTTCTTTTGCGTTCGATAGATAAACGTATTGGCTTCAATTTCAATCTTTTTTTTTGCGAGTAGTGCGAAAAACATTTTCTGCTCAAAAATTATGATGACCTAACCCCTTTGCTTTTTTGATAAAAATGACAAAAAATTTTTTTTCTTATTTTCGCAAAAAAAGAATACGAATGAAAGCCAATAAATTTATCTATCCAACGCAAAAGAAACCAAGTCGATATATTGAAAACTCAGCAAGTTATGACCAAAATGGTAACCAGTTCTACTAAAAAGTGGCCGGAAAGAGGCAGTAGTAGAACCGTTTACCTTTTTGGTCATAACTTGCTTAGTTTTCAAGATATCGACTTGATTTCTTTTGCGTTCGATAGATAAACGTATTGGCTTCAATTTCGATCTTTGTTTTTTGCGGGTAGTGCGAAAAACATTTTCTGCTCAAAAATTATGATGACCTAACCCCTTTGCTTTTTTGATAAAAATTACAAAAAAAAATTTTTCTTGTTTTCGCAAAAAAAAGAATACGAATGAAAGCCAATATATTTATCTATCCAACGCAAAAGAAACCAAGTCAATATCTTCAAAACTAAGCAAGTTATGACCAAAATGGTAACCAGTTCTACTAAAAAGTGGCCGGAAAGAGGCAGTAGTAGAACTGGTTACCATTTTGGTCATAACTTGCTGAGTTTTCAAGATATCGACTTGATTTCTTTTGCGTTCGATAGATAAACGTATTGGCTTCAATTTCAATCTTTATTTTTTGCGGCTAGTGCGAAAAAAATTTTTTCCTCAAAAATTATGATGACCTAACCCCTTTGCTTTTTTGATAAAAATTACAAAAAAAAATTTTTCTTGTTTTCGCAAAGAAAAAGAATACGAATGAAAGCCAATATATTTATCTATCCAACGCAAAAGAAACCAAGTCAATATCTTCAAAACTAAGCAAGTTATGACCAAAATGGTAACCAGTTCTACTAAAAAGTGGCCGGAAAGAGGCAGTAGTAGAACCGTTTACCTTTTTGGTCATAACTTGCTTAGTTTTCATGATATCGACTTGATTTCTTTTGCGTTCGATAGATAAACGTATTGGCTTCAATTTCAATCTTTTTTTTTGCGAGTAGTTCGAAAAACATTTTCTGCTCAAAAATTATGATGACCTAACCCCTTTGCTTTTTTGATAAAAATGACAAAAAAATTTTTTTCTTATTTTCGCAAAAAAAGAATACGAATGAAAGCCGATATATTTATCTATCCAACGCAAAAGAAACCAAGTCGATATATTGAAAACTCAGCAAGTTATGACCAAAATGGTAACCAGTTCTACTAAAAAGTGGCCGGAAAGAGGCAGTAGTAGAACTGTTTACCTTTTTGGTCATAACTTGCTCAGTTTTCAAGATATCGACTTGATTTCTTTGCGTTCGATAGATAAACGTATTGGCTTCAATTTGAATCTTTGTTTTTTGCGGCTAGTGCGAAAAAAATTTTTTCCTCAAAAATTATGATGACCTAACACCTTTGCTTTTTTGATAAAAATTACAAAAAAATTTTTTTCTTATTTTCGCAAAAAAAAGAATACGAATGAAAGCCAATATATTTATCTATCCAACGCAAAAGAAACCAAGTCAATATCTTCAAAACTAAGCAAGTTATGACCAAAATGGTAACCAGTTCTACTAAAAAGTGGCCGGAAAGAGGCAGTAGTAGAACCGTTTACCTTTTTGGTCATAACTTGCTTAGTTTTCATGATATCGACTTGATTTCTTTTGCGTTCGATAGATAAACGTATTGGCTTCAATTTCAATCTTTTTTTTTGCGAGTAGTGCGAAAAACATTTTCTGCTCAAAAATTATGATGACCTAACCCCTTTGCTTTTTTGATAAAAATGACAAAAAATTTTTTTTCTTATTTTCGCAAAAAAAGAATACGAATGAAAGCCAATAAATTTATCTATCCAACGCAAAAGAAACCAAGTCGATATATTGAAAACTCAGCAAGTTATGACCAAAATGGTAACCAGTTCTACTAAAAAGTGGCCGGAAAGAGGCAGTAGTAGAACCGTTTACCTTTTTGGTCATAACTTGCTTAGTTTTCAAGATATCGACTTGATTTCTTTTGCGTTCGATAGATAAACGTATTGGCTTCAATTTCGATCTTTGTTTTTTGCGGGTAGTGCGAAAAACATTTTCTGCTCAAAAATTATGATGACCTAACCCCTTTGCTTTTTTGATAAAAATTACAAAAAAAAATTTTTCTTGTTTTCGCAAAAAAAAGAATACGAATGAAAGCCAATATATTTATCTATCCAACGCAAAAGAAACCAAGTCAATATCTTCAAAACTAAGCAAGTTATGACCAAAATGGTAACCAGTTCTACTAAAAAGTGGCCGGAAAGAGGCAGTAGTAGAACTGGTTACCATTTTGGTCATAACTTGCTGAGTTTTCAAGATATCGACTTGATTTCTTTTGCGTTCGATAGATAAACGTATTGGCTTCAATTTGAATCTTTGTTTTTTGCGGCTAGTGCGAAAAAAATTTTTTCCTCAAAAATTATGATGACCTAACCCCTTTGCTTTTTTGATAAAAATTACAAAAAAAAAATTTTCTTATTTTCGCAAAAAAAAGAATACGAATGAAAGCCAATATATTTATCTATCCAACGCAAAAGAAACCAAGTCGATATCTTGAAAAGTAAGCAAGTTATGACCAAAATGGTAAGTAGTTCTACTAAAAATTGGCCGGAAAGAGGCAGTATTAGAACTGATTACCTTTTTAGTCATAACTTGCTCAGTTTTCAAGATATCGACTTGATTTCTTTTGCGTTAGATAGATAAATATATTGGCTTTCATTCGTATTCTTTTTTTTTTGCGAAAATAAGAAAAAAATGTTTTTGTCATTTTTATCAAAAAAGCAAAGGGGTTAGGTCATCATAATTTTTGAGCAGAAATTGTTTTTCGCACTACTCGCAAAAAACAAAGATTGAAATTGAAGCCAATACGTTTATCTATCGAACGCAAAAGAAATCAAGTCGATATCTTGAAAACTGAGCAAATTATGACCAAAAAGGTAAATAGTTCTACTACTGCCTCTTTCCGGCCACTTTTTAGTAGAACAGGTTACCATTTTGGTCATAACTTGCTCAGTTTTCAATATATCGACTTGGTGTCTTTTGCGTTGGATAGATAAATTTATTGGCTTTCATTCGTATTCTTTTTTTGCGAAAATAAGAAAAAAATTTTTTGTCATTTTTATCAAAGAAGCAAAGGGGTTAGGTCATCATAATTTTTGAGCAGAAAATGTTTTTCCCACTACTCGCAAAAAACAAAGATCGAAATTGAAGCCAATACGTTTATCTATCGAACGCAAAAGAAATCAAGTCGATATCTTGAAAACTCAGCAAGTTATGACCAAAATGGTAACCAGTTCTAGTACTGCCTCTTTCCGGCCACTTTTTAGTAGAACTGTGTACCATTTTGGTCATAACTTGCTTAGTTTTGAAGATATTGACTTGGTTTCTTTTGCGTTGGATAGATAAATATATTGGCTTTCATTCGTATTCTTTTTTTGGCGAAAATAAGGAAAATTTTTTTTTTGTAATTTTTATCAAAAAAGCAAAGGGGTTAGGTCATCATAATTTTTGAGGAAAAAATTTTTTTCGCACTAGCCGCAAAAAACAAAGATTGAAATTGAAGCCAATACTTTTATCTATCGAACGCAAAAGAAATCAAGTCGATATCATGAATACTAAGCAAGTTATGACCAAAAAGGTAAACGGTTCTACTACTGCCTCTTTCCGGCCACTTTTTAGTAGAACAGGTTACCATTTTGGTCATAACTTGCTGAGTTTTCAATATATCGACTTGGTGTCTTTTGCGTTGGATAGATAAATTTATTGGCTTTCATTCGTATTCTTTTTTTGCGAAAATAAGAAAAAAAATTTTTGTCATTTTTATCAAAGAAGCAAAGGGGTTAGGTCATCATAATTTTTGAGCAGAAAATGTTTTTCGCACTACTCGCAAAAAACAAAGATCGAAATTGAAGCCAATACGTTTATCTATCGAACGCAAAAGAAATCAAGTCGATATCTTGAAAACTCAGCAAGTTATGACCAAAATGGTAACCAGTTCTAGTACTGCCTCTTTCCGGCCACTTTTTAGTAGAACTGTGTACCATTTTGGTCATAACTTGCTTAGTTTTGAAGATATTGACTTGGTTTCTTTTGCGTTGGATAGATAAATATATTGGCTTTCATTCGTATTCTTTTTTTGGCGAAAATAAGGAAAATTTTTTTTTTGTAATTTTTATCAAAAAAGCAAAGGGGTTAGGTCATCATAATTTTTGAGGAAAAAATTTTTTTCGCACTAGCCGCAAAAAACAAAGATTGAAATTGAAGCCAATACTTTTATCTATCGAACGCAAAAGAAATCAAGTCGATATCATGAATACTAAGCAAGTTATGACCAAAAAGGTAAACGGTTCTACTACTGCCTCTTTCCGGCCACTTTTTAGTAGAACAGGTTACCATTTTGGTCATAACTTGCTGAGTTTTCAATATATCGACTTGGTGTCTTTTGCGTTGGATAGATAAATTTATTGGCTTTCATTCGTATTCTTTTTTTGCGAAAATAAGAAAAAAAAAATTTTTGTCATTTTTATCAAAGAAGCAAAGGGGTTAGTTAGGTCATCATAATTTTTGAGCAGAAAATGTTTTTCGCACTACTCGCAAAAAACAAAGATCGAAATTAAAGCCAATACGTTTATCTATCGAACGCAAAAGAAATCAAGTCGATATCTTGAAAACTCAGCAAGTTATGACCAAAATGGTAACCAGTTCTAGTACTGCCTCTTTCCGGCCACTTTTTAGTAGAACTGGTTACCATTTTGGTCATAACTTGCTTAGTTTTGAAGATATTGACTTGGTTTCTTTTGCGTTGGATAGATAAATATATTGGCTTTCATTCGTATTCTTTTTTTGGCGAAAATAAGGAAAATTTTTTTTTGTAATTTTTATCAAAAAAGCAAAGGGGTTAGGTCATCATAATTTTTGAGGAAAAAATTTTTTTCGCACTAGCCGCAAAAAACAAAGATTAAAATTGAAGCCAATACGTTTATCTATCGAACGCAAAAGAAATCAAGTCGATATCTTGAAAACTCAGCAAGTTATGACCAAAATGGTAACCAGTTCTACTACTGCCTCTTTCCGGCCACTTTTTAGTAGAACTGGTTACCATTTTGGTCATAATTTGCTTAGTTTTGAAGATATTGACTTGGTTTCTTTTGCGTTGGATAGATAAATATATTGGCTTTCATTCGTATTCTTTTTTTGGCGAAAATAAGGAAAATTTTTTTTGTAATTTTTATCAAAAAAGCAAAGGGGTTAGGTCATCATAATTTTTGAGGAAAAATTTTTTTTCGCACTAGCCGCAAAAAACAAAGATTGAAATTGAAGCCAATACGTTTATCTATCGAACGCAAAAGAAATCAAGTCGATATCTTGAAAACTCAGCAAGTTATAACCAAAATGGTAACCAGTTCTACTACTGCCTCTTTCCGGCCACTTTTTAGTAGAACTGGTTACCATTTTGGTCATAACTTGCTGAGTTTTCAATATATCGACTTGGTTTCTTTTGCGTTGGATAGATAAATTTATTGGCTTTCATTTGTATTCTGCTTTTGCGAAAATACGAAAATTTTTTTTTGTAATTTTTATCAAAAAAGCAAAGGGGTTAGGTCATCATAATTTTTGAGGAAAAAATTTTTTTCGCACTAGCCGCAAAAACCAAAGATTGAAATTGAAGCCAATACGTTTATCTATCGAACGCAAAAGAAATCAAGTCGATATCTTGAAAACTGAGCAAGTTATGACCAAAAAGGTAAACAGTTCTACTACTGCCTCTTTCCGGCCACTTTTTAGTAGAACTGGTTACCATTTTGGTCATAACTTGCTTAGTTTTGAAGATATTGACTTGGTTTCTTTTGCGTTGGATAGATAAATATATTGGCTTTCATTCGTATTCTTTTTTTTGCGAAAACAAGAAAATTTTTTTTTTGTAATTTTTATCAAAAAAGCAAAGGGGTTAGGTCATCATAATTTTTGAGGAAAAAATTTTTTCGCACTAGCCGCAAAAAACAAAGATTCAAATTGAAGCCAATACGTTTATCTATCGAACGCAAAAGAAATCAAGTCGATATCTTGAAAACTCAGCAAGTTATGACCAAAATGGTAACCAGTTCTACTAAAAAGTGGCCGGAAAGAGGCAGTAGTAGAACTGGTTACCATTTTGGTCATAACTTGCTGAGTTTTCAAGATATCGACTTGATTTCTTTTGCGTTCGATAGATAAACGTATTGGCTTCAATTTGAATCTTTTTTTTTGCGAGTAGTGCGAAAAACATTTTCTGCTCAAAAATTATGATGACCTAACCCCTTTGCTTTTTTGATAAAAATGACAAAAAAATTTTTTTCTTATTTTCGCAAAAAAAGAATACGAATGAAAGCCAATAAATTTATCTATCCAACGCAAAAGAAACCAAGTCGATATATTGAAAACTCAGCAAGTTATGACCAAAATGGTAACCAGTTCTACTAAAAAGTGGCCGGAAAGAGGCAGTAGTAGAAGTGGTTACCATTTTGGTCATAACTTGCTGAGTTTTCAAGATATCGACTTGATTTCTTTTGCGTTCGATAGATAAACGTATTGGCTTCAATTTCAATCTTTGTTTTTTGCGGCTAGTGCGAAAAAAATTTTTTCCTCAAAAATTATGATGACCTAACCCCTTTGCTTTTTTGATAAAAATTACAAAAAAAAATTTTTCTTATTTTCGCAAAAAAAAGAATACGAATGAAAGCCAATATATTTATCTATCCAACGCAAAAGAAACCAAGTCAATATCTTCAAAACTAAGCAAGTTATGACCCAAAATGGTAACCAGTTCTACTAAAAAGTGGCCGGAAAGAGGCAGTAGTAGAACCGTTTACCTTTTTGGTCATAACTTGCTTAGTTTTCAAGATATCGACTTGATTTCTTTTGCGTTCGATAGATAAACGTATTGGCTTCAATTTCAATCTTTGTTTTTTGCGGGTAGTGCGAAAAACATTTTCTGCTCAAAAATTATGATGACCTAACCCCTTTGCTTTTTTGATAAAAATTACAAAAAAAAATTTTTCTTATTTTCGCAAAAAAAAGAATACGAATGAAAGCCAATATATTTATCTATCCAACGCAAAAGAAACCAAGTCAATATCTTCAAAACTAAGCAAGTTATGACCAAAATGGTAACCAGTTCTACTAAAAAGTGGCCGGAAAGAGGCAGTAGTAGAACCGTTTACCTTTTTGGTCATAACTTGCTTAGTTTTCAAGATATCGACTTGATTTCTTTTGCGTTCGATAGATAAACGTATTGGCTTCAATTTCAATCTTTGCTTTTTGCGGCTAGTGCGAAAAAAAATTTTTTCCTCAAAAATTATGATGACCTAACCCCTTTGCTTTTTTGATAAAAATTACAAAAAAAAATTTTTGTATTTTCGCAAAAACAGAATACGAATGAAAGCCAATAAATTTATCTATCCAACGCAAAAAAAACCAAGTCGATATATTGAAAACTCAGCAAGTTATGACCAAAATGGTAACCAGTTCTACTAAAAAGTGGTCGGAAAGAGGCAGTAGTAGAACTGTTTACCTTTTTGGTCATAACTCCCTCAGTTTTCAAGATATCGACTTGATTTCTTTTGCGTTCGATAGATGAACGTATTGGCTTCAATTTCAATCTTTGTTTTTTGCGGCTAGTGCGAAAAAAATTTTTTCCTCAAAAATTATGATGACCTAACACCTTTGCTTTTTTGATAAAAATTACAAAAAAAAAATTTTTCTTATTTTCGCAAAAAAAAGAATACGAATGAAAGCCAATATATTTATCTATCCAACGCAAAAGAAACCAAGTCAATATCTTCAAAACTAAGCAAGTTATGACCAAAATGGTAACCAGTTCTACTAAAAAGTGGCCGGAAAGAGGCAGTAGTAGAACTGGTTACCATTTTGGTCATAACTTGCTGAGTTTTCAAGATATCGACTTGATTTCTTTTGCGTTCGATAGATAAACGTATTGGCTTCAATTTCAATCTTTGTTTTTTGCGGCTAGTGCGAAAAAAATTTTTTCCTCAAAAATTATGATGACCTAACCCCTTTGCTTTTTTGATAAAAATTACAAAAAAAAATTTTTCTTATTTTCGCAAAAAAAAGAATACGAATGAAAGCCAATATATTTATCTATCCAACGCAAAAGAAACCAAGTCAATATCTTCAAAACTAAGCAAGTTATGACCCAAAATGGTAACCAGTTCTACTAAAAAGTGGCCGGAAAGAGGCAGTAGTAGAACCGTTTACCTTTTTGGTCATAACTTGCTTAGTTTTCAAGATATCGACTTGATTTCTTTTGCGTTCGATAGATAAACGTATTGGCTTCAATTTCAATCTTTGTTTTTTGCGGGTAGTGCGAAAAACATTTTCTGCTCAAAAATTATGATGACCTAACCCCTTTGCTTTTTTGATAAAAATGACAAAAAATTTTTTTTCTTATTTTCGCAAAAAAAGAATACGAATGAAAGCCAAAAATTTATCTATCCAACGCAAAAGAAACCAAGTCGGTATATTGAAAACTCAGCAAGTTATGACCAAAATGGTAACCAGTTCTACTAAAAAGTGGCCGGAAAGAGGCAGTAGTAGAACTGGTTACCATTTTGGTCATAACTTGCTGAGTTTTCAAGATATCGACTTGATTTCTTTTGCGTTCGATAGATAAACGTATTGGCTTCAATTTCAATCTTTGTTTTTTGCGGCTAGTGCGAAAAAAATTTTTTCCTCAAAAATTATGATGACCTAACCCCTTTGCTTTTTTGATAAAAATTACAAAAAAATTTTTTTCTTGTTTTCGCAAAAAAAAGAATACGAATGAAAGCCAATATATTTATCTATCCAACGCAAAAGAAACCAAGTCAATATCTTCAAAACTAAGCAAGTTATGACCAAAATGGTAACCAGTTCTACTAAAAAGTGGCCGGAAAGAGGCAGTAGTAGAACTGGTTACCATTTTGGTCATAACTTGCTGAGTTTTCAAGATATCGACTTGATTTCTTTTGCGTTCGATAGATAAACGTATTGGCTTCAATTTGAATCTTTGTTTTTTGCGGCTAGTGCGAAAAAAATTTTTTCCTCAAAAATTATGATGACCTAACCCCTTTGCTTTTTTGATAAAAATTACAAAAAAAAAATTTTCTTATTTTCGCAAAAAAAAGAATACGAATGAAAGCCAATATATTTATCTATCCAACGCAAAAGAAACCAAGTCAATATCTTCAAAACTAAGCAAGTTATGACCAAAATGGTAACCAGTTCTACTAAAAAGTGGCCGGAAAGAGGCAGTAGTAGAACCGTTTACCTTTTTGGTCATAACTTGCTTAGTTTTCAAGATATCGACTTGATTTCTTTTGCGTTCGATAGATAAACGTATTGGCTTCAATTTCAATCTTTGCTTTTTGCGGCTAGTGCGAAAAAAAATTTTTTCCTCAAAAATTATGATGACCTAACCCCTTTGCTTTTTTGATAAAAATTACAAAAAAAAATTTTTGTATTTTCGCAAAAACAGAATACGAATGAAAGCCAATAAATTTATCTATCCAACGCAAAAAAAACCAAGTCGATATATTGAAAACTCAGCAAGTTATGACCAAAATGGTAACCAGTTCTACTAAAAAGTGGTCGGAAAGAGGCAGTAGTAGAACTGTTTACCTTTTTGGTCATAACTCCCTCAGTTTTCAAGATATCGACTTGATTTCTTTTGCGTTCGATAGATGAACGTATTGGCTTCAATTTCAATCTTTGTTTTTTGCGGCTAGTGCGAAAAAAATTTTTTCCTCAAAAATTATGATGACCTAACACCTTTGCTTTTTTGATAAAAATTACAAAAAAAAAATTTTTCTTATTTTCGCAAAAAAAAGAATACGAATGAAAGCCAATATATTTATCTATCCAACGCAAAAGAAACCAAGTCAATATCTTCAAAACTAAGCAAGTTATGACCAAAATGGTAACCAGTTCTACTAAAAAGTGGCCGGAAAGAGGCAGTAGTAGAACTGGTTACCATTTTGGTCATAACTTGCTGAGTTTTCAAGATATCGACTTGATTTCTTTTGCGTTCGATAGATAAACGTATTGGCTTCAATTTCAATCTTTGTTTTTTGCGGCTAGTGCGAAAAAAATTTTTTCCTCAAAAATTATGGTGACCTAACCCCTTTGCTTTTTTGATAAAAATTACAAAAAAAAATTTTTCTTATTTTCGCAAAAAAAAGAATACGAATGAAAGCCAATATATTTATCTATCCAACGCAAAAGAAACCAAGTCGATATATTGAAAACTCAGCAAGTTATGACCAAAATGGTAACCAGTTCTACTAAAAAGTGGCCGGAAAGAGGCAGTAGTAGAACCGTTTACCTTTTTGGTCATAACTTGCTTAGTTTTCAAGATATCGACTTGATTTCTTTTGCGTTCGATAGATAAACGTATTGGCTTCAATTTCAATCTTTGCTTTTTGCGGCTAGTGCGAAAAAAAATTTTTTCCTCAAAAATTATGATGACCTAACCCCTTTGCTTTTTTGATAAAAATTACAAAAAAAAATTTTTGTATTTTCGCAAAAACAGAATACGAATGAAAGCCAATAAATTTATCTATCCAACGCAAAAAAAACCAAGTCGATATATTGAAAACTCAGCAAGTTATGACCAAAATGGTAACCAGTTCTACTAAAAAGTGGTCGGAAAGAGGCAGTAGTAGAACTGTTTACCTTTTTGGTCATAACTCCCTCAGTTTTCAAGATATCGACTTGATTTCTTTTGCGTTCGATATATGAACGTATTGGCTTCAATTTCAATCTTTGTTTTTTGCGGCTAGTGCGAAAAAAATTTTTTCCTCAAAAATTATGATGACCTAACCCCTTTGCTTTTTTGATAAAAATGACAAAAAATTTTTTTTCTTATTTTCGCAAAAAAAGAATGCGAATGAAAGCCAATAAATTTATCTATCCAACGCAAAAAAAACCAAGTCGATATATTGAAAACTCAGCAAGTTATGACCAAAATGGTAACCAGTTCTACTAAAAAGTGGCCGGAAAGAGGCAGTAGTAGAACCGTTTACCTTTTTGGTCATAACTTGCTTAGTTTTCAAGATATCGACTTGATTTCTTTTGCGTTCGATAGATGAACGTATTGGCTTCAATTTCAATCTTTGTTTTTTGCGGCTAGTGCGAAAAAAATTTTTTCCTCAAAAATTATGATGACCTAACCCCTTTGCTTTTTTGATAAAAATGACAAAAAATTTTTTTTCTTATTTTCGCAAAAAAAGAATGCGAATGAAAGCCAATAAATTTATCTATCCAACGCAAAAAAAACCAAGTCGATATATTGAAAACTCAGCAAGTTATGACCAAAATGGTAACCAGTTCTACTAAAAAGTGGCCGGAAAGAGGCAGTAGTAGAACCGTTTACCTTTTTGGTCATAACTTGCTTAGTTTTCAAGATATCGACTTGATTTCTTTTGCGTTCGATAGATAAACGTATTGGCTTCAATTTCAATCTTTGTTTTTTGTGGGTAGTGCGAAAAACATTTTCTGCTCAAAAATTATGATGACCTAACCCCTTTGCTTTTTTGATAAAAATTACAAAAAAAAAATTTTTCTTGTTTTCGCAAAAAAAAGAATACGAATGAAAGCCAATATATTTATCTATCCAACGCAAAAGAAACCAAGTCAATATCTTCAAAACTAAGCAAGTTATGACCAAAATGGTAACCAGTTCTACTAAAAAGTGGCCGGAAAGAGGCAGTAGTAGAACCGTTTACCTTTTTGGTCATAACTTGCTTAGTTTTCATGATATCGACTTGATTTCTTTTGCGTTCGATAGATAAACGTATTGGCTTCAATTTCAATCTTTTTTTTTGCGAGTAGTGCGAAAAACATTTTCTGCTCAAAAATTATGATGACCTAACCCCTTTGCTTTTTTGATAAAAATGACAAAAAATTTTTTTTCTTATTTTCGCAAAAAAAGAATACGAATGAAAGCCAATAAATTTATCTATCCAACGCAAAAGAAACCAAGTCGATATATTGAAAACTCAGCAAGTTATGACCAAAATGGTAACCAGTTCTACTAAAAAGTGGCCGGAAAGAGGCAGTAGTAGAACCGTTTACCTTTTTGGTCATAACTTGCTTAGTTTTCAAGATATCGACTTGATTTCTTTTGCGTTCGATAGATAAACGTATTGGCTTCAATTTCGATCTTTGTTTTTTGCGGGTAGTGCGAAAAACATTTTCTGCTCAAAAATTATGATGACCTAACCCCTTTGCTTTTTTGATAAAAATTACAAAAAAAAATTTTTCTTGTTTTCGCAAAAAAAAGAATACGAATGAAAGCCAATATATTTATCTATCCAACGCAAAAGAAACCAAGTCAATATCTTCAAAACTAAGCAAGTTATGACCAAAATGGTAACCAGTTCTACTAAAAAGTGGCCGGAAAGAGGCAGTAGTAGAACTGGTTACCATTTTGGTCATAACTTGCTGAGTTTTCAAGATATCGACTTGATTTCTTTTGCGTTCGATAGATAAACGTATTGGCTTCAATTTCAATCTTTATTTTTTGCGGCTAGTGCGAAAAAAATTTTTTCCTCAAAAATTATGATGACCTAACCCCTTTGCTTTTTTGATAAAAATTACAAAAAAAAATTTTTCTTGTTTTCGCAAAGAAAAAGAATACGAATGAAAGCCAATATATTTATCTATCCAACGCAAAAGAAACCAAGTCAATATCTTCAAAACTAAGCAAGTTATGACCAAAATGGTAACCAGTTCTACTAAAAAGTGGCCGGAAAGAGGCAGTAGTAGAACCGTTTACCTTTTTGGTCATAACTTGCTTAGTTTTCATGATATCGACTTGATTTCTTTTGCGTTCGATAGATAAACGTATTGGCTTCAATTTCAATCTTTTTTTTTGCGAGTAGTTCGAAAAACATTTTCTGCTCAAAAATTATGATGACCTAACCCCTTTGCTTTTTTGATAAAAATGACAAAAAAATTTTTTTCTTATTTTCGCAAAAAAAGAATACGAATGAAAGCCGATATATTTATCTATCCAACGCAAAAGAAACCAAGTCGATATATTGAAAACTCAGCAAGTTATGACCAAAATGGTAACCAGTTCTACTAAAAAGTGGCCGGAAAGAGGCAGTAGTAGAACTGTTTACCTTTTTGGTCATAACTTGCTCAGTTTTCAAGATATCGACTTGATTTCTTTGCGTTCGATAGATAAACGTATTGGCTTCAATTTGAATCTTTGTTTTTTGCGGCTAGTGCGAAAAAAATTTTTTCCTCAAAAATTATGATGACCTAACACCTTTGCTTTTTTGATAAAAATTACAAAAAAATTTTTTTCTTATTTTCGCAAAAAAAAGAATACGAATGAAAGCCAATATATTTATCTATCCAACGCAAAAGAAACCAAGTCAATATCTTCAAAACTAAGCAAGTTATGACCAAAATGGTAACCAGTTCTACTAAAAAGTGGCCGGAAAGAGGCAGTAGTAGAACCGTTTACCTTTTTGGTCATAACTTGCTTAGTTTTCATGATATCGACTTGATTTCTTTTGCGTTCGATAGATAAACGTATTGGCTTCAATTTCAATCTTTTTTTTTGCGAGTAGTGCGAAAAACATTTTCTGCTCAAAAATTATGATGACCTAACCCCTTTGCTTTTTTGATAAAAATGACAAAAAATTTTTTTTCTTATTTTCGCAAAAAAAGAATACGAATGAAAGCCGATATATTTATCTATCCAACGCAAAAGAAACCAAGTCGATATATTGAAAACTCAGCAAGTTATGACCAAAATGGTAACCAGTTCTACTAAAAAGTGGCCGGAAAGAGGCAGTAGTAGAACTGGTTACCATTTTGGTCATAACTTGCTGAGTTTTCAAGATATCGACTTGATTTCTTTGCGTTCGATAGATAAACGTATTGGCTTCAATTTGAATCTTTGTTTTTTGCGGCTAGTGCGAAAAAAATTTTTTCCTCAAAAATTATGATGACCTAACACCTTTGCTTTTTTGATAAAAATTACAAAAAAATTTTTTTCTTATTTTCGCAAAAAAAAGAATACGAATGAAAGCCAATATATTTATCTATCCAACGCAAAAGAAACCAAGTCAATATCTTCAAAACTAAGCAAGTTATGACCAAAATGGTAACCAGTTCCACTAAAAAGTGGCCGAAAAGAGGCAGTAGTAGAACTGGTTACCATTTTGGTCATAACTTGCTGAGTTTTCAAGATATCGACTTGATTTCTTTTGCGTTCGATAGATAAACGTATTGGCTTCAATTTGAATCTTTGTTTTTTGCGGCTAGTGCGAAAAAAATTTTTTCCTCAAAAATTATGATGACCTAACCCCTTTGCTTTTTTGATAAAAATTACAAAAAAAAATTTTTCTTGTTTTCGCAAAAAAAAGAATACGAATGAAAGCCAATATATTTATCTATCCAACGCAAAAGAAACCAAGTCAATATCTTCAAAACTAAGCAAGTTATGACCAAAATGGTAACCAGTTCCACTAAAAAGTGGCCGGAAAGAGGCAGTAGTAGAACTGGTTACCATTTTGGTCATAACTTGCTGAGTTTTCAAGATATCGACTTGATTTCTTTTGCGTTCGATAGATAAACGTATTGGCTTCAATTTCAATCTTTATTTTTTGCGGCTAGTGCGAAAAAAATTTTTTCCTCAAAAATTATGATGACCTAACCCCTTTGCTTTTTTGATAAAAATTACAAAAAAAAATTTTCTTGTTTTCGCAAAAAAAAAGAATACGAATGAAAGCCAATATATTTATCTATCCAACGCAAAAGAAACCAAGTCAATATCTTCAAAACTAAGCAAGTTATGACCAAAATGGTAACCAGTTCTACTAAAAAGTGGCCGGAAAGAGGCAGTAGTAGAACCGTTTACCTTTTTGGTCATAACTTGCTTAGTTTTCATGATATCGACTTGATTTCTTTTGCGTTCGATAGATAAACGTATTGGCTTCAATTTCAATCTTTTTTTTTGCGAGTAGTGCGAAAAACATTTTCTGCTCAAAAATTATGATGACCTAACCCCTTTGCTTTTTTGATAAAAATGACAAAAAATTTTTTTTCTTATTTTCGCAAAAAAAGAATACGAATGAAAGCCGATATATTTATCTATCCAACGCAAAAGAAACCAAGTCGATATATTGAAAACTCAGCAAGTTATGACCAAAATGGTAACCAGTTCTACTAAAAAGTGGCCGGAAAGAGGCAGTAGTAGAACTGTTTACCTTTTTGGTCATAACTTGCTCAGTTTTCAAGATATCGACTTGATTTCTTTTGCGTTCAATTGGCTTCAATTTCAATCTTTGTTTTTTGCGGCTAGTGCGAAAAAAATTTTTTCCTCAAAAATTATGATGACCTAACCCCTTTGCTTTTTTGATAAAAATTACAAAAAAAAATTTTTCTTGTTTTCGCAAAAAAAAGAATACGAATGAAAGCCAATATATTTATCTATCCAACGCAAAAGAAACCAAGTCAATATCTTCAAAACTAAGCAAGTTATGACCAAAATGGTAACCAGTTCTACTAAAAAGTGGCCGGAAAGAGGCAGTAGTAGAACTGGTTACCATTTTGGTCATAACTTGCTGAGTTTTCAAGATATCGACTTGATTTCTTTTGCGTTCGATAGATAAACGTATTGGCTTCAATTTGAATCTTTGTTTTTTGCGGCTAGTGCGAAAAAAATTTTTTCCTCAAAAATTATGATGACCTAACCCCTTTGCTTTTTTGATAAAAATTACAAAAAAAAATTTTTTCTTATTTTCGCAAAAAAAAGAATACGAATGAAAGCCAATATATTTATCTATCCAACGCAAAAGAAACCAAGTCAATATCTTCAAAACTAAGCAAGTTATGACCAAAATGGTAACCAGTTCTACTAAAAAGTGGCCGGAAAGAGGCAGTAGTAGAACTGGTTACCATTTTGGTCATAACTTGCTGAGTTTTCAAGATATCGACTTGATTTCTTTTGCGTTCGATAGATAAACATATTGGCTTCAATTTCAATCTTTGTTTTTTGCGGCTAGTGCGAAAAAAATTTTTTCCTCAAAAATTTGCTTTTTTGATAAAAATTACAAAAAAAAAATTTTCTTATTTTCGCAAAAAAAAGAATACGAATGAAAGCCAATATATTTATCTATCCAACGCAAAAGAAACCAAGTCGATATATTGAAAACTCAGCAAGTTATGACCAAAATGGTAACCAGTTCTACTAAGAAGTGGCCGGAAAGAGGCAGTAGTAGAACCGTTTACCTTTTTGGTCATAACTTGCTTAGTTTTCAAGATATCGACTTGATTTCTTTTGCGTTCGATAGATAAACGTATTGGCTTCAATTTCGATCTTTGTTTTTTGCGGGTAGTGCGAAAAACATTTTCTGCTCAAAAATTATGATGACCTAACCCCTTTGCTTTTTTGATAAAAATGACAAAAAATTTTTTTTCTTATTTTCGCAAAAAAAGAATACGAATGAAAGCCGATATATTTATCTATCCAACGCAAAAGAAACCAAGTCGATATATTGAAAACTCAGCAAGTTATGACCAAAATGGTAACCAGTTCTACTAAAAAGTGGCCGGAAAGAGGCAGTAGTAGAACTGTTTACCTTTTTGGTCATAACTTGCTCAGTTTTCAAGATATCGACTTGATTTCTTTTGCGTTCGATAGATAAACGTATTGGCTTCAATTTCAATCTTTGTTTTTTGCGGCTAGTGCGAAAAACATTTTCTGCTCAAAAATTATGATGACCTAACCCCTTTGCTTTTTTGATAAAAATTACAAAAAAAAAATTTTCTTGTTTTCGCAAAAAAAGAATACGAATGAAAGCCAATATATTTATCTATCCAACGCAAAAGAAACCAAGTCAATATCTTCAAAACTAAGCAAGTTATGACCAAAATGGTAACCAGTTCTACTAAAAAGTGGCCGGAAAGAGGCAGTAGTAGAACCGTTTACCTTTTTGGTCATAACTTGCTTAGTTTTCATGATATCGACTTGATTTCTTTTGCGTTCGATAGATAAACGTATTGGCTTCAATTTCAATCTTTGTTTTTTGCGAGTAGTGCGAAAAACATTTTCTGCTCAAAAATTATGATGACCTAACCCCTTTGCTTTTTTGATAAAAATGACAAAAAATTTTTTTTCTTATTTTCGCAAAAAAAGAATACGAATGAAAGCCGATATATTTATCTATCCAACGCAAAAGAAACCAAGTCAATATCTTCAAAACTAAGCAAGTTATGACCAAAATGGTAACCAGTTCTACTAAAAAGTGGCCGGAAAGGGGCAGTAGTAGAACTGGTTACCATTTTGGTCATAACTTGCTCAGTTTTCAAGATATCGACTTGATTTCTTTTGCGTTCGATAGATAAACGTATTGGCTTCAATTTCAATCTTTGTTTTTTGCGGCTAGTGCGAAAAAAATTTTTTCCTCAAAAATTATGATGACCTAACCCCTTTGCTTTTTTGATAAAAATGACAAAAAATTTTTTTTCTTATTTTCGCAAAAAAAGAATACGAATGAAAGCCGATATATTTATCTATCCAACGCAAAAGAAACCAAGTCAATATCTTCAAAACTAAGCAAGTTATGACCAAAATGGTAACCAGTTCTACTAAAAAGTGGCCGGAAAGGGGCAGTAGTAGAACTGGTTACCATTTTGGTCATAACTTGCTCAGTTTTCAAGATATCGACTTGATTTCTTTTGCGTTCGATAGATAAACGTATTGGCTTCAATTTCAATCTTTGTTTTTTGCGGCTAGTGCGAAAAAAATTTTTTCCTCAAAAATTATGATGACCTAACCCCTTTGCTTTTTTGATAAAAATGACAAAAAATTTTTTTTCTTATTTTCGCAAAAAAAGAATACGAATGAAAGCCGATATATTTATCTATCCAACGCAAAAGAAACCAAGTCGATATATTGAAAACTCAGCAAGTTATGACCAAAATGGTAACCAGTTCTACTAAAAAGTGGCCGGAAAGAGGCAGTAGTAGAACTGTTTACCTTTTTGGTCATAACTTGCTCAGTTTTCAAGATATCGACTTGATTTCTTTTGCGTTCGATAGATAAACGTATTGGCTTCAATTTCAATCTTTGTTTTTTGCGGCTAGTGCGAAAAAAATTTTTTCCTCAAAAATTATGATGACCTAACCCCTTTGCTTTTTTGATAAAAATTACAAAAAAAAAATTTTCTTGTTTTCGCAAAAAAAAGAATACGAATGAAAGCCAATATATTTATCTATCCAACGCAAAAGAAACCAAGTCAATATCTTCAAAACTAAGCAAGTTATGACCAAAATGGTAACCAGTTCTACTAAAAAGTGGCCGGAAGGAGGCAGTAGTAGAACCGTTTACCTTTTTGGTCATAACTTGCTTAGTTTTCATGATATCGACTTGATTTCTTTTGCGTTCGATAGATAAACGTATTGGCTTCAATTTCAATCTTTTTTTTGCGAGTAGTGCGAAAAACATTTTCTGCTCAAAAATTATGATGACCTAACCCCTTTGCTTTTTTGATAAAAATGACAAAAAAAATTTTTTCTTATTTTCGCAAAAAAAGAATACGAATGAAAGCCAATAAATTTATCTATCCAACGCAAAAGAAACCAAGTCGATATATTGAAAACTCAGCAAGTTATGACCAAAATGGTAACCAGTTCTACTAAAAAGTGGTCGGAAAGAGGCAGTAGTAGAACTGTTTACCTTTTTGGTCATAACTTGCTCAGTTTTCAAGATATCGACTTGATTTCTTTTGCGTTCGATAGATAAACGTATTGGCTTCAATTTCAATCTTTGTTTTTTGCGGCTAGTGCGAAAAAAATTTTTTCCTCAAAAATTATGATGACCTAAGCCGATATATTTATCTATCCAACGCAAAAGAAACCAAGTCAATATCTTCAAAACTAAGCAAGTTATGACCAAAATGGTAACCAGTTCTACTAAAAAGTGGCCGGAAAGGGGCAGTAGTAGAACTGGTTACCATTTTGGTCATAACTTGCTCAGTTTTCAAGATATCGACTTGATTTCTTTTGCGTTCGATAGATAAACGTATTGGCTTCAATTTCAATCTTTGTTTTTTGCGGCTAGTGCGAAAAAAATTTTTTCCTCAAAAATTATGATGACCTAACCCCTTTGCTTTTTTGATAAAAATGACAAAAAATTTTTTTTCTTATTTTCGCAAAAAAAGAATACGAATGAAAGCCGATATATTTATCTATCCAACGCAAAAGAAACCAAGTCGATATATTGAAAACTCAGCAAGTTATGACCAAAATGGTAACCAGTTCTACTAAAAAGTGGCCGGAAAGAGGCAGTAGTAGAACTGTTTACCTTTTTGGTCATAACTTGCTCAGTTTTCAAGATATCGACTTGATTTCTTTTGCGTTCGATAGATAAACGTATTGGCTTCAATTTCAATCTTTGTTTTTTGCGGCTAGTGCGAAAAAAATTTTTTCCTCAAAAATTATGATGACCTAACCCCTTTGCTTTTTTGATAAAAATTACAAAAAAAAAATTTTCTTGTTTTCGCAAAAAAAAGAATACGAATGAAAGCCAATATATTTATCTATCCAACGCAAAAGAAACCAAGTCAATATCTTCAAAACTAAGCAAGTTATGACCAAAATGGTAACCAGTTCTACTAAAAAGTGGCCGGAAGGAGGCAGTAGTAGAACCGTTTACCTTTTTGGTCATAACTTGCTTAGTTTTCATGATATCGACTTGATTTCTTTTGCGTTCGATAGATAAACGTATTGGCTTCAATTTCAATATTTTTTTTTTGCGAGTAGTGCGAAAAACATTTTCTGCTCAAAAATTATGATGACCTAACCCCTTTGCTTTTTTGATAAAAATGACAAAAAATTTTTTTCTTATTTTCGCAAAAAAAGAATACGAATGAAAGCCAATAAATTTATCTATCCAACGCAAAAGAAACCAAGTCGATATATTGAAAACTCAGCAAGTTATGACCAAAATGGTAACCAGTTCTACTAAAAAGTGGTCGGAAAGAGGCAGTAGTAGAACTGTTTACCTTTTTGGTCATAACTTGCTCAGTTTTCAAGATATCGACTTGATTTCTTTTGCGTTCGATAGATAAACGTATTGGCTTCAATTTCAATCTTTGTTTTTTGCGGCTAGTGCGAAAAAAATTTTTTCCTCAAAAATTATGATGACCTAACCCCTTTGCTTTTTTGATAAAAATGGCAAAAAATTATTTTTCTTATTTTCGCAAAAAAAGAATACGAATAAAAGCCAATAAATTTATCTATCCAACGCAAAAGAAACCAAGTCGATATATTGAAAACTCAGCAAGTTATGACCAAAATGGTAACCAGTTCTACTAAAAAGTGGTCGGAAAGAGGCAGTAGTAGAACTGTTTACCTTTTTGGTCATAACTTGCTCAGTTTTCAAGATATCGACTTGATTTCTTTTGCGTTCGATAGATAAACGTATTGGCTACAATTTCAATCTTTGTTTTTTGCGAGTAGTGCGAAAAACATTTTCTGCTCAAAAATTATGATGACCTAACCCCTTTGCTTTTTTGATAAAAATGACAAAAAATTTTTTTTCTTATTTTCGCAAAAAAAGAATACGAATGAAAGCCAAAAATTTATCTATCCAACGCAAAAGAAACCAAGTCGGTATATTGAAAACTCAGCAAGTTATGACCAAAATGGTAACCAGTTCTACTAAAAAGTGGCCGGAAAGGGGCAGTAGTAGAACTGGTTACCATTTTGGTCATAACTTGCTCAGTTTTCAAGATATCGACTTGATTTCTTTTGCGTTCGATAGATAAACGTATTGGCTTCAATTTCAATCTTTGTTTTTTGCGGCTAGTGCGAAAAAAATTTTTTCCTCAAAAATTATGATGACCTAACCCCTTTGCTTTTTTGATAAAAATGACAAAAAATTTTTTTTCTTATTTTCGCAAAAAAAGAATACGAATGAAAGCCAATAAATTTATCTATCCAACGCAAAAGAAACCAAGTCGATATATTGAAAACTCAGCAAGTTATGACCAAAATGGTAACCAGTTCTACTAAAAAGTGGCCGGAAAGAGGCAGTAGTAGAACTGTTTACCTTTTTGGTCATAACTTGCTCAGTTTTCAAGATATCGACTTGATTTCTTTTGCGTTCGATAGATAAACGTATTGGCTTCAATTTCAATCTTTGTTTTTTGCGGCTAGTGCGAAAAAAATTTTTTCCTCAAAAATTATGATGACCTAACCCCTTTGCTTTTTTGATAAAAATGACAAAAAATTTTTTTTCTTATTTTCGCAAAAAAAGAATGCGAATGAAAGCCAATAAATTTATCTATCCAACGCAAAAAAAACCAAGTCGATATATTGAAAACTCAGCAAGTTATGACCAAAATGGTAACCAGTTTTACTAAAAAGTGGCCGGAAAGGGGCAGTAGTAGAACTTGTTACCATTTTGGTCATAACTTGCTGAGTTTTCATGATATCGACTTGATTTCTTTTGCGTTCGATAAATAAACGTATTGGCTTCAATTTCAATCTTTTTTTTTGCGAGTAGTGCGAAAAACATTTTCTGCTCAAAAATTATGATGACCTAACCCCTTTGCTTTTTTGATAAAAATGACAAAAAATTTTTTTTCTTATTTTCGCAAAAAAAGAATACGAATGAAAGCCAATAAATTTATCTATCCAACGCAAGAGAAACCAAGTCGATATATTGAAAACTCAGCAAGTTATGACCAAAATGGTAACCAGTTCTACTAAAAAGTGGTCGGAAAGAGGCAGTAGTAGAACTGTTTACCATTTTGGTCATAACTTGCTCAGTTTTCAAGATATCGACTTGATTTCTTTTGCGTTCGATAGATAAACGTATTGGCTTCAATTTCA
Source organism: Germaria angustata (assembly GCA_963681545.1). Classification (NCBI taxonomy): domain Eukaryota; kingdom Metazoa; phylum Arthropoda; class Insecta; order Diptera; family Tachinidae; genus Germaria; species Germaria angustata. The sequence continues at coordinate 55,501,295 of OY813001.1, read as the reverse complement.
ATCTTTGTTTTTTGCGGCTAGTGCGAAAAAAATTTTTTCCTCAAAAATTATTATGACCTAACCCCTTTGCTTTTTTGATAAAAATTACAAAAAAAAATTGTCTTGTTTTCGCAAAAAAAAGAATACGAATGAAAGCCAATATATTTATCTATCCAACGCAAAAGAAACCAAGTCAATATCTTCAAAACTAAGCAAGTTATGACCAAAATGGTAACCAGTTCTACTAAAAAGTGGCCGGAAAGGGGCAGTAGTAGAACTGGTTACCATTTTGGTCATAACTTGCTCAGTTTTCAAGATATCGACTTGATTTCTTTTGCGTTCGATAGATAAACGTATTGGCTTCAATTTCAATCTTTGTTTTTTGCGGCTAGTGCGAAAAAAATTTTTTCCTCAAAAATTATGATGACCTAACCCCTTTGCTTTTTTGATAAAAATTACAAAAAAAAAATTTTCTTGTTTTCGCAAAAAAAAGAATACGAATGAAAGCCAATATATTTATCTATCCAACGCAAAAGAAACCAAGTCAATATCTTCAAAACTAAGCAAGTTATGACCAAAATGGTAACCAGTTCTACTAAAAAGTGGCCGGAAAGAGGCAGTAGTAGAACTGGTTACCATTTTGGTCATAACTTGCTGAGTTTTCATGATATCGACTTGATTTCTTTTGCGTTCGATAGATAAACGTATTGGCTTCAATTTCAATCTTTGTTTTTTGCGGCTAGTGCGAAAAAAATTTTTTCCTCAAAAATTATGATGACCTAACCCCTTTGCTTTTTTGATAAAAATGACAAAAAAATTTTTTTCTTATTTTCGCAAAAAAAGAATTTATCTATCCAACGCAAAAGAAACCAAGTCGATATATTGAAAACTCAGCAAGTTATGACCAAAATGGTAACCAGTTCTACTAAAAAGTGGTCGGAAAGAGGCAGTAGTAGAACTGTTTACCTTTTTGGTCATAACTTGCTCAGTTTTCAAGATATCGACTTGATTTCTTTTGCGTTCGATAGATAAACGTATTGGCTTCAATTTCAATCTTTGTTTTTTGCGAGTAGTGCGAAAAACATTTTCTGCTCAAAAATTATGATGACCTAACCCCTTTGCTTTTTTGATAAAAATGGCAAAAAATTTTTTTTCTTATTTTCGCAAAAAAAGAATACGAATAAAAGCCAATAAATTTATCTACCCAACGCAAAAGAAACCAAGTCGATATATTGAAAACTCAGCAAGTTATGACCAAAATGGTAACCAGTTCTACTAAAAAGTGGTCGGAAAGAGGCAGTAGTAGAACTGTTTACCTTTTTGGTCATAACTTGCTCAGTTTTCAAGATATCGACTTGATTTCTTTTGCGTTCGATAGATAAACGTATTGGCTTCAATTTCAATCTTTGTTTTTTGCGGCTAGTGCGAAAAAAATTTTTTCCTCAAAAATTATGATGGCCTAACCCCTTTGCTTTTTTGATAAAAATTACAAAAAAAAATTTTTCTTGTTTTCGCAAAAAAAAAAATACGAATGAAAGCCAATATATTTATCTATCCAACGCAAAAGAAACCAAGTCAATATCTTCAAAACTAAGCAAGTTATGACCAAAATGGTAACCAGTTCTACTAAAAAGTGGCCGGAAAGGGGCTGTAGTAGAACTGGTTATTATTTTGGTCATAACTTGCTGAGTTTTCATGATATCGACTTGATTTCTTTTGCGTTCGATAGATAAAAGTATTGGCTTCAATTTCAATCTTTGTTTTTTGCGGCTAGTGCGAAAAAAATTTTTTCCTCAAAAATTATGATGACCTAACCCCTTTGCTTTTTTGATAAAAATTACAAAAAAAAATTTTTTCTTATTTTCGCAAAAAAAAGAATACGAATGAAAGCCAATATATTTATCTATCCAACGCAAAAGAAACCAAGTCGATATATTGAATACTCAGCAAGTTATGACCAAAATGGTAACCAGTTCTACTAAAAAGTGGCCGGAAAGAGGCAGTAGTAGAACCGTTTACCTTTTTGGTCATAACTTGCTGAGTTTTCAAGATATCGACTTGATTTCTTTTGCGTTCGATAGATAAACGTATTGGCTTCAATTTCAATCTTTGTTTTTTGCAAGTAGTGCGAAAAAAATTTTTTCCTCAAAAATTATGATGACCTAACCCCTTTGCTTTTTTGATAAAAATTACAAAAAAAAATTTTTTCTTATTTTCGCAAAAAAAAGAATACGAATGAAAGCCAATATATTTATCTATCCAACGCAAAAGAAACCAAGTCGATATATTGAATACTCAGCAAGTTATGACCAAAATGGTAACCAGTTCTACTAAAAAGTGGCCGGAAAGAGGCAGTAGTAGAACCGTTTACCTTTTTGGTCATAACTTGCTGAGTTTTCAAGATATCGACTTGATTTCTTTTGCGTTCGATAGATAAACGTATTGGCTTCAATTTCAATATTTTTTTTGCGAGTAGTGCGAAAAACATTTTCTGCTCAAAAATTATGATGACCTAACCCCTTTGCTTTTTTGATAAAAATGACAAAAAATTTTTTTTCTTATTTTCGCAAAAAAAAAATACGAATAAAAGCCAATAAATTTATCTATCCAACGCAAAAGAAACCAAGTCAATATCTTCAAAACTAAGCAAGTTATGACCAAAATGGTAACCAGTTCTACTAAAAAGTGGCCGGAAAGAGGCAGTAGTAGAACTGGTTACCATTTTGGTCATAACTTGCTGAGTTTTCAAGATATCGACTTGATTTCTTTTGCGTTCGATAGATAAACGTATTGGCTTCAATTTCAATCTTTGTTTTTTGCGAGTAGTGCGAAAAACATTTTCTGCTCAAAAATTATGATGACCTAACCCCTTTGCTTTTTTGATAAAAATTACAAAAAATTTTTTTCGTATTTTCGCAAAAACAGAATACGAATGAAAGCCAATAAATTTATCTATCCAACGCAAAAGAAACCAAGTCGATATAATGAAAACTCAGCAAGTTATGACCAAAATGGTAACCTGTTCTGCTAAAAAGTGGTCGGAAAGAGGCAGTAGTAGAACTGTTTACCTTTTTGGTCATAACTTGCTTAGTTTTCAAGATATCGACTTGATTTCTTTTGCGTTCGATAGATAAACGTATTGGCTTCAATTTCAATCTTTGTTTTTTGCGAGTAGTGCGAAAAACATTTTCTGCTCAAAAATTATGATGACCTAACCCCTTTGCTTTTTTGATAAAAATGACAAAAAAATTTTTTTTCTTATTTTCGCAAAAACAAGAATACGAATGAAAGCCAATATATTTATCTATCCAACGCAAAAGAAACCAAGTCGATATATTGAAAACTCAGCAAGTTATGACCAAACTGGTAACCAGTTCTACTAAAAAGTGGCCGGAAAGAGACAGTAGTAGAACTGGTTACCATTTTGGTCATAACTTGCTGAGTTTTTAAGATATCGACTTGATTTCTTTTGCGTTCGATAGATAAACGTATTGGCTTCATTTTCAATCTTTGCTTTTTGCGGCTAGTGCGAAAAAAATTTTTTCCTCAAAAATTATTATGACCTAACCCCTTTGCTTTTTTGATAAAAATTACAAAAAAAAATTTTCTTGTTTTCGCAAAAAAAAGAATACGAATGAAAGCCAATATATTTATCTATCCAACGCAAAAGAAACCAAGTCGATATAATGAAAACTCAGCAAGTTATGACCAAAATGGTAACCTGTTCTGCTAAAAAGTGGTCGGAAAGAGGCAGTAGTAGAACTGTTTACCTTTTTGGTCATAACTTGCTTAGTTTTCATGATATCGACTTGATTTCTTTTGCGTTCGATAGATAAACGTATTGGCTTCAATTTCAATCTTTGTTTTTTGCGAGTAGTGCGAAAAACATTTTCTGCTCAAAAATTATGATGACCTAACCCCTTTGCTTTTTTGATAAAAATGACAAAAAAATTTTTTCTTATTTTCGCAAAAAAAGAATACGAATGAAAGCCAATAAATTTATCTATCCAACGCAAAAGAAACCAAGTCGATATTTTCAAAACTAAGCAAGTTATGACCAAAATGGTAACCAGTTCTACTAAAAAGTGGCCGGAAAGAGGCAGTAGTAGAACCGTTTACCTTTTGGTCATAACTTGCTTATTTTTCAAGATATCGACTTGATTTCTTTTGCGTTCGATAGATAAACGTATTGGCTTTAATTTCAATCTTTTTTTTTTGCGAGTAGTACGAAAAAAATTTTTTCCTCAAAAATTATGATGATGCTTTTTTGATAAAAATTACAAAAAAAAATTTTTCTTATTTTCGCAAAAACAGAATACGAATGAAAGCCAATAAATTTATCTATCCAACGCAAAAGAAACCAAGTCGATATATTGAAAACTCAGCAAGTTATGACCAAAATGGTAACCAGTTCTACTAAAAAGTGGCCGGAAAGAGGCAGTAGTAGAACCGTTTACCTTTTTGGTCATAACTTGCTTAGTTTTTAAGATATCGACTTGGTTTCTTTCGCGTTGGATAGATAAATTTATTGGCTCTTCCCGGACACTGCTTTTTGTCATTTATATTCTATTTAAACATTCCCTGGACCACCATTTCTATATATTGTGTAGTACCTGCACCTCTCCATTTTTCCAATATGACTACTAATCTTCCCTAAGAAATTAAAAAAAAGAAATCATTTTTTTCAAATCCCATTTATTAAGCTTCCAAGATTATTTCAGATATCCCACTATTATGTTCCATTTAAGCAATCCCTGGACCACCATTTCTCATACCCAAGTGATCATTCAAAATTGAAACCACTGAGCCATATGATACCACGCTAAATCCATACGGGACTGCGCATGGAGAATTATCAATGAATATTTTAAAGGAAAATATTGTGTTGTACAAATCTGAGGATATAAAAAAAGCCTTACTACATTTTTTCGTCTTTTGCTTTTTTCGAAAATGGCTTTTATGTTTACATACATAATGAGGGTTGGATATAAATGAGACTTGTCCAATTTATTTACTTTCAACTTTTCTTCACTTCCTTACAGTAAATGGACAAAAGGGAAACATTTGCGAGATATAACATCAGCAGTAAAACACCGTTCTGCAAAAAAAAATTAAAAACATGTGGCATGATACAAAGTTTTGCTTTTATAATTCTTGAGCTTATTTCAAGTCTATTGAAGTATTTGTGTTTTTTGGTGATTTTATTGAAATGTTGGTAATTAATTTTTATTAATTACCACACTGCTTGCAACAGCTGTTATTTGCCTTTGTTTGTTCTTACAAAAACTTTGTAAGATCAAATAATTATTTTCTCAAAAAAGTGGCAAATATTTGACAGAGAGTGGTCACACTATGGTCACATTAGAGGCATTTTTATTTGATACCAAACAAATTTGTTTGCTCACAAACTTGTTTCCACCTACCAAATATTTTGTGGTCACATTACAACAAAGAAATATTTGCTACTTTTGGGCAAATGTTTCACAAATGTGACCGTACCTTTACTGTCTAACGTCCCATTGTGATATCATTAATATGAAGTTAATAAAATAATAAAGTCAAACCGTTTTTGAAAACAATGAAATTAAGGTCCTAAAAATGAAATTAAAATATCTAGTGATTCCTAATGTTTTTCATACACTCAAAAAGTTTCTCTGATCGTAGATAATTTCGCAAGTTTTCTGTGATGTTAAAAATTAATGAAAACACAGTTGCTAAAGGAATATATTTCTTTTTTAGCTTTTTGGCGTATGTTATTCACAAAAGTGATCTTCAGTTATTTTAATTCTTTGTCAAATAAAACTGAAATGCCTGCTATACTTAAAACTATTTTGAGTTTGAGTAAATTTTTTTTTTAAATAAATCAAAAATTTCTATATGAATTAACAAGAAAAATTAAAAATACTTTTAATATTCAAATTAATTATTCTGGGATTCATTTAAACAATTAGAGTTTCAAAAAATATATTGTTTGTTATGGTTTTAGCTGCTCATATACCCAACATTTCATTGGTCGCAAAACCAAATCGTCAGTAAACTTTAAGCAGTTTGAAAACATTCAACCTCGTATGCTTATACCAAACGAATCGAATACAATATGAGAATTCTCTATTGTACATATATGAGACATGAGCATATTACGCATACGTGCATACATACATGTGTACATACGTACAGACACAAACTCTAATCTTAACGAATGTGGAATAATTTTGAAATATGGATACAATTGAAATTGCATTATCTTTCAATATTTTGGAAGGGAAAATGGTAAATTAAACGAATGAAAGCGCTAAGCATTGGACTTCTAACAAAAATAATTCAATAGTTCAATAGCGCCTTCACAAATTTTGCAACTTCTTATATGTTGGACAAATGTAACATTTTAATACGTTGAACATATGCCTTTGTCAAAAACTTGGGTTTTTGTATCATAATGGTATTAATTATCCCATGCACACTGACTCTAAGTCGGCGATCATTCCGTGAGCAATTAATTATACGATTAATATGACACTTACCTGCTCACATACTCGTTTTAAGCTTTACGAATTATATATTATAAACTCAAACTTACACATCCATTTGAATTTAAATAAAATTGTTATACATTTTATAACATTTGACTGTTTTTTTTTTTATAATTTCAGGTGATTAAGATGGACGAACTAAAACTTTTGACTGAAAGCAGACCAGCTGCAGCAAGACCGGTAACTGAAAAATCATGACCACCATCTCATCATCTCCAACTTCATTTATAAACTTTTTATCTATATAAAATTATTGTAGTTTTTATACTGATAACAAATACATATATATATATGACATAATTTTATATAATAATAAGAAGCAAGAATAAAATATAAAAAAATATATGTTTAGGCCTTGTGATGGTTGTTTTTTTCTCTACACAATATTTACGTCAGACATAATAATCAATTAAAATATTTCAATTGCAGCTTTTGCAGACGATACAGCGGTTCTAGCATCAGATACCTGCTCTAATAATGCATTTAATAATGATCGAGAATATCGCTTCTTTTAGTGAAAGTGTGGCGGATAGTCCGAATTTGTTGATTTTGCAATTGGGTCTACCTTACGGCTTATTATGGCATATTTTACATTAGGATTTGTACCTCCATCCATATCACGCAACAATTAAAGCCGGCTGTCCTTCAACAATGCCGTAAATATGATGATTGGCTGCTAGAGTAACAGGCTTTCAATGCTGATTTTTCCAACAAAAATTTCTTCAGCCATGAAACTCATTTCTTCTTCGAGGGTTACGTCAACAAGCAAAATTGTCGCATATGAAGCTGGGAGAAGCCAGAAGTGATTATGTGAAAAGCCGTTGCATCCGGAAAAAGTGTCTGTTTGTTGTCATTTGGCCATATTTGCTCGAAAACAACGCTGGACGAACCGCTACCGTAAATTCAGAGCGATATGGCCGTCCTGCAATTGAAGATTATGAACTGGATGCTATAAAATTTCAACAAGAAGGTTCCACGAGCCACACAACATGATCGACTTCGGCTTTATTGCATGGGAAGTTTCCAGAATGCATAATTTTACGTTTTGGCGACGTCAATTGGCCACAAAGATCATGCTATTTGACGCCATTAGATTTTTTTTGCAGAGGTACGACTCTACACAGACAATTTTTTTAACGTTGGAATATTTGAAATCCGACATTCTTGAAGTTATCGCCGGTGTACCGGCCGAAATGTGCGAAAAACTGGTCGAAAATTATTTCAAAAGCGTCCACAGCTACAGCCAATCTGGAGGCGTTATAATGACAATGATAAAAGTTTATTTAAAATCATAGATTTACGTGTACTTAATGTAACTTTACTTTTGTAAGCTTATGTATGGAAAAATTTAAAGTTTTTTGTATTAAAAATTATAAAAAAACTGTCATTTATATTACGCAGGTATTTTTCGTAGGAAATATTTTATATTTAGCGTTTCGGTAGGTTATTTTTCGATTGTCAATTTAAACGATAAGTCAGTCATTTTTAACGATTTGTATTTTGGTTTTTGTAATTTACTCTTAAAGAAAAGTTTTAAATTTTTGCCAACATTGTTGGTTAAATATTATGGATTAATAATAATTAAAAAAAATCATTTACTTCAATCAAAACTATACCTAGTCCGGTTTTTATATTAAATTTTATTTGTTCCAAATAATTGTGTAACCGAATTTACCTACATAATACTTGGAGTGTATCAAATCTATTACACTAATCAAAAGGTCAGTTGAATCCAAAATCATTCATTCATGAATCTTTTATATTTATATATATTTTTTTTTTGGGCCTAGTTGGTACCCAAAATATGTCCATGAAATATGTTACCGAAAAAAGTACTATATATCCTTCATATATCAAGTTATTGATAATAAATTGTATGTAAATTAATTTTTATAAATTGACTTTTAATTATTTTGTGGATTTTTGTGTAAGTATATGAGTTTGAAAATTTTTTCAAACTAAAAATTACTGGTTAATTCCAATGAAATTCAGTCTTATACTATATATGGTTAGGTTAAGGTTAGGTTGATTGGAGGGGTGTGATAGCCCATGTACACTTATAAGCCAGTGAAGGCTTGTTGTGCGCTCCCTTTAATTATCAAACACAATCTGCCAAAGTTCTGCGGCAGGGTTCGAACCTGGGACTTTCGCACTACGAGTCTAGTACACTACCTACTAGTCTACGAAGGTCAGTTATACTACTATATATAATTAATTTCATAAATATGGCTATTTTAAAAACGTAACAATTGTTTTTTTTATGATAATGATGATTAGCAATGTTGTCCCCGAGAGATAAATGTTCGCTCAGCAAAGAAATTAAAAATCGAATAAATTGTTCACCAAAATATTTCATTGTTGACAAATGCACAAGGGTACATTTCGACTTTACTTTTGTAGGTCTAATATCCCACTCAGTATATTTTCGAGTGGCTGCAGCATTTTAAATAATTAGTTTTCCATATAACAGGTTGGCAGGATTATAGACCTACGGATCGCTTGGTGGCCCCCTGTATTAGGAAAATATTTTAATTTATAACGATGCCCTTTATATCTTCGAAATTAATGGACGTATAGTGTCAAAGTCTAAACTACTCCTTTTGTAGAGGTTCGCACTCGGGATTGCTCCCAACTAATCATTAGATTGTTTAACACCATGAAACATTGTAATATATGAACGGCTAAGCCCACAGTGATCAATAAAAATTATGTTTTATTGACATAAAAATTTATTGACATCTAGCTGTGACAGGGTCTCCAGTATTTTACCTTGTCAACAAATTTTCGATTTAAACGCAAAAACCATGAAAGTGATTAAAGTCCTTAAATATTGTTAAAGTTTTTAATTATCATGCTAAAGAATACAAAAATTTGCCATATCCACGTATAAACAAGTGTAATGCCTGAAAGTATGCTTTAGAAATTTAACTATAGAAACACTCGCATTGTTTACGATGTGTGTCTTAAGTCTTTCATTTGCACTTTGCTAATTGAATTGTGAAAGACTTAAGACACGAACCTGAAAAATTTGATATTTCATGAGATCGTTAGCGTATCAATGAATTTTTATTATGGGTTGATGCGATTTTTAGATAAAAGCAAGAAATATGAAATTAAAATTGAAAAGACAATAAAATTAAAGATGGTTTTTTTATATAATTTCTTTTTCAAATAAATTTTTGGATAAATAATAACTGATAAATCTTAAAATATAAAAACTAATTATATCATATTTAAAAGTTTGTGTATCTGTTTTAAAATTTTTATTCTTTTTACAGAAAACGCCATATCTAAAAACCAAACCTGGGAGCACTAATAATACATTTATGTATAATATATTTAAGAATTGTAAAATTTTTTCAATTGACAGTGGATTTACAATTTTTCATGAAATTTGTGCATGCAACTTCTTGTGATAGGTAGAAAGTGTAAATAGGGTCATAGTTGAATTGTGTTTTCTTTATCCATAATTAAATAATAAATATATGTTTTTTCTTAGAGTTTGACCTTAAGAACAATTTCTCTCAAAATATACCCGTAATAGTTTTCCATTTCAATTAATATTTTTACTAAAGAGTTGCTACATGTTTACTTTATGTTGCCCAAAACTAAATGCATTTAATAGGCTAAATAATCTAAAACGCTAAAATACGCAAGAATATGCTACAATATGCTGAAGCATAGCAAAAAATGCTAGAACATGCAAAATGTGCTAAGTATGTTAAAATATGTACGAAGAGTTTAAAATTTAACGTCAAAAAATCTAAAATCAGCTAAAATGTGGTGAGATATGACAGCATATGCATATATATGTTAAATAAGTTCAAATACGCTTAAATATGATAACACATGGTTAAATGTTCCAAAGTAATTAATTATGCCAATGTTTGCTCAGATATGCAAAAATAAGTTAAAATTATGACAAATAAGCTAATATATGCTACAATATGTCAAAATATGCTAATGTATAACAGATAAGCTAAAATAGTTTTAAATACGCTTAAATAAGTATGACAAATAAGCTAAAATATGCTAATTTATTTCAAATGAGTTCAAATATGCAGAAATAAGCTAAAATGTGCTTAAATATGCTAATATATGGCAAATAAGCTAAAATATGCTACTGTATGCCAACTAATATAAAATATGCTAATATATGCCAAATAAGCTAAAATATGCTAATATATGCCGAATAAGCAGAAATTATGTTAAAATATGCGTAAATATGCTAATATATGCCAAATAAGCATAAAATATGTTAAAATATGTTTAAATATGCTAATATATGTCAAATAATCATAAATATGCTAAAATAAGCAAAAATATTTGGAGATATGCTAATATATGCCAAATAAGCTAAAATATGCAAATTTATGCCAAATAAGCTAAAATATACTAATATATCCCAAATATGCAAAAAATATGTTAAAATATGCTTATATATGCTAATATATGCCAAATAGGCTAAAATATGCTAATTTATGCCAAATAAGCTAAAATATGCTTAAATGTGCAAATATATGCCAAATAAGCTAAAATATGCTAATATATGCCAAATAAGCTAAAATATGCTTTAATATGCTAATATTTGCCAAATAAGCAAAAAATATGTTAAAATATGTTTAAATATACTAATATATGTCAAATAAGCATAAATATGTTAAAATAAGCAATTATATTTAGAAATATGCTAATATATGCCAGATAAGCCAAAATATGCCAAATAAGCAAAAATATGCTTTAATATGCTAATATATACCAAATAAGTAAATATGATAAAATATGCTTAATTATGCTAATATATGCCAAATAAGCTAAAATATGCCAAATAAGCTAAAATATGTTAAAATATCTTTAAATATGCTAATGCTAATGCTATGCCAAATATGCAAAAATATGTTAAAATATGCTTAAATATGCAAATATATGCAAAATAAGCTAAAATATACTAATATATGCCAAATAAACTAAAATATGCTTTAATATGCTTATATATGCCAAATAAGAAAAAAAATATGTTGAAATATGTTTAAATATGCTAATATATGCCAAATATGCAAAAATATGTTAAAATATGCTTAAATATGCTAATATATGCCAAATAGGCTAAAATATGCTAATTTTCGCCAAATAAGCTAAAATATGCTAATATATGCTAAATAAGCAAAAAAAATATGTTAAAATATGTTTAATTATGCTAATATATGCCAAATATGCAAAAATATGTTAAAATACGGTAATATATGCCAAATAAGCTAAAATATGCTAATATATGCCAAATAAGCTAAAATATGCTTTAAATTGCTAATATATGCCAAATAAGAAAAAAATTGCTAAAATATGCTGAAATAAGCTGAAATATGCCAAATAAGCAAAAAAATGTTAAAATATCTTTAAATATGCTAATATATGCCAAATATGCAAAAATATGTTAAAATATGCTTAAATATGCTAATATATGCCAAATAAGCTAAAATATGCTAATATATGCCAAATAAGGTAAAATATGCTTTAATATACTAATATATGCCAAATAAGCAAAAAAATATGTTAAAATATGTTTAAGTACGCTAATATATGTCAAATAAGCATAAATATGCTAAAATAAGCAAAAATATTTGGAAATATGCTAATATATGCCAAATAAGCCAAAATATGCCAAATAATCAAAAATATGCTAACATATGCCAAATAAGAAAAAAATTGCTAAAATATGCTGAAATATGCCAAATAAGCAAAAAATATGTTTAAATATGCTAATATGTGCCAAATATGCAAAAATATGTTAAAATATGCTTAAATATGCAAATAAGCTAAAATATGCTAATTTATGCCAAATAAGCAAAAAAAAATATGTTAAAATATGTTTAATTATGCTAATATATGCCAAATATGCAAAAATATATTAAAATATGCTAATATATGCCAAATAAGCTAGAATATGCTAATATATGATAAATAAGCTAAAATGGTAATATAAGAGAAATAACCTGAGATATGCTTAAACACGGTAAAATATGCTAAATAAGCTAAAATAGGCTTATATGTAACAAATAAGTTAAAATATGCTAATATATGCGAAATTAAGCTAATAATAAAATAAGACTCATGTGCTGTTTCCATAAAAGCATTGTAGTATACTATGGTTATGTATTTCGTAGTAATCATAATTGATAAAGAATTATCATAACGTATTTGATTTGTCTGCCACATAAGGTTGAATATTTTCAAACTGCTTAAAGTTAGTTCACCGATGATTTGTTTAAGCGGCAAATGAACTGCAAATGAGCATTGCTTGCATTATCGTATATGGCATCGGTGTAGTAGAATTATGTCGCGTATATTCAAATTGTAAATACGAGTTTCATACATTATTTTTAGTAAATGAGCATTAGCATCATAGAGCTATAGCACGTAAGCGGTAGATCAGTGAAATATCGCAAAGTAATCATGCACATCAGATGCAGCAAACGAAATTAAATTTGAAATTACAATGGCACAGTTGAAATAGGTCTAGAGTTCCGTATCCAATACGATTCAGTAACGAATTAATAAAATTAACTAAATATGCTGCATGTACCACCGGAAAAGAAATTTCGAAATCGGTTGAACCATCTAATATTCCGAAACAAGAACCAAATATAGATCCGTTAATATTTCTTAACTACTATTTGTAATTAAGAACTGAATTTATTTATTATTTAGATTATGAGCTCTTATTTATTATTGTTTTATTGTAATTTATATATAAAATATATTAAAATTTTTCTTTATCGATAAGAAGTTGCGGTTGATTTTTTTTTTAATTTATTTTTGTTGTTTTTATCTTATTATTGTTACAAACTATTTACTTCGTATATGTATTTCTGTATTTATATATGTAAGTATGTATTGCATGGTTTTGAACAAAATTGGAAGTTCCTTTCGTATGCAAGCATATATGTATGTATGTATTTGATTTCGTGTGTAAACATTGCTATTTATAGAGTTTCCATGGGTTTTAAAAAAATGTTATTTGTTGTTTTGCTTCCACGTCAATAAATTTATTTTTTGCTCTAATCTCACAAAAGCCTTTTTATTATAAAAAAAAATAAGTGGGCTTTTTAAATTGCAACAAAAATATAAATTTTACATAAATTTAACATTAATAATTGATCAAACGGATGTATTTTGATTATGAAAAGAATATAGAAAATTGTACAAAAGTAGTTAATGCATTTCGTTAGAGAACTAGTTGAGTTTTAGACTCGAAGATAAAGATGATTAAAAACATTATTTTTTTTCCTATATTGTACATATAAAATTAAGTTTAATTTAATATTCTTTTATTTTGTGTTAGAATCTTTTTATTTATGATGTTTTTCTTCTTTTTTCTTTTAAATATATGTAGTTTCTTTTATTTACCATCATTAGCATTTCTATATATTATTTCTTGTATGGATATTTGGTGTTAATGTGAGTTCCAGTCGCTGTTGTAGATGTTGTAACAGTTTCATCATTATGTACGGGTATTCTTTGTTTGCAGACGTTAAAAAGTTTTTTTACTAGCAGTAGTGGTAATGAGTAGTGGTTGCCATAGTTGTAGTAACAATAAAACTTATCATGAAATCTCCAATGTTTTATTACAAATCTGCTGTTACTTGATTTCCCATATGATTTACAGGAGCGCAGGAGTCTCCCTTCCCGGTTGAGGGGTTTATTGGAACTGTTTTGTCTTCTATATTATCACGAAATAGACGAGCATATTTAAAGCGTTTATGACAGGTTTCTTTGTAGTGTTTCGCTGCGTTTTCACAACTTCCAAAGATACCACCGTGCAGCGATTCGTATATCTTTGTCGCTTCCTTTAAAAAAATATAATATGAAAATTTTATGAAAATCATAATTATATATATATATATATATATATATATATATATATATATATATATATATATATATATATATATATATATTTTCACAAAACGAGAAATTGCGATAAAAGGATTACATTTTTATTCGATAATATTCATCCATTTTCTCAAAAGCTACATAAATGAATAAATGAACTTTTTTGTCAGTGTTCTGGGATTTCGGTCATTAGTGTTGATTCCCACCAAGGTATATATGTCACTTACCTCCAATCTAAGTTTCTTTACATCAAATGTGGAAATTAGCTTAATCGCCACTTCCTGGTTATTAGCGTTCAAATCATACATAATACGTGCTGCTTCGTATAAATGTGATATTGAAGAGTCGTTCTTCGCAATGAATTCATCATTCAATTCTTTAACACTCTTAGTACCTATCAGTTCTTGAATGGCTTTGTCGACAACAGTTTTAACATATACGTTCAAGTCTTTCGTCAACGTAGGAAGTACTTGCATTAAACGAGTTAAACAACGATGTACCTCTGGATGGTCAGCATCTATTGCGCGTGCTCGTTTAATCGACTGAATCATTAATAGAATTTTACTCTTGCGCGAATAAACTTCGAAGGCCAACAAATGCGTATCAATGCGTTCTTTGGCTAATTGCTGGAGTGGTTTCAAAAATTCGATGGCCTTTTCCAATGGATCAGTTGGCCGTTCCAATTTTTCGGGTATTAATTCATCTAACTGAGGAGCTTCAGGATCTGCTTCCTGGTTGGCTTGTTGTTTTGATTTCTGATGTTGTTCGCGTTTAATTTGTGCTTGTGCCGCTTGTTGACTTTCCAATTCGGCTTTCTTTTTAGCTTTACGTTGTTTGCTGCGTAGTTTCTTAAGTTCTGAAGGTGGTAAGTTTTCTATAAAAAAAAATCGTTTAAAAAAAGTTTAAAAATATTTAGTCAAAAATATTACATTAAATACATACCAGTATCGATTTCCTCAATTGTCTCTTCAGACTTTTGAGGTTTGTCGTACAGTCTAATGTAAACCTAAATTAAAAATTCCATGAATCACTTTAATTTTATTAAGAAGAGAATGTGTTCGGAAACTGTTTACCTCTATAGCACACTTCGCGGCCTTATAATAGAATGGATGACGTCTTAACACATCTTCCAAGCGCAACAAGCCTACATAGGCTCGCATTGTCATTTTGCGCATGCAGTATGTATGGAAATCAAATTGGTCTTCAATTATTTCAGAAAAGTGTCTATCTACCTCATGGCATTTTTTTAAAGCATCACCCCAACGCTCCATGCGTTGGTAGGCCAATGCGCATTCGGTTTGAAACCACATGCACTGCATTTCGTTAAGATTTTCCATGGGTGACACTCCTTCACGTGTGAACTTCCCGCAAATCTCCTCAGCTTCCTTAACCAAATTTGCGCGCAACATATACTTGGCACATTTCGAGTTTATATACCGATCGGCTGTATCCATGCTTTGAGCTTCATCTAACCACATGTAAGCTTCCACAGGATCACCCGCATGCTTGTAAATGCGGCCTTTGGCAATAAACAATTCTATTAGGGTTGGTGTATGGTCTATAGCGGCATTAATGTACTCTAACGCTTTGTCTGTATCACGCTTGTAATCATAGTGCTGAGCTAGGAACAAAAGAGTCCACACGACGGCAGATGCTGGTTCTACAGGTAGATTATTGTCAGCGTCTTCACGTGAAAAATGGCCAGAGCGAGTTAAATTTTCATAATACTGCAGTATTAGTTCCTGCACTACCGCCACCTTCTCCGGCTGCGAGTGCAATGAGCGTACATTAACGAAAAGCGGCGGTACTCCTTTACGAAGACCACGCCTCAAATAGTCATCTAACACTACACGAAAAGAATCACCAGTAGCCACGTCTAAAGGTAAACGGCGGGGACACATAGCGCGAGGAAAGGTTTCTTGCAATTTCTTAAAAGCTAACAATTTGCTATCGACATCTTCCAATTGTTTGGCCAGGAAGTATTGTCCATAATAGAGGGTATTCTCTGGGTTTCGACGTATAAGTTCCTCAAATATTGGCACAGCCTTCGGTTGCTGACCCAATTTTATATACAAATCGCCCATACTTTCTTGAACAGCCAATTTGTCAACCATTTGTCCTTCGTATTTTATTAAATGGTCCAATGCTTCTTGGTATTTACCGGCCTCTACTAATATTTGATTTTGATAAAGTAACAACTCAGAGTGGCGGTAGTCATTGGGCTCCTGCAAAGTGATAAAAAAATTTTTTTAATATTTCCATCACAAAATATTTTTCAGTAAATTCGTTTTAATACTAACCACTGACGTTTGGGATTGGTTAAAAGCATCCAATATGCTATTTGCCATTTCCAAATCACCTAGAAGATGGTAGCTCATGGCGAAACCTATCCAAGACGCGTGCTGGGATGGCCGCAATTTAAATAAATGATGTCTGGTTTCTTTGTAGCCTTCCAAATCTCTCATTTGAATTTGCAGGAGCGACAAGTCTTTTAGAATTTGCAAGTTATCCTTTTCCCATTTCAAGGCATTCCGATAACACTTAATAGCTTCATCGTATTTTTTATCGCTGCGCTGTAACAAGCCATACACATGCCAGCATACATGCGACCGCAGATCATTCCGTAGTCCTAAACGAACATATTTATAGGCTTCCTCGCGTCGTCCCAAACCATTAAGCGTTAAACCTTTCATTGCCAATGTTTCTCCATGCTCGGTATACTTTGGATTCGAAAGTATTTGTTTAGCTAATTTTAAACCATTCTTATATTGTTTCATTTCATAGCATTTCTGGAACGAAAATGAAGTAACGCTAATAAAACAGTGGTTTCTTCATCTAAGTATATTATATTATTTTGTTTTTTCTTGAGAATCGATCTTTTGCAAGGAACTAAGAAGTTTCCTGTTTTATGTTTAAAATTTTAAGTGATTTACACTTGTATGCATATATGATGTATAAAATTTTGTTATGTATGTACATACTTATATGCAAATGTAGGTATTTGTTTTATTAATATGTGATTTGTGTTATGTAATATATAAAATATATAAAAAAATATAATTAGTACTTTAGCTCCCATAACAGGTACTTGAAATTTGTGCCATTTAGCTGCATCTTTACTATTAATATGCACCTGCTGTGTTTATGTTCATCTTGATTTTAACTTCTATAAATAGAGTGAATTCAAATCAAGTTTTTCCAGCTTTTTTAGCCAGCAAAGAGAACTCAATATAATTAATAGGAAAACAAATGGAAGTGATACAAAAAAATCAAGTGATTTGTTGCCGCAAATTATAACTAATGGCGTTACACAAAAACACATACAATATGCATGCAACTTCAAAAGAACAAATGGTTTGGAACCTTTTGATTTGCCGTGACTGTGCCATAATCAATGTCACGCAGGATATCTTTAGATGTATAGTGGATTACACAAGCAGTATATGGGTTAAATTTGTTTCTATGTGTATGTGTGCATAAATAATTGGATACATTTCTAATGCATCCATAAGCGTAATTAGCATAAATCTTATAGTTAAATTTATGTATTAATACATATTTATTCATACATCTATCTGCATAAATATGTGCAATAAAGAAATTTTAAATAATTTTTTTAGGCCGAGTTAGGTAGCACCCTCAAGTTTGAGGTTATGTACAAATGAATTTGCAAATAATATACTATTATTTTTTAGTAGATTCATTAAAATATGTCGATTTATACGAAGAAAAAAATTAACACACATATTATATCTGTAAAACAAATTTTGCTGCATATACATACATATCGTATGTACATTCTTATGTACTGTTCCTATAAAAAGTAATGTGTGCGTGAACACTTCTTATGGTTTTAAGAAAAAAATTACCATTAATTTCCTAAAGAGCGCACTCTCTTTCTGAGGCAGTGGATCGCTGGAAGGCATTTTGTTCTTTTTACTTGTCTAATAATCTTTCTCTGCTTTAACAAACACCGGTTACACTGCTGAACGTGACTGCGAACGTTGGTTGTATAGATAAGCACGCTTTAATGTGATTGTCCACCACCACTCAACTTTTGAAAAACTATATTTTCGAGTTCCAATAGATCTTTTGCACCCCGTTTGTTTACAACTATATAATTTCCGATATTTTTATAAAATTTTATTAGTATTTTACTTTCTATCTATTGTACCGTGGAAACCACGAGCAAATCGAGGTTTCCTCAAAGTTGGAAAATGATTGAAAACGAATAGCACAAAACACACACATACAATGAAAACACCTCTAAATTTAACAAATACCAACAATTTAAATGAAAATATGCACATGCACGAATGACCATGGAAACGTCAAACGCAAATTCTATTATGACAAGTTGCCAAACTGATTAGATAATTGAACAGTAACTGACATGCTACTAAAATCATTATATATATATATATATATATATATATAAATATATATATATATATATATATATATATATATATATATATATATATATATATATACACTATTAATAAAGTAATATTATATGACCAAATCCAAAATTAATTAAATAAGTATATTTTTATATACGCATAACCATTTTCTTAAATATTATATTTTTTGTTGTTGGCTTAGCTAGGTATATGCCTGCATTTTATTGGCGCTAGCCAAATCATCAGTACCCTTTAGCCAAATCATGATTGAAAGCATTCAAAGCTCGTATACTTAAGCCACAGACTACAAACACTATATGAGAATTCAAAGAGAACTCAATCATATTTTTCTATTTGTAATCAACAAAAACACAAAAGTATAAATAGCTTTAGAATGCTTTTGTACAATCACAATACAACAAACAATTATAATTGACTTGCGTCTTTTTGTTTTTTCTTTTTACAAACAATATAATATTAAAATGGTTATTTTGGAGAATATCTCGAATAACGAATTTGATAAACATTTTCTTAAATTATAACGAGCGTGTAGATAGATATATTGGTGTATTGACATTTTTCAACACTAGTAATTAATCAGCTGTTGTGGAAATTTAACCTAAACTTATTTCTGGGTAATCAGCTCTTGGTGCATAATAGTGTAAAATACAAAAATTATAATGAATTCCATAGCTAAAGCCGGAAGTTTTCTAAATCAATCATTAAAATTTGCAGGATGCGGTGTAAGTTTGAAAGAGATATGATTTTTAAATCAATGCACAAATTTTTAAAACTGTTTCCAGTTTCAACAAGTACGTACCAAGTATGCAGATTGGAAAATGATTAGAGACGTTAAACGACGTAAATGTGTCGCCGAACATGCAAAGGACCGTTTACGAGTTAATGCTTTGCGTAAAAACGATATACTTCCTGCTGAATTAAGAGAAGTTGCTGATGCAGAAATAGCTGCTTTTCCTAGGGATTCCTGTTTAGTACGAGTACGCGAGCGCTGCGCCTTTACGTCTCGGTCGCGCGGTGTTGTACATAAATACCGCTTAAGTCGTATTGTGTGGCGTCACTTGGCAGACTACAATAAATTGTCAGGTGTCCAAAGAGCTATGTGGTAAAGAAAATACAACTCGATTTTTGAAATATGCGCAATTTATTAAAAATAAAAACAAAGTTAAATAGTATATAATAGAGTTATGTACTAATTTATATCCAGGAGATTTTTAAGTTCATTTAGATTGTAACAATTGTGAGTAGCAGCTAGTGTACGTTCATATGAGTCTTTAGAAATTTTTGGATATTTCTTACTCAATTCAAGTATGGTTTCTGAAAGGAATGAAATGCTAATTATATAAAAAAAGTCATTAATTTTTTAATTACATACATACCTCTAATGGCAGCTTTTAAACGTTCTTCAGGGTTATCGTAATGTAAATACAGCAGATCGAAACAATTTTTAACGAACGTTAGCCAAACATCATTATAGTTGTAAAGTGTAGTCTCGTCTGTAATCTTAAGTTGAAGTTTCGGAATCACTGATGCTGCTAAAATGCGTATACTGGATGAGGGATCGTTTAAACGTTGCAAACAACCTAAAGTATGGTATATACGTTTAAAAATTATTTATAAAAATATGTTAAGTACATACCATACGCAATGGGCTTTAAATGCTCAATATTAATTGCACCAAAATTGTACAAGCATTTGATAGAATAATGACGTGTTGATATATATTGGTCTTCCAAAAGTGATGGCATGTATTTAGCAAAATAGGGTAAGACATGAGTCGCTTCTTCTGCAGCACCTTGTGACAGGGCACATAATGTAGCCGTAGCTAAAGACCGCATTACTTCAGCATTTGCTCCCGCTTTCCAAATAAGATGAGGTTCAACAACCGATAACAAGAACTCCTTCAGAAAGCCACAGCTCTCAGTTAGCGATCGTCGCATTGTACGATTCCATTCCAGCATTGCGACGGATACAGCACTGAATATTTTAACTTTAGAGTCATCTGCACAGTTTTCAAAAACAGTATTTATTTTTCGTTGCATATCATCTAAATAGGGTGAATGAAATTTTGCCAATTTAATAAAGCCATATAAAAGTAGTATTGGTTCACTTGACGCATCTAAGGCTGCATCAATATTTTCTACAGATTCCAAAGCGTATTTGAAAAACTTTTCATGCAGCTCGTCCACATTACATTTATAAAAATTGGAAACTTTGAGCAATATATTTGAGGCTTTAGTTTGCAAGTCATCTCCATTCGTTTGCTCATATTCTAAAGATAGGGACATTACTTTAATAGTTGAACAATAACAATATCTACAAAGCGCAATAAAATCTTTGTGATCTGTTTCCTTTTCACATTTTTCTAATATAGTTTCATTCGTTTTTAATACATACAACTGTACATTAGGGTTTAAAGATTGCGAAAACTCTGGACGTGTAAGAATTTCCGATAGTCGCAAATTGTGGTCAAATTTAACACCACACGATGCAGTATACATGTAATAGAAACACTTTAGATACCCTTCTTTTGCGTTTTTTTCTAAACCATCGAATCCATGCTCGTACCAATCATCATAATTTAGA
The DNA here is from genome assembly GCA_963681545.1 of Germaria angustata. NCBI lineage: Eukaryota > Metazoa > Arthropoda > Insecta > Diptera > Tachinidae > Germaria > Germaria angustata. The sequence continues at coordinate 55,479,889 of OY813001.1, read as the reverse complement.
AGACGTCCCATTAAGTCTGAAACCTTCATTGCTTCTTGTACAACAGCAGGCTCAACATCTCGTAATGCCCTTGCGACGTCGCCGTAGATTTCAAAAAATTTTGCTGTCATTGCAGCTTCAGCATGCAGAATAAACTGATACAATAACTTAAGGGAATGTAAACGTACATTTTCTTTCCAATCGTTTGATTCACTCATTATTAATTTTAAAACACGTAGTGAACGCTGAATTATCCCACGACATCCAATTGTTGGGCGTTTTAAATTCGGCGGATAATTTGGAGGTTTCAAATCAGCGATTTCCTTTTTGCTCAATTCGGCCTCATTTTCATCATAATATTGTTTACCACATTTTTCCCATAAAGGCAAAATATAAGCCTGTACTTCAGGTGAATCATCTTTGAGACTACAAAAATACGATAAAAAATTAACTTAATAAAATGCCTAACTAATCTTTTATTTCATTTAAAAATTAATACAAAATACGTAAAACAAATAATTTACAACAACCAAAACTTAAGCCAATAACTTACAAAGCGGGTGTACTTTCCGTAATAACAATAATTTAAACATGAACATAAAGGATAGTTTAACAAATGATATTGTTTGTTGTGTAATACACACTTATGATCATATTTCCGAAAATACTACAAAATTGCGTATTCTTTCCATGGCAAAGATTCAGCTATTAGCTTTAGATATTTTGAACTGTGCATTTACAGTATTGAACGTAGTTTACACAATAATGTTTTAAATAACTTTCTCGTTCTAACTCTGACTCACACCTAACTATAAAGGTTTTTTATTTCTTTTAACATTGATATGGACATCAATAGCAATATCATTAATTATCATTGTGTTAAGCACTTCTGTTGTATTTCCTTCCGACATTGTTTGTTTGAATCTGGTTTTTAAACAGATCGGACAAACAAAATTTGACGTGGTATGACGGAAACCGTTGTTCTTGTTGTTGTTCTTCAGAGTTAACTTTTACTCTAACAACTGAAAGAAACTGAACTAATGACACAACCAATATGTTATATTGGCGTGGATGGTTTTTGTGTTATAATATCGATTAAATAAATAAGATTAAGAAACATACAGTTACTTTTTCATATGTTCGTTCTTTTCATATAGATTTAATATCTACTTACCAACATAATACCAAAGGTATCAATCTGTCAAAATAGGAATAGCGATCGCGTAGTTCTAACAACAATCTTACACCCAGCTCACCACATTCTCTTCTGACTAGTGGCATAGTGTCCATCAGCAGGGGAGAAACTTCCATAATTAAACGTGATAGGGCATCACCGCTAGCGTCTACATGTAAAGCAACATGCCCTAAAGCCTTAACTGCCGTAATACGTGCTTGAGAATGCTTATGATTTAACATTCTATACAGACCCTTTGCTAAACTTTCAACAAACGACTGAAAAACGCATGTATCAGCACACCTAGCTAATTGTATAATGCAAGCACAAGCTTCTTTTTGGACAGATGGATAAGGATCTTTAAGAGCTTTTAAATTAATTTGAACGATATCTTTGTAACAATCTTGCAGAGAACTCTTGTATCCTGCTGTTATAAATTTATTTTCCAACTTCAATAATTGCTGCATGATGATCAAACGAATCTCTTCACTCTCTTCAATAGTTTCCTCTTGCCCCATTCGGTCCACTACCGTTGATACAATATTAACTAAATGGAAATCATTCGGTGGCAGCCTTTCTGAAAACATGGTAACAGTTTGTATAGCTAAATCACGAACACTTTCAAAGCGATCACCATAACATTTTAGCAAATATAAATAGCAGTCATCAAAAATGTGTAGCAGCTCCGAAGTCGAAGTGTCTGTGGCATTCAAACAGTTTTCTTGCAATAGTTCCAATGCTGAAATTTTTACTCTTCTATCCTTCGATTGTAATTTTTCAGAAATGTCTGCAGCATTAAAAGCCATTTTTAATTTGTATATATCAATGTAGTTTGACAAAAAGCCTCAAATTAATTAATAGCTTCCTTTTTCTTTGAAATAACAAGCTGCTTAGTAACCAAGGCATATTTAAAATATGCCTTCACTGGTAACATACTGGGATTCTATCATTGTTAGGTAATGTCAATACAGCGATTTTCCACATACTTTTGAAATTATTGCTTTTCTTTCCACTTTGATTCTGTTTTTTTTTTTTTTTGTACATTCATGGGAGAATTGCAATGGTGAGTTTAATAATATAAATTCGCCTTAGCGTACAGACGATAACAAGACAAATTGATAACAACTAGACTTGACAGCTCAGATGACTATTTTTGCTGCTCGTATTTTCAGCTTGTTTCGCTGTCAAATTTTTATATATATATATATATATTTTTTTCTTTTTCTTTATATAAAATAAGTTCGCAGGATATTTCGATTTGATTGTCAAAAATAACAATCGTTGCTAACAAAGAAATTACTTGTTTGAAATTGTAAAAATTTTTAAATATCGCACTTTATATTTTCTAATCTCTATTTATAAACTTGAGGCAAAATTGTTTAACAGCTATCGAAGTATCGATATAAATACTAACACTTTATATTTTTAACTGCGTTAATATTTTTAGTTTCCAAAAATTTTTTCTTCAGCCAAATTTAACTATTTATTTATATAACATTTATCTTCTTTTAACATTTCTCCACTCACAGACAATTGTTTTATTAATTGTCCAAATGCACGTTCCTGTATTTGACGCAACAATTAATTTTCACATCCAAACTAGTCAATTTTCGAAGTGAATTGGTGCGAATCAACCTATTATGAATATGTATTGTACGGTACATATTATCGTCGGCAGTACGGATTAATAGAGGAGACACAGTCTTCAAGATACATTTGGTACCTGAGACTATTTTTGTTTATATGAAAATGTCGATAAGATTAGATTTTTTATACAGATACTCAAATTCATGTCAAAGTACTTTTATCGACAAGGATATCAATATATTTATTTATATATATATATATATATATATATATATATATATATATATATATATATATATATATATATATATATATATATATATATATATATATATATATATATATATTTCTGATTCTCGTTTTACACGAATTATGTTTTTTTAGAACGATTAAATCGTGTAAAAGTAATGATTAAAAATAGGGATGTCTGTTAATAAAACATTATAAACTCACAAAATCGCCGTGAAGAAAATTAACTTCTTAACTTTTTTTTCACTTTGCATATGTAAACAAACAATCAAAATACATATGTGCCCACCTAAATTCTTGCTTATTATGAGAGCAAAACTTAATTTGTACTTTTCGGCAAGGATTTGCATAATTTCCTTGTCCACAAATTTTACTCGAAAGCTCCTATAAAAAATTATACTACGAATTGTATGCATTGCTACTTTCTATCGATCGCATGTAGTGCAATATTAATGTGAAGTCTTGCTCTACTTTTATTGATTTAGGCCCTATATAAAAGTGGCTCAAGTATTAATGAAATATTTCCAAAGCCTGCAAATAATGTTTTTTACAGTCGTAAATTAGATTTATGACTCTGCGTAGTACACATATCAATTCTCTTGGTTTACATTGATTATATTTTCATTGTTTGTTTACATATGACAAGTTTGTCAAAACAAAAAAAGGATCGTAAAAGTTTTTTACTTCAAAAAGTATGTTTTCTTCTATTAGATATGTATTATCATGTATTGCCACCTCTAGTGATGGCATCACTATCACATTCAAGCAATACTTTTATAAATACTTGCGTCACTCTGTTGTTGAAACACAGAGTTGTATTACTTTTCTAATTAAACATATGATTACAGGTCTCCGCAAGTAATCAGTCTTCTACATTTTTTATTCATTCAGAAGCCTTTGGAACAAATGGTGGTGAACGAGGAGCTAGTATTCAACAATTCCTCTTCAGGTTATAACAAAATGGCTAATATATTGAATAATTCCGGAAAAAATGATGCAGTTAATAGCAGCTCAACAATTACAACAGAAAATAAACCCATCTTTCCTCGACTGTACAATAAAATCGTGCTGACGTTAGAAAATAGTTTAATACCTGAGACAAAACTTGATCAAACGCCATCACATTTAGATGGTTTGGATGCTGAAACTGAAAAGGATTTACGCATACTTGGATGTGAACTTATTCAGACGGCAGGCATATTGTTGAAACTGCCACAAGTTGCTATGGCGACGGGGCAAGTAATATTTCAGCGTTTCTTTTATTCGAAGAGTTTTGTTCGGCACAACATGGAAACGGTGGCTATGAGTTGTGTTTGCTTGGCATCCAAGATAGAGGAAGCTCCCCGTAGAATACGTGATGTAATAAATGTTTTCCATCACATTAAACAAGTTCGAGGACAAAAGTGAGTATATTATTTAACATCTTCACTTTCACATGGCCCAAAAACGTGCCATAATGTTATTTTAATTGAATAGTTTTATATTTAATTCACTGTGTTTCCTTCTTATATTTTAGGGATATAACGCCTATGATATTGGATCAATATTATACAAATCTGAAAACCCAAGTTATTAAAGCCGAACGTCGTGTTCTCAAAGAACTGGGGTTCTGTGTGCATGTCAAGCATCCTCATAAATTGATTGTCATGTACTTACAGGTATTGAAATATGAAAAACATGAACAGCTTATGCAAATGTCGTGGAATTTCATGAACGATTCACTGCGTACCGATGTGTTTATGCGTTATAACCCAGAAACTATAGCATGTGCTTGTATATATTTGAGTGCCCGAAAGCTGTCAATACCTTTACCATCACAGCCGCATCCCTGGTATGGTGCATTTCAAGTGACTGAAGATGATATCATAGACATTTGCTACCGAGTTATGGAATTATACACGCGTATTAAACCCAATGTTGATAAATTAGAAGAAGCCGTAGAAGAGTTAAAGAAGCGTTATATGGAGTCTAGAAATAAGTCCAAGGAACAAAATACCCCTCCAGCTGTAACGGCTGTTGATCGTAGTAATGGCTCTCATAATGCATGGGGAGGTTTTATACAGCGTACTATTCCACTTCCCTTGCCTAATGAAAAGTCTCCCAGCAAGGATTCCAGGTCCAGGTCAAGATCAAGAGATTCTAGAAGAACCGTAAGGTCAAGATCGCATACAAGATCGCGTTCACGTTCAACTTCAGCAAGTCGATATAAGAAATCACGACGTGTTCGAGAGAGGGAACGCGAGCGTTCAAGATCTAACACACCGGCTCATACTAAGAACAAGAAGAAATCGAGGCACTATTCTAGATCACCTTCAAGTTCACCACATTTGAAGCATCGCAAAAGGTAAATATAAGTTCAAATCTATACATGTACATATATATACATTTAATACATCTTATAATCTCGTTTTTTAAGGAAACTTTCACGTGATCGCCACTGTGAGAAATATGTAGATAGTAGACGTGATAAGTACCAGGACAAATATCAAGAAAAACGACCCATACACCATCACCATACTTCCTCAAATAGCAATAAACATCATCGTGGATACGCTTCATCTCATCGTGGTTCACATCGTGATAACTCCCATGATTCTAGACATCGCAAACGTTAATTTTTTTACTTATTCAACGCTGCTAACTAAATTTTACTACACTTTTAACACATGTGCGATGTTAACTATAAACTATAAAATAAACTTATTTAGAGGCATTTACAATTAATTGTATGTAAGACTTTTGTATCAATATACTAACAACCATAAACTTTCAGAAGAATAAAACAATTTTAATTTTAATGTTTAAAAACGTTTTTGCAAATAAAATCATTTCTAAATTCTGTTTACATTACGGTATATTTTTGACCCTAGTGAATGGACAGAAAACGTACAATTAATTAATCATACCTTGTAAATTTTTGGCGGAATATTTTAAATATCTATTTTCCCATTGCAATAAATACAAATCATTTTCATATTTAAAACAATAATAATCTTATTATTATTAAGTATTTCATCTCAGAATTGAAAGAACAGAATGTTCACAATTTTTATTATTATTACTTCTTCGTTAAAGTCTCCGGAATATCGCCAGAAAATGTGATCCTTTATTTCGTACTACTTTAGCACCCTCTTCACTACTTTGATAAAGTTTCGGGGTTATGGGATCATTAGCCTGAAAAAGTATAGCGTATTAAAGAAAATTAAGTTAAAGTACATTTAACAACTAACTTCTTCATCGCTAGAAATACGTTCAAATAACGGATGTTCTTGCATGTGTTTAACAATCCATTTGTGTAAGTCCTCTACATCAGTCATTGTATAAACAAGTCCCTATTATAAAAAATTACTTAAAAAACTGTTTAAAAAATCAATTAAATATGACTTACTCCTTTTCTCAATACATATGCATATTCCGATAACAATGCTTGATTAATAATACGCCACTTATGTTTTGCTTTCTTGAAATGTGGATCGGGATACAAAAAGAACATTTTGTCTAATTGATGCTTAACAAAATAATTCGGGAGATATTTCATTGCATTTGTACGAATGCAAGCAATATTATTGTACTTTCCTTCGTTTAATGATCTCAACGCTTTGATACGGTCCATAACATAATCCGAGACCTTGACGCGAATTTCCATGCCAATAGCCAAACGATCAGGAAACATTTCACCTAATGTTACCAGAAATCCTCCGTAGCCGCAACCTATATCGGCAAACTCTACACATTTGGGTGGATAGTATGTATCATACTGTGGATAAAGTTCTTTCCAGTCTACTTCTGCAGGATGTGCAGGGCTACAAGTGATGGGAAAAGAAAAAAAACCATATGCATTTAACTACACCATAGGAAAACAATTTCTGCTTACTAGTCAAAACAATGGTCAGCTATGGGATTCGAATGTGCTCTCTGTCTGTAATATCGTTTTTGAGGAAAAGACAACATAGATCCCTCTTCCTTGCTTGGAGCCATGGCTGTCGTAGACCATAAATATTCTACGATGTTTGCTTATTAGCCCACCACTAACACTATCATATACATATATTAAAATTTTATTAACTTCAAACAGCTTTTGAAAGGGATACCAGGTTTTAATAAAAATTAAAATAAACGGAAACTGAAGTGCGGAGAACACCTAAGGCGATTTGCTATCTGGCGCTTGTGACCGGAATTTCTAATTATAACACATAACGATGTCCGATTAGAGCTCTTGGTACAATTGGCAATAACTATTCATAACAATTTTACTCTCTGATGTATATATGCCATATATTCGCATATGCATATTGCCTCAAAACAAATATATATATATATATATATATATATATATATATATATATATATATATATATATATATATATATATCTTTAGCCTCTTCCGGATTAATTACAATCATATCAGGTATTTTGGATATTAATATTTCCCTTAAAAATTCAAAAAGGTATGCCCGATATTAGTTATTTGAAGAGTAATGCTTAAGAAGAAGCATCAAAACAATACACGTGTGGTTTTGTTATTTATTTGTGTTTGCTCCACGTTATTTGCATACAACTTGAGATTTTAGGAACAAAAATGAGTAATAATAATTTGCTTGAAGTTTTGTTTGTTACCGATACCAATGACCACCAATTGAGCTGTTCTGTATGGGACTATCGCACAGGCACAAATTTAATGAACTATAAAGGTGGAGGTTGTGCAGCACCTCATTCTTTGAATGTCCTACGTTCCGAGTATGTGCTGACAGCTAATTTAACAAAGCCTTTGTTACACGTATGGCCCATCAATGCTCAGGAACAAATGACAGCTATACGTTTTGTGGTTCCTGGTGCTGTAACGACCTTGGCGTTAGCACCAAGTGGTTGTTATATTGTAGCTGGGATACAAGAAACTATTTATATATGGCATGTGTCTACTGGTCGCATGATGGCAAGCTTGGCCAAACATTACCAAACAGTCACTTGTGTAAAATTTGTCGATGATGGTTCCCATTTTGTAAGTGCGGGCAAAGATGGAGCTGTTTTGGTGTGGAATTTAACAAAAGTTCTCTGTCGTGATTTCGACAAAAGTTGTGAGCCTACTTATTCCTTTAACGATCATGGTCTGCCGGTAACTGATGTGCATATTGGTGCAGGTGGAATCCGGGCGTATATGTTTACTGTATCTTTGGATCGCTCATGTAAAATTTATGATTTAAGTAGCGGTATTTTATTGCTAAGTGTTGTCTTTGCTGAAGGACTACAGAGCGTTGTGTCAAATTCTTTGGAAACTGTAGTATTTTTGGGTACAAATAGTGGAAATATTTTTGAATTTTACATCAATGACATACCGAGAGTCAAGGTGAGTAGAATATTATGTTACTCTTTTGAAAGTTATAATTTGTGAACCTTATAATTGTTTCATTCCGTGTCAGGAATACCATGTTGAAAAACAGCCAAAAACATTTGATGGTCATAAAAAGCCAAGTTGTGTGAACTGCTTAGTTTTGTCGTTAGACGGTAAAACTTTAGTTTCCGGTGGCAGTGATAGCCAGGTGTTAGTGTGGAATATTCCAAGCCACCAATTACTAAAAGCAATGCAATTCAAAGGACCTATTACCAACATACAGATGCGATTAACAAATCCTTCTATTTTTAACCCCGAACATAAACAACCGCAAGTTTTTTGTTCAAATCTTAAACGAATGATAGATCCAATCGAACAAGATGAAGAACTGGTCGTAGAGGTAATGGTTTCTAACAGTTACGAAGATGAACTTGAAAGCAATGACGACCGAACATCGAAACCAATTTCTACCTCCAGCAGTAATATTGCATCTTCATCCGTGAATAGCAACGAATTGGAGTCATTGCGTCAAGAGGTTGAAAGATTAAAGCGAGTTAACAAACAACTGTTTGAGATATCCAGCAAACAGATATTGCGCTTAAAGAAATAATAGTGCTTTCCATTTAGATGTTATATATTTTTGAGTTATACTTTATTTGCCGTTTAAGAATAAATCACTCATCACCTATTGGTTAATACTTTTAAATAATTTTGTTTTTCGTCGTGAAGCAAAATTTTAAGTTCATAATCTAGGATTCCGGTTTCTCTAAATCAAAGTTTTCCAAATCACAGACAGCATTCTCCAAAGCCAACTCTTGACGCATTTCACGATTAGAATGCAGCAACTCTTTTAGTTGTTGAATAATGTTGTCAGTGCGCTGTTCAAAAAAGTCTAGCACAGTGCTTAACTCATCAAGACTGTCGTTCACTGCAGCCATTTCTGAGAATATAAAATATAATTATTTTTGTAAGATATTTTTTATCATGTAGTACCTTGTAAGTCTGCTTCGACTACATTTTGATTGGAATTCTCCTCAGGATCATGATTATTTCTTGGTGACATGTTTTTCGAGTCACCTGACTTTTCTTCCATTACAATAACAAAAAAAGGGGCTGTAAAGTGGTTTATAAAAACATTAGTTTTCCGTGAATGTCTACACGCAATACGTTTTCAAGAAGAAGATCAAAACAACTAGTATAGCAACTCTGTTTTAAAATATTTGTGGCAGGATTTAAGTATTGACAACATATTTTTTGCCAGAAATATATATTTAATGAAAAGTCGCTAGAATAAAAACAAATAATCTCTAACTTATCATTACTGCTACGCACAGGCGCATTAATAATAAGTATGTATAAGTATTCTACCCACAGAATACAGAATTCTACCGCAAAGTATACTTGCCACAAACTACAGATATTAGTAATCTGTGCCACAAACTTATTTAGCAAGAATGCGGCGTTCACGAGAATATCAAACAATTAAAGACAATAGCAGTTGTGTAAATTTGGATATTGGAAGCGAGAGTTGTTCATCGGAAACTGACTTTGAAAGTGCTGAAGATTCCTACAGCGATGGAAGTGATATGGCTAACTGGGAAGAGTTTGTACTAGAGGATGGCACCCTTTTTTATATAGAGTATATGCCAAAAGACTTAAACAAACTTCTATGTGAAGGCAAAGTTGAGTTTATGAGAAACTCCTTAAGAATGGCTAAAAAGTCGTCGAGAAGACAACATGTTGGCCTTAAATCAATGGAATCGGGTGAAGAAGAAAAAGGTAAATTGAACCAATATACGTTTGCTAACATTGCCACGTCTGCCGAAGCAAGCAAGAAATTAGAATTAGTTATAACGGCGGCCGATCGTTTTCGTTTTGGTAGACGATCTACAGCTGTGGAATCAATTTTAGGTTTTCATGTGGTACCTTTCCCAGATCAACCTGAATGTTTAATGGTTGACAATTTTGTACATGACATGCCTGCTCTGTTTGAACAAGGCAATCTTAAACCAGTGTCCAAAGGAGACTGGCTTAAAACTTTGGACGATATTGAAATAAGGGCCAGTAATATAGACGATTTGCTTCTACAATTTGTTGAACCAACAAAGGTTTGCTTGACATTTCAAGGTATATTGAAAACTGAAAACACAGAAAATAGTACCACATCTAGTGGGGAGACTTGTAATGAGGTGAAAAAAATTGAAAATTTTAAGAAATTTTCGGAAATGTTTGAAAAACTTCAAGGCTGCAATGAAAGTTCAAATGGAACTACGGAATTGGGCATGATTTTCGGTTTTTTAATATTGCCCCCGGAGTGCTATCAAGATGATGAGCACAAGAACTCCTTATATTACTATCCCGAAGATCCTTCGAACAACTTTTTATACAAGGCACGTGGCAGTTTTTTGACGTTGAACGCAGTTCTTAGCGAAGAACTGAAAACGAAACCCTCAGCATCCAAATTGGATTTTGAAAACGTTTCATATTTAGTATATTATCGAAGTTTGAATGGGTTTCTTGTACTATTTTCTTATCCTTCATCTATTGTTAATCTTTCTGAAGGAAATCTAAGAGCTGACGAATTGCTTACATATTTAAAATTTATGTTTCCCCACATGAGTCTGGACAGTTTTAAAAATGCAGATTTTCGCCAATTAATGCTTAACTTCTGTGACATACAACGTGTGCGTTTGCTGACGAAAGTTGAAAAAAAGGGTTTCGTTACGCCATTGGAAGATGTTTTAAAAGAATCACGGTATCTTCCCCTACCCAAAGAGGCACAGTTGCGTATCTTTGATGCTTTAAGCGAAATGGAGGCTATGGACTATCGCAATTGGAATGATGAACCATTGCATACGCACCGGGAATTCTTTATTTATGGAAGTGTTCTCTATTATAATCACTATATGCTAGCCTCCCAAATGCCTCTAGATATGCGTCAATACATAGAAGTTTTTATGAGATGCCGAGGTATTTTTGATTTTGTTAACAAACATAGTACCAAGGAACTTTATGTTTGGGAAGAAATTATTTTACCCGAAAATCCTGGGCGTTACTTTTTGGCGATTTGCGGACGTGGTCATTTGTTGTTGGCGGTAATTTTGAAAATTTTCACTACTCCTGACTTGGAAGAGGAAGAAAAAGTAGTTCCCTCGTTATTCTATATAGAAGAAATACAGGAAACCTTAGATCATTTAGTTCAGTGTGGCATAGAGTCGTTGGCCATGTTTTGGTCTGTTTCAAACAAGAGGCCTGAAATTCTAGAAACTTCTATAGTAGAAGAGGAAGCTCTGGCTTTGGGAAAAGAAACAAAAAAATCAGATACAGCTACTCTTATAAAGCAAAAGTTACAGGGTGCAAACTCTAAAGATGCCGGATCTAACAACAATGTTAATTCACAACGATGTGCTGCTTATGAAGAGGACAATCAGCCATGTTCATCATTAGGTGGATCGTCCGTACACAGCTTAACACCCAGTGAGGACGATTCGAGTAAAAAACGTCTCTTAACCAGCGCCAACAACGAGGCAAGCGATGATAGCGGTTCGGACTGGGAAAATTTTATGGAGGGAAATCTATTACATTGTAGTGCCACAGATGTTCAGCTACAGACGCAGGTGACTGAATCCTTGTGGAAGGAAATTAATAATGTTGTGCCCGTTAAAATTTCAGCTGGCTGGAAAAATAACATATTCTATTATATTTACGTAGATGGCACAAATAACTCGGTATTTTGCCCTCTTAAATCAAGCAAAGAAACATTTCCTTTTACCGCTGAAATGTCAATGGCGTTTCACATTATACATAAAGTTTTGCAAAAGTCCAAGTTATCAAAACGTGACACAAACCGACATTCAAATGGCAAAGACTTAATAGCTGTCAAGGAACATGGCATGACCATACGCGTGCGCGATAGTAGCCAATCTGATGAAACTAAACATACATATTTTACAGCCGTAGGACGTTTATTTCTATCTCCTCCGAAGGAAGTTTACATATGTCATCGTCCAGATATTCCTCAGAATATGGTAGAAATGGCATTCAGATTGTCATTCTTTTCATTGGGCTAGATTTTCTAATTTATTTTTAAATTTAAGATTTAATTTTTTGTAATATTTGCAATATTCATTATAAGAACTATATATATTTGGTGGCAGTGTGTTTTAAACGAATTATATCTACTTACATATACATACATTTAGAATTTTAATAAAAATACATACATATATCACGAAAAATCTCAACTTTTTTTAGTTCTCTATCTGCGGCACTTGTTTAATGGAAATTTTTTAAACGTTGACAATACAGTTATCCATTGCAATTTATAATCGTATATTTCAGTTTTAGTTAAGATATTTGTAGAAATGGCGTTTTCGACAAAACACATTCGAAAAATTTACATTTTTAAATAATAAAGCGTCATAGAATTGAAAATTTCGATTTCAATATTTTTCGTTTTAAACAAAATTGTTAAATATTTTGAGTTGCTTTACATATATTTTGTTTCCCAATAAAATTGCCTTGTATAAAACGTTTTTAGCAGAAAATTACGAAAATAAAACATCTTTACTCTAAAATTTGTGTTGCGCCAGATTTCTCAATAAATATAAGTACGGGTATCATAAATATTTTTCCTGCACACTCAAGTGTAAAATGATTTTAAGGCTTTGATGAAAATACGTAATAGTATTGGAAACAGAAATAAAATTATGAAAGGTGCTTCTTATGAAAGTAACTAAACGATGCATCAAGACTATATTTATAATCATAGACATATTGCAAACAGACTTAGTCTATATTACGGCTTAGAGGCCTGTGTATTAAGAAGCTTAGAAAGTTTTTGTTTTGTCTGGTTTCGGCTGGTCTTTAATTATTATTAATTATGATTATGTCCATCAACCCTGTGAAAATAAATGAATAATATTTTCTGTCACCGAAAATCTTATTTTCTTTAGCATTATTTTTCATTATACGCATAAATTTAATGAAAAAGAAAAAAATTTAAAATTTTTTTGGTTTGTGTTAAAAAAGAGCTCCAAATTAACATTAAAATTACTTACTTCATTAAAATTAATTTCACCTATTCCATCATTATTGCGGTCATAGAGATACTGGATTTAAAATAAAATAAAACTTCATCCTTTTATTTTTTTAAATTATTTTTTGTGTAAATTTTTCAATTCTTTTTAATATTATTTTTTTTGCATTTTTTATAATTTGTTTAATGAAACTAATTTATTTAAATAAATATAATTACACCTAATTTATTTAATTGTTGTTTTTAGAATTAATTTATTTTTCATTTAATTTATGTTTCTCAATTTAATTATTGGTTGGTTTTAAATGTATAATTTGAATTCGTTTCATTTTGAATTATATTTTTTCTTTACTTTTAATCATTGGTTTTGAATACAAGTAGTTTAAAATTTTAAATTTTTGTGAAGATAGTAGTAATAACCATAACAATTAATTAATTTAACTAATAATTTAAAGTGTTTATTTTTTAAGTAGTCTAAATTTTTGTTTTTTTTTCATTTTGGGGGTTTCATTTTTCTCGAAAAGGATATTCATATAGATTTTGTTTAGTATGTATGTGATTGAAAATGTTCGTAAAGTTGAGTTTAGATAAAATACGAAAGAAAAATAATTTTAAAATGTTTAGAAATGAAAATGTTTGTTTAACTAAAATAATTGTGTTTTAGTAGAAAAAAAACTTTAACTTGATTCATTTGGTATTGGGAATAAAGCTTCAAAAACTGGCTTTACATCACGAATTCGGAAACATTTAACAATTTGTTGGTATTTTGTCGAAAATGAAGGATATATGGAAGTTAAGGATGTTCTTGCGCTGATTGAAATAAATTTGTTCATAAAACTTAACAGCATTGCAATAGAAGCAGCTGCCGGAGGCGTTTGCGCTCTGATTATACTTCCAGCTCAAATTGCCTGGTATACGTGTTATTAAACAGTTATTGAATTTCTTTACAATGTAATAATAGTTTTAACGTAACTTCACTGTAACACTAATTAATACTGCCTTCTGATTCTACAAGAAAATTAATTTTTATTATTAAGAATATATGGAAATATATTATTATAATTTTAAAAAGTTGATTGAAGTAATTTTGAACAATAGTTAATTGAATTTCACACTTCTTTAGTTCATCTTGCGTTCCAGAAGAATGGTTAAGAAAGAAGTTTCCGGTAACCTTAGGTCTCCATTTATAATTTTTGCTTTCGAATTTTTTAAAGTTGGCACAATAGTTTAGATGACATATAAATGTGAAATTAACAGGGTTTAGGGCTTAGATTTTAAACTTCTGAGAGAATAGATTAAATAAGTCCGGCGAATAGACTAAATAATGACAACACTACGTTGAAGTTACAGGTAGACTTGTGGAATCATAGAGATGACGTGGGGAACATGGAATTAAATTTAAAGTAAAAATCGATACACAGCCGGATGGCCGTGAGTATGATCATCCACTTGATTAGCTTTTATGAGAACCAGTCACATAACTAGTATTGTTTCTGTTAAATTTCTCCTGGAGAAACTAAGTCCGATTTTTGAATCAGGCGTAGTTGTTTGGATTTATATTGCCAGAATTCAAGTTAAACTTTTATTTATTATATATAGAAAATGTGATTTGGCAAAAGTAAAATTGAGTGTGTTGTGTACATTATAATAAATATTTGTTTGTTTGTTTTAAATCTAATTTTAGCAAATGTAGGCACCCTAATTTTTAAAGCTTTTTGCAAAACACTTTTAATAACTAATTACTCAATAATTAATTTTTAAATAATAAATAACAACATGTTCTTTTTTTATTAAACTAATTTTATGAATGGTTTTTTATTAAAATCTAACTCAATTGTTTTATGTTTTTGACCATTTCAAATTTAATCAAATTTTACGTCTTTCTTTAATTAGTTTTTTTCATTTTAGTTTATTTTTTTTAATTATTTGTATATTTAGGACTAATTTTAAAATTAGTAACAGCAGTTAATAAATTGGTTTAGTTACAGTTTTTAGTTTGTTATTTTAGTTGTTATTTATTTATCGTTTTCTGATTTAGTTAGTTTTTATTATAGTATTATCAATATGTTTAGTTTTAATACTTGTATTATTATTTTATTATTTTTATTATTTTTTGTTAAAAGGTACAACTCTATATAAATTGGTCTTTGTTGTCACTTGTTTCTTCAATTTCAATTTGTTTAAATTATCATTTTATATATGTATGTAACTTTCAAAATGTAAAAAAAATCTATGAAATTCTATACAATGTGTCAAAAAGTTAACTAGGTTTCATGTCTATTCATTTTTTTTATTAATTTAAATTTTTTGGGGCTCTGAAATTAAACTTTTTACTTCCTAAAAGCAAGTGAACTGTAAATGAAAGAAGATATTGCCATTGAACTATAACTAATAAAAAAAAATAAAATAAATAGCTTGAAAAAAATAATAACAAAAATATTTTTAAATTTTGCCCATCATTTAAATATTCAATCAAAAACTCTCTGAACTACTCCTTTAAATAGTGTTAGAATAATTGAAACAGACATTTCCCACCAAATATAGATAAAATGAAATAAAAATTTCAAATTCTTAGAAGACAAAATTCATAATATAAAATTAGTTTCTTATTCACAGGCATATCGAAAAGATTTCATGACTATACTTTGTAACCTACAGTTTATTCATAACATCCTTATTAAACTCTGGTTAAGAAGCTGCTAAGCTTTTATCAACAACCTGCTAAATATGGTTCATCTTACGATAGCAGCTGCGCCTCTCTTTTTATTCTTTTAATATAAAGTATTTTTATATTTTTAATCGAATTTGTGGCAAACTATTTGTAAGCAACATTTTAAATGGAATTAAATTTCAAAACTTAATTTTTAAAAGTCAATATGTAAAAAAAGTCCTCATGCATAAAATTTGTAAATCTAGTTAGCAGCTCGTTGTGCGTTGTGTATAAACTGTTGTTTTTTAATTTAGTACACTTGGGCTTGGGCTAGTTGTCACCTAGAATGACAAATATAGCAATAATATAACTGAAAATGGGAAAAGGCAAATAATGTATAGACATTTTTTTATAAGCTGGATGGTCGTTTGAATTTTAAATTTTTTTTCTGTGAGTTTTCTTTCTGCTTCGCTCAGGGTTTAGTTAAGAACCGGGAATTATGAAAACATTTTGTGAAAAATTAAAGATTATTATTTATTAAAATCATTATTCGAGATGTTCTCCAACATAATTATTTAAATAATTTAAAAGTATATGAGTTTGAATGCTTTTCAATCCATCATTTGTCTGAAGAGTACTGATGATTTGGTTACCGCCAATGAAATGCAGATATACTCAGCTTAGCCAACAACAAATAATACATTATTTAAATAATTAAAAATTATCATTAGAAAATATATGATATTCCTAATTTAAGAAAGCAATTTTCAAATGAAAAAAATGTTTTTGTAGTTAGTTGTTGTATTATTTTTTAGGTTAGACAAGTTAAGTTATAATATACTAAGTTATGAAACCCAAGAGGAGTATTGAATTTTTCTTATTAGTTTTTGATTTCTTGTGACTATTTTTTTCTATACAAATATAAAGCTGTTTCAATATTTTGTTCTTACATTCGTTTTGAATAAATTCTGTTAAAGCTTTACATGTTTATTTCTTGTTAATTTTAATTGTTCAAACATTTCATTTGAGTTTGGAGACAAACAGTCTTTATTAATTAAACTTTGTGTCCTTTTTTAAATTGTGTATGAATGATTAGATGAAATTTGGGAGTTTTAAATTGAAATATTTAAAATGATATTACGTAAGATTTTTTTATCTGGTTTTTGTTCAAATAAAAAGTGGGCGCATTAATTGAAGTTGTATATTGTTTTCAAATGTTATAGTTGTTGGTCCTTGAAATTGAAATCATTGAGATGTGAAAGTTAAAATAAGAAATATATACAATATAATAAACGCAAAATTAGTTCTCATAATTATTCATTAATTGCAATATTTTTTTAATTCAAATGAAAATGCAAAAGAAGTTTCAGGCATATACTCGCCTTAAATTTTCGGGCATTCGTTTTTGAAATGAAAAAGAAAAAACGAAAAATTAAATAATAATTCTTTACCATATCATTATGTGCTTTCTATATGTATATATTACGACAAAAAAATCACTAAATTGTGAAATTGGTTGAGCAACTAAAGCGAATCAAAATATTTGTTAAATATTTTATATATGCTGTATATAATAAATAAGTATTACATATGCAAAAAATAGAACAATACAGTCGACTCCGCTTTACTGAAAACAGCCAAAACCCAATTTTCTTTTCAGTTATCCGATTTTTTCCCTAAAACGTAGTTCGGATTACTGAAAATTGTTACTGTTAAGCGTAATGCTTAAAATCTGTAAAACAATATTTTTTATATCAAATCTGTATATTTTTTATGTCATAAAAATTTTATTAAAAAAATTATTCATAAAAACATATTCATATTTTTTAATTATTTTTAAAACAAAAAATAAAAGTTTAAAATATAAATTAAAATAATTCAGTTTCACAATGCATTGAGTATTTACATTTGTATGCATGCTATTAAAAAAAACATAAATTAATAAGAATTCAGCCTCAGAATGCAATGAATTAAATATATACATATTTAACATAACAGTTATTAATCAAAATCATGCATTGCTTTAAAATAACTGAATTTGACTATGAGTAATTTTTTTTTTTTTCAAATTTGTATGCAATCGATTTCTAATAAATAAATTTGTCATTGTTTATTTTTTCACTAAAGCGAAGTAAGTTTCATACAAAACGTAGTTGTGGGCTTGCTTTTGGTTTTCAGTAATACGATATTTTCAGTAAAGCGATGTTTCGCTAACGCGAAGTGAATAAGACTAACTGCGTTTAAAATCAGTGCGGGTATTTGTATCGCTTTCAGTAATCCGATTTTTTTCAGTAAAACGTGTTGCGCTAAAGCGGATTCGACTGTATATACTGTTCTCTATATTATACGACATTCGATGTAGAAA
Source organism: Germaria angustata (assembly GCA_963681545.1). NCBI lineage: Eukaryota > Metazoa > Arthropoda > Insecta > Diptera > Tachinidae > Germaria > Germaria angustata. The sequence goes on along the minus strand of OY813001.1, from coordinate 55,461,518 downwards.
TTCATAAAATATATGCTCTTTAACCAGGTAGCAGTGTAAAAAATAAACCCCTAAGGTAGCCAATACAAACTGATGTTTATATATTATTTTTGATTTGGTGTGGCGAATATTGGAAACTCGTATCCCTAAGAGTATGCTTCACAAAAAATTTGCTGCAGAAAAATCCTAATTTTCACGCGTGTGCCTGAAATCTTTGATTTGCAATTTGCAAACATCATTTTAAGAGACTTAAGGCACAAACCTGGAAAGGGCCAATTTATATGAGATCTTGATCGTGCCAACGACTTTTTATCGCTGGTTGGTGTAATTTTTCAATAAAAACAAAATCTATGAATTTGGAATTATATGGAATGGTAATTTAATTTAATTTTTTCTCTCTAGTTGTTGGACAAATAATATCTGATTAACATATGTTTGTTTGTTGCTTTTAGGAAGCCAAACGATAAGGCCGATCGTTTTACAATTTCGCAACCATCTTATTGATAATTAGGAAACTAAAGTACAGGTATCTATTACTATCTTATATTTGGTTTGTATTGAAGATAAAATGCGTAGTTAAACAAGGCTACCAGCGGGTAGAAGGTTATCCTCTTACAAAAAATATTTGTGTTCTTCCATCATGAATGAGAGTTACAAAATAAGGGAAGTTATCCTGTTGTTTTCCTTGCAAACAGAGGTAATAGTAGAAAGTTTATATAAATAAATAAATCTTTGTTCTTAAATGTTTATTTATTTTATGACGATGGGGTAGTAAACTTCCGCGGGTATGGTTAGTTAAAATATATACCGATATGGGCCTTATTTTGGATTTCAGTAAGAAGAAGCTTTGTATTAGTTTAATACAATTGTTATTTGTTTGTATAAAAACAATAATTCACATTGTAGTAATTAAAGTAAGTAAATTAATTAATCTAGGCGGAGTACAAAATTGGGCCCTATATGTTCTATATTTATGATTAGTGTCCTAAAAAAAGAACTATGTATATATGTTGCGAAATAATAATTTATCCTGTAAATTTTTTTCAGATCGAAGACACAAAGAGGAAACTTTCCTAACAGGCCTTTAATAACACTTCTGTTAATTAAGCATAACTCTATAATTTTTTGTTTTTTTTACGATAATAAAGCTATTTTATAGAAAATCTGACATTGACATCTTTTATTCACAGGAAATTTTATAAAAATTGAAAAATCCACACTTGACTTTTTTCCGCACAAATTTGTTAAAATTAAACGTCTAAAGCAGCAACAGAAACTAGTAACGAGTAAATTGCTTTTACAAAACAATTTAAAGCATACTTCATAGGGCAACCATTTTGGCAAAAAATTTCAACGAATTTATGTGTCTTAAGTCTTTTGTATTTGGCATACACAAAATGTGTATGCTTTGTGCAAAAGACTTAAGACACATACATGGAATTTACGAAATTTTGAAAATTTCTGGTTTTTTGCTTTTATCTCGGTAATTTGTGGGCGGAAAGGGCTGGAAACCCCTATACGTACGAATTCCACCCGCTGAATCCAAAAATGACAATTAAATTTTGATACGACGAAAATTTCCTAGAAATCGCGTATGTGTCTTAATTATTTTTAGTGAAATAAACATTAGAAATGCATTAGATGATTATATTTAGATTCAGCATATTAAAATTACATCTATATAATAACTTCAGCCATATCTACATATATGATAATTTGTTTTATACATTTCCAATATGGTTTACCATTGCAAGATCAGCAATGAAAAGAATGGAAATTTTTGAGCGCTTCATTGTACGAAAATGCATAGAGACAAATTTTAAACCTTTAACTAGAAGATTTCCATATGGCTACATATGTATATGAACAGGCTAAATTTGTCTGCTTTATCTTTTTATGCCCTCAACTCAATGGAGAGTTTTACCGAGAGACTGTCTTATTTTGAAGTCAGTTTAATTTGGGAAATTTTAGAGGATAACCTTGTTATTTTTATTTAAAAAATAACATATAAACATAAGAGTTTTATAGCTCTTTTGACAGTTAAGCATAAATTTTGTCAACTTATCACAAAGGACTTTAAAGCTCTTGTCAATAACACATACAAATTATTTTCTGTAATAAAAAAAAACAAAACTCTTTTGTTACAATATTCTTAATTGACATTTAGCGAGTTTTAACCAGTAGAATTATTTACATCATTATTTTTTTTTTTGTATATATATCATTCGAAACACTCAAGGACCTCATATAAGTATGTAATACTCGTATAAGCATTTGAGATTTTTTGTAAAATACGAATACTATATTGTGCCCAGCGCCATTTTCAAATTGAATGAGGGAATATTGTAAAATTTAACATAATGAATATTTTCATATACTTTGTTTTGTTTAGTGGATCATTAGCTTGGCTATAATTCAAAGGATTTGCTTGTAGTCAAACGATACCTTGATTTATGACCCTTGAAAAGCTCATCAAATAATTGATGAAACGTTGCCTGAACCTGTAATAAAATTGTTCTTTTTTGTCATAAATTATATTCGGCTTAAATGGCTGAAGTTTATTCAAATAAAATTCACAAAGGCTAAAGGACTTTTTTTCTTCGTTATTGTTATTCAATAACAAAATCTTTGTCGTACTTTTGGGAGCACATGATAATGGAAAATTTTTTATATGAAGAGTAAGAATGTAAAAATTAATATTGAAAATTGAATTTTATAAAAAAGTAATAATTCGAAATGTATAACAAAAAAGAGAAATAAAAAAAATTCAATTTATTAAAATGGAAGAAAATGTAAGAACAAGAAAAATTCGTTTTCTTTGGAAGTGTGAAATATTGAAAAATTCATTTTTTTTTTAAATTTAATTCAAAACTTTCGAATCATATATGTATTTTAATATAATTTTCATTTCCCGCTCTTAGTTAGCGAAATATTTGTTATCGCAAGTCATGATAAAATGGACTACAGTATTGTATGGATTACGAGTATCTCAATTCTTGAACTTTGTGTAAAAAGTTTTTATTATTATTTTTTTTTTTTGTAATATAAAGTTGTAAAAGTATTTGAATAGTGAAATATGTTATTTTGTCGTCCGTCTATAACAAAATTGCATTGATTAGTTGGGGATTTTTGTATTGACTCGATATTGTCATCTTAGACTTCTTTTTTTGATTTTCCATTTTTAAAGAAATTATCATATATTGTTTTAAAGAAATATTTTCGAATTTTTATTTCAATTTGTAATGGTTGCGTTTTTATTCTACAGTTTAATTTGCTACGAGTCTAAGTCTTCGATGATTTTTTTTTATTCTCTAGTACTACTGGTAGTATTAACTTATTGTTTATTTATATTTTATTGATTTTTCTATTTAATTATTTATGCATGTGTGTGTTTCATTTCCTAGGAGCTCTATACACTGTTGCTGATGTTCATTTCAAAACCAAAAATCTAAATACTGAAAATAATCAAATAATACAGGTTACCCTATGTTTTATACATTTATTGTTTTTTTTTTAATGAACTTTTTTATAACTATTATTTACAGAGGCTTGTTTTATTGTTTTGAAGTTGCTTATAAGTTGTATGTAAGATTATTTATTTTTTATTTCAAGAAGCCTTTTCTTGTCTTAATTTTTTTATTAATATATTTTATTTTATACACTCTATAGAAATAATCGGTTTTTATATATATATTTTTTTAATTTCTTTTTAAATTATATAATTGCAAGTCTTTTATCTTATATAATATATTTCAACTAATTTATAAATAAATAAGTATATAGAATTATTCATAATAATTTTTATGTCTCCATAGTAAAATGAAATTTAAATTTTTTTGCAAAATATTAAAAGATTTTTGAATAAAAAAAGCACAGTCAAATTAACATAAAATAAATATTATATAATAAATTTTTAACTATTTTTTACTCAAAATATTAAAAAACAAAACATTTACGAAATTATTATTTTAATCATTCAATTGCATTTGTAAGGTCACATGCATTTAAATGAAAAAAGTTTTATAAAAATTAAAAAAAAAAAATATAGAAAAAATATAAAAATTGTAATAAATATGATTGATGTACAATGCTCAGAAGCCATAAGCTATTCGAAAGCTATTTAACTGGACGAAAATTCCTTGTCAAAGAAGGTAATTTGCTAAGCACAACACAGCCCATTGCAGCCAGGGGTCCTTAAAGTAGCATTTTGGGTTCTATATTCTATTTGATATATGACTCCGACATGGCGACAAGCAATGACGGTACATCTTTTGTAAGCGTCTGTGAAAATCCGCAAGACACATGCCGCAAATATTTAAAACTATGAAGAATAAATGAACTAAAGTGTGTACGAGTACATATTGCATTTGAACTGTATAGGGAAATTTGTCTACCCCCCTTTTATATCGATTAGAAAATTATATATCATTGATTTTTGCTATCCGTACTTTTTCGGGGAATTTATTTTATATTTTGCTTTTATGCGGTTTTCTGCCGTCAACGGGCACAATGGAAGTAATGGGAAGTTTGATTATAGATCTAAATTAAAATGAACTATTGATGACTCTAGGATAAGGAACATGATATGGGATCAATGTATTTGGATATATGAACTGGCAGGGGTATCATATGGCAAAAGAAGTCCATATATGAATATACTGAAAGTACTCGTAATGTTCTGATTGTGTCTATCGGTGCTTGTGCAATACGTTGTGATATTCCAAGCTGAAAATAGTTTGGTGCAGTCTGATGTAAGAGTATTTCATATCTAGTTGACATTCCGCATAAGAGCAGAAGAGAATGCACACGTAGGAATAAAAGGATATTTCTCCCAAAATGATTAATATATCTGTGGCAATAATGAATAAGTGGTTCAGTCGATTTAAGCTCAGAACCATTGCGATTTGATGTTTTAGCCAATTTTTTTCAGAAAGTTACAGACAGTGTAATGAATTTTTGTTTGTCATTTGTTTTTTTTGGAGTACAATTTCATTTGGAAAATTAATCATGAAATTGTGTATGACAGTTTGTGAAATGTAGAATAATTTACTAATAATATAAAAACTTACAATAATATATCTATATTTTTTGTTAATTTATTAATTTTATTATTTAAAAAAAAGAGAAGTGTCCTGAAGATGATACTCAATGAGTATCGAAATATCGACTGTTTTTGAATAAAATTATTTAACAAAAAATAAGACCTCAAGCTTGATTATTATATTAGACAAATTAAAAAAAGCTTACAGATTTCAGTTTTTGAAAATCAATTTCAACATTTCAAAATGTTATTCTGTAAAACTACAAAGTCCGACTTAAGCACTTTTTGCTTATTGGCACAGATTTATTATATTGATTACTTGCATTCTTAAACTAAAGGCATTTACATTTTTGAAAAAGGTGCAATTTTTTAAATTATTTTTTAAGAAAATTCAAATTACGAAATTTAACTCCCTTTCTCATAAGTTTGTGACCATTAGAGAATATAAAATTCACTCTTTTTCTCTTTGAGGAAAAAAGTATTAAATCAACAAATTAAAAAAAAAGACATACAATTTTACAAATTTCTTGTCTCATTTAAAAATTTCTTCTTGTTTAGACTTTTGTTGTTGTTTAGAAGAAATTAATACATATTTCCCGATTGATTTTATCGAACAGCTTGTTCCTGCAACATTTAGCAGATAAGGGCTGTATCCTTTTTAATATCCTGTTAATTATTACAATCTAGTACATCATATTTATTATTATAAAAAAAGAAACAAATTTAAGAAAACTAAATCAGTAATTTAGAAATTGTGTTAACTTTTCGCTTTATGATTTTTTGTTGTTGTTGTATATTTCTATTTTAATGTTTATATAAATTCTCTCTAGGGAATGGAGTATTTATTTAATAAATTTACTTTTAAGCAACTAGTTTTTATATTTAATATTTGGTATTGTTTTGTTCTCTTTTATACAAAATTTAATTTTAGTCATTCAAACCACACATTCACATTCTAATTTATACAAAATAACTTAGATTTGACTTAATTATTAACTTTATCTTCTTTTTTTTGCAATGCAATTATTATATTTGTACAGTAGCCTTTTTTTAAAATATTATCAATCTTCAATTTATTGCTAAATAAGTCTAGCATAACAGGGGAGGATAAAGGGATTGGAAAGAAAAACATATTTACACTGCACTGCAGGGCGTTTGGATAAATGGGTGGGTGGATGTGTGGATGGGATGAAGGAAGTTATCTCTATATTAATTTTAAATTCCTATTAACATAATATATAGTTTAGGGTTTCTTTTAACGTTTTTCCTTAAGACTAAAATTTAAAATTTATTTGTTTAACTTTTTATATGTGTTTAATTTGTTCTTGTTGCTGTAGTTAATCCTGTGGGAACTATTTCGAAAATGCTCTATTAAAATTGGCCAATTTCGAAATAGCGCTATTTGAGTTGCTAGTTGAGTTACAGACACGTTCACGTTTTCTAGTGAATTTGTTGTTGGTAGTTGAGGTATTTGACGATGCGGCTGATACCGAAGTGGGGACCGAGGCGGATGCCGTCATATATGAAGTGTTGGTGGTGGCGTCAGTGGTCAACGTGCTGGAGGGTGAGAATGAGAAAGATTGTGGTAAGGCGGTATTATAAGTTGATAACGACGATGAGGTGGATGATGCTGGCATTATGTTGGCAGCACTCTGATGCTTTAGTGGCTGGATCAGATGCAATGATGAATTCGTGGTGGTAGTGGTCGTGGTGTCCGTTTGTGATTCTGGTGTATTGACATTCATTTCGGCGTCTTCGGCTATAACTGTTTCAATAATACGCAATGATTCGGGTAGACCACATTGCGGACGTATGGCTTGTGGTGGTGGTACGGTGTAGTTTTTTAAGAATTTCTCTTTATAATAAAAATGTTGCGGTTGTTGAAGAAATGCTTGTTGCTGTTGTTGAATCTGCTGTTGCTGCTGCTGCTGATGCTGCTGTAGTTGTTGTTGGTAGTCATTGCTGTTATCTGCTCTAGCTGCAGAGGCTGAAATACTCTTTGTCATTGTGGCGGGTCTTGAAAACGCATTATTGTATTTATTTGCTGAAGGACCCATTGTGAACATTTCAATATCCACTATGGCCGCAGCTGAGGATCTACGATTAATGTTGGCCTTGTTGTTGGGGATGATAGCGTCATATTTACTACTGGTTGTGGTTGCGGTTGTGCTGTTGGCAATGGCGGCTGTGCTTAGGAGGTTGACGGAGGAGCGGTTATCTTCTATTATTCAGCTGCCATACTTATTGGAAGATGTGTAATTATTAACTGCATTAGATCCATTAGATGACATTAGATGAGTGTCAGGCACTAAATGTGGTGTTCTACTTGAAATAGGTGGCAATATAGGACTTGTTGGCCAATGGTATGTACTAGTAGCAGCAACATTATTGGATGAGGGAACACTTCTATGCAAAAAGCAGTTTGGTCTTGATTTAGTTTTATTTGCAATTCGTCAATTAACGCATATAAAAGGCAAACAACCGCACACATACACATATTTTAATATTGTTTCAAAGGTCAAACACACAAATTCAAACATACGCACACAACGACAAGTGTTAAAAGAAAAAGAACAGAATTTTGAGACAAAAAAACGAAACGGAAAGAAAAGAAAAAGTTGATTTTTAGTTTATTTACAAATACAGGTATTGTCGTCTGGTCTGGTTATAAACACTGATTTTAAGCATGATTTTCAAACACAAAAAAAATATACATGAGAGATGAATTTTGTCGAGGCGATAAAAGAGGTTGTAGCAGTAGCAGTAGTAGAAGAATAAGAAGTAGAAGCGGATGAAGACGAAGAGATAAGTTTTGATTTGCTGCGATTAAGTATTGGTCAGTTGTAAGTGTTGCTAGTGCATTTTGAATTTTTAATTTTAATGTATTTTTAAAATGATATTTATTATGTTGCCAATTATTTTTGCTTTTGTAAATAAATTTAGTAACGTTGATAAAAAAAGAAAATGCTGTGATTTCATATTTTGGCACTCCCTTCTAAGAAAATGCAATAATCTGTACCAGCAGGGAATTTCTTTTAAAATATGCCACACAGAGCAATGTTAAACAACTTACATAGTCTACACTTATTTTGGTTTAAAGATGAGCGTTAGCGTTTTCTTTTGTGAAAAAAGTGCAACATTTCCTGCCCCTTCAAGGATAAAAATGCAAATTTACTAAGGAAGAGCGTGCAATATTTTAAAAGATTAGAATTTTAAACTGATGTCTTTTGACAATTAAAAGTTGTAAACTGTTTTCATAAAAGAAAACATCATATAATTTATATTGTCTAAAGATCTTAACAAGATCTTTTTTCCTCCAAAAAGCGGTAGATCTAATTCATGTAAACCGCGATTTTTTAGATAAAAAAATTAAAATGGAAGCAAAAATCGAAAACAAAACGAAAAATATTATTTATATCAATTGTCTATGTACATATATCTTAATACGTGAAGGAAAAGTTTCTCTCTAAATAATATCATAATTTGAATTGGTTGCCATTTTTGCAGATGGGCACTAAATGCCACTATGCTCTGACGTGATGTAGACATCTAGAGAATTATTTAGTTATTAAGAAGCCATAGAGCGGAATACAATACAAGAACGTGGAATTATTGTTATCGCTTTTGTGGCAAATTTTCGTGAGCGCCATGTGTAAATTGAGTCCAGTACAGATGTCGCAAGATGTTGCCAGCCACGTATTGCTCGATCGACCGGAAACATCGCTAAGACTAAGGAGTTTTGTTCATCGTAAGTTGCTGCATTGGATCTCGATCATTGTTGATTTCAACAGGAAGGAGTAACCGCTCTGACAACTCGGGCAACGATGGAGATTTTGAGACACCAATTTCTAGGTCAAGTGATCTCCCTTTTAGTGATTTGAAATGGCCGTCTAGATCGCCAGATCCAACACTACCAAACTTCTTTCTTTGGGACTTTTCAAAATCTCGCTTTTACCACAATAAACAACTAATCTTTCAAAATCAGACAGAAATCCCCAATTCAGAGGCAGATGTTTTTCAAGCAACAACACAAAATTCTATAAAACGAACGCAATTATGCATCAACTCGGAAGGTGGCCATTTGAGCGATATAATTTTTTTACAATTAATGTCATAAATTTTACAATTTCAAATAAACTTTTTTTATCAAAATAGAGCTCGTTTTTCATTTATAGCAAAATGGCAGCCGGTTCAAATTATGATATTACCTTTGCGCTACCTTGTATACGGTTTAAAATGTACTTCTTTATAGAAGAGGAAAGAGAATGTATGTTTTATTACGATACTGATCTTACGAGTTATAAACATTTAAAATTACCACCAACACATACACAACATATGTACCCAGCAAACATGCAAGTTAGATTTTGAAAATGTTTTTTAAACAATAAGAAACAATTTTTCAACTGAGAAATATTGACAGACATATTTTATAGGGAAAAAGTTGCAAAAAGGGGAAACAACTTGCTAAAACTTTGCTATACAAATTAATAAAATGTCCTCTATACACTATACTGTTCTCAAAAGAAGTTACTTCGTTCGATAATATATAAGAGTGATAAAATTAGGGTAAAAATCGGGAGAATTTGCGAAAAAAGTTTCGCGAAAAATTCTGAAATTGTGAAAAGTGGTCGATTTTCGACAATTAGGCCAACATTGCTAGTTTTCTTAATTCCTTGAATAGTTAGTGGAGTTACTTTTTTAATTCTCTTCTAGAAATGCTTCTAATTATCAGAATAATTTTTAATGAATGCAGCAAAGTTATATATGTTTATCGATTCGATTATACTAAAATTAAAGTTTACACAACAATAAACACCTTTTAGCCGCTACAAAAATTGTTATATGCTACAACATTTAATAAAAAGGAACATAATTATGCTAAACAGTTATATTTAAATAATTAAAATACCATTGAAAAAAAAAAAAACATTATCAAGGATGTGACGAGCTGCACCGCAGAAAATACACAATTTAATTTAAGTTTTTCTGTTTTCAAAAAAATTTTAACATTAAAAAAAGAGTTTCCAATTCTTACTGCCAAATTTAAAATATATTTTGTTCAAAATTTTTCATGAAGGTAGAGTAGCAAAGAGTTTGCTTATAATAAAAGTAATAAGTAATTTTTTTTAGCTTTCTAAACATTTAAGTCTCTGATTGAGTTCTTTCTCGAATACTGCAAAGAAAATCTTGGAACCCATAATAGTTTTGGTAGCATGTTCCACCTACTGGATTTCATAACTCAACTAACGGAAGGGTGCATTCTCCCGATATGACTTTATGTTTAGGACACGATAAATGAAAGCTGGCATATAATCGCAATTTAAACATTTACTCATCAAGAGCCCTCATTTTGGTGTTACTCGTATATTCGCTTTAAAGATGAAAGCCGCGACCGCTATAAAGAGTCCACCAATTTTTATCTAGAGTCGAAATCTTAAAAGAAGACATGTGGTAGTATCTGGTAGTCCGACTGCGGTCTAAAAGGTGATCTTCAGAATATTTTAACGCTCAAGCACAAATGGATGTATTGCAACTGAATGAAATGGTGAGCTTTCGAATTAGGAAATTTTTCTCCAGTCATTCCTATCTGGTATGCTGTAGGGACTAAAGACGCTTTACTGATATAAATGAAAGACATCATGCACTGCGTCTATTCCTTGAAATTTCTCAAAGATAAATGCCACTGGAAGATATTTATCAAAAAGGACATTTAATTTCATACTAATGGATTATACTTTCTTCTAGTCTACCTTTTCTAGAAGGTAAGTTCTGGTAGTGCCACTCTTTCACGACGAATAGTTAAACCAGCACAATGAACTAATATCCTTCTAAATCATATGAAGAAAGTCTTTGATTTTTTATAGAGGTCTCAGAGCGATAGCACCCCAAAAATAAAACATTCAATTAATTGACAAAAATTTATTCTGAGACCCACAATTTTCTGAATAAAATTAATAATATCAAAAACTTCGGAGAGTTTTGCATGCTCTCCTTAAAACATTTTTTAAAATAATATGCAATATAATTTTATAAAAAAAAAAATTATTCGTTATTTCGATCAAGGGTCTTACAATCTGTGTAAATTATTGTTGCGATGTAGAGATTTCGTGTATTAACAACTCAAGAATAAGGCAATAAAAAGGAATAACAAATTGGCAACATAATTGAAGGGTATAAAATTAATATTTGGTTACTCTACAATGTATTTGACTTACATCGGCAAAAAAAAAAAAACAAAAACTATTATTTGGTTGTAGTGAGTTTATGTTTTTAAGGATTCATTAGCTTTTGATTTGATTTGATTTTTAATAAGATAATAATTGGCATTTTCTTATATTAACAATATTTCCTGATTCAAAGTACTGAGGTTATCGAAAAATTTTATTGGAAATATAAAAATATACTATTATATACTATTATTTTTTAAATTTGTTTGTTGTGACTTTAGCTGATTGTTATATCGCTCCCCTGGACCTATTCAGTCAGGTTTTCATGATTCTGCTGGCATTGACCGGAGAAAAGCTCACACCAATTTGAATAGTCCCACTATTATATTAAGCAAGATATAAGTTTAATAATTTTAATTTTGACTAGGAGGTGCCCTTCCTTAGGTCTTATTATATATTGATTAAAATGGGACCGCCTCATACCCTTTCAAAGAAAAAAGAGTTTTCAAAATCGGTAAAAAAATTAAATAGTGACTGCAAACATCTTATGGGCATATTAACTGTTTGACAGCTTCGTATATTGTCAAAATGGGTTAAATGGCTCCATAGTATTTGCAAGAGATGTACAGAAGAAAGGGTGAATGGGATAATGGAATAACTACTATGCTACATAAGACATAGTATTCTTTTTGCTCTCAATTTCTGGAATCTTCAACTTTGTATCGAGAATAGGTCTAAATAGACTTCTAAGATTTTTTAAGTCTGTATGGTAGTCATTCGGAACGGGTACCAAGAATTGGGATGGTATACTGATAAGGTTATTGTCATTCGTTGGTATTGCTAGGGACGACTTTTAATCTATGCGAGATCTATGACCATCCAGTCAAACCCAACCAAGTCCCACTATAGTATTAAGCAAGATATAGATTTATTAAATCAAACTTTGCCTAGACGTAACATTCCTACTGGTCCCATTAAAAATTGGTTAAAATGAAACTACCTTTGCATCATACCCTTTCATAGAAAAAAAATTCAAAATCGTTTCACAAATAAAGGAAAAATGACTGTACGTAACAAAAAAAAAAATATTAACGAATACATAACTTGCTCCTTTTTTAGAGGTCGGGTAAAATATGTATATGTTATTTATTTTTTTATATCAAACAGTTAAAAAACTAAAAAAATTAGATCATATAGAAATATCCTTTCAAAAGTCCTTTTAACTTTTCTGGTCCATTGAAGGGTGCATGAAATTTATCATATTCGAATATAGCATTTTCAATTGTTTATTTCATATAACTTCAATGCCAACGGAGCAGAGGCCAAACAAATGTTGCAAATACTTGGAAATTTTATGCCATTACGAGTTTTTCCTTCGTGCAATGAATCCTTAAAAATATCAAAATTTTTTTCTATATTCGTTAGACAAAGCCTTTGTTTTGTTTAAATTCAACAAATGTTTTCACAAATGAAAACGAAACTAATTTACAACCAGAGAGAGAGAAAATATTTTTAAAATAATTTCCTGATGTCGGTTTTGCAATTTAAACTTTTGCTCTTTTTCACTTAATTTGTTGCTATATTTGCATTAAAGTGTCGTGATGGCGGTATAGGTGGCGTTGTTTTTGTTGTTGTTTTTGGTATCGGTGGTGGCGACTGTGGTAGAATGGATTTTTTGAAAGGAGGAATCAATGGTAAAGTTTCAGAAGGATAATGATAATGGCTGATATGGTCTTGATGATGGGCGTGATAACGAGTTTGTGTTTGATTTAGATATTGATGTTGCTGCTGAATTTGTTGATTTATTGATGTTGCAGATGGTGGTGGTGTTGTTGTTGTTGTTGTTGTATATCTTGTATTCAAAGGATTAAATACCAACCTTGAGTGTGGGAATTGCATTGACGGGGTATTGAACAAGGGTGTTGGTGTGTGTGGCGGTTGCAATGCTTGTGCTGCCGTATCTGGATGTAAGAAATTTTTTCGTTGTTCCACCCGTTCCTGATGTTGGCTCAGACAACGTGTTATTATATCTGGCAGACTTTCCATATGATCCTGTTCATTTTCATATTTTTATGTGGAATAATTTAAAAAGAAATATGTAAATACAAAATTCAATAAAATTTATCAAACAAATAATTGTACAACATAGAAAGAAATACAAAGTTATAAAATAATATTTTTGTACTTGTAGAGCTTGCAATTTATCTTCTAAATTTGTTAAGCGCTCCTCTATGGCATCTTGTCTACTCGACATGTCTGATATTATTTCATACACTGTATTTTGCGTCTGGAAATTTAAGAGAACATATGATCATGAGTAAAATGATTATTGCGATGTTTTTTTTTAATATGATCTGGATATATGAGATCAGCTGTTGAATATACGGAATATCTTGTTTCAAAGATGTAAAAGTGGTGAGATAATTTTACATACAAGTGATAAGGTCTGCTGGAAAAAGAGTTGTAAAATATAAACGATTATTTAAATAATTCAGGACGAACGAAATCTCTTCAAATCCATTAAAAGAGTTCTGTTAGATTCCTTGCAACTTAGAACAATATAATGCTTATAATACGAACGATTGTTCATGCGTTTCTTATTCATTTCGTAACTGCAATGAAAGAGATTCTCCAACTACTCTTCTTGATTTCATTTTATATGGATTAAGGAATCAATCGATATAATAGAATAGAATAAAATGGTAAACATTCATCTGTAAAACGCATTCACTTACTAACACATAGATTTTATGATACAAGGACTATTGAAAGGCTTTAGGCCTGCTTTGCTTTACGCACAAAATAAGCCGTAAAATATTGATTCGGCCATTCTCCTATTGCATGTTGAATTTGTTCAAATATTGAAGTCAGATGAATTCTTTAAGATGACAGTGGACTATTATAATCAAATTGCCAAGTGTGGACATTTCTAATATATTTAAAATATCTAATGCTTTAAAAATTCATTCATTTACCATATAATTAACATCATTCCACATTCTTAACAGGAAACTTTTAACAGAATTCTAAAATTTTTAATAGCAAATAATTTGTTGAAATTTTATTAGAAAAAAATAGTTGAAATGGACATTTTTTATGTTTTAAAAAAATTTAAAATTTAATTTTATGTAAAATCATCATCACACTCACACCTTTTTAACCATCAAATCCGGCACGCATTTTAAATCTTATTTTAATGGCTCGATCGTGTTAAGACTTACCTTGGCCATATCGGTTATCGTATTGGCATTATCCATCAATTTACGCTGATCCATTTTAACTTTTCGTAACCTAATTTTTGGTTTGTGGTTTATTGGTTACGATATTTCAAAATGATTTGTTTTAAGGAAAATAATAAAAAATAAAGAAAAAGAAGCCATAATGAATAAGAAAATAATGTCAATGTATTTTTTGGGGGTTTTTGTTAGTGGTTATTTTCATAAGTTGATATTATTTTTATCGTTTTATTGTATGAATGTATGTATACTATTTATGTAAATTTTACTCTGGGGATTATACTGTTACATATTTACCATATGTCATGATCATTTCTTTGATAATTATTTTTATAGTTATTAATAACATTATCAATATTATAGTTTTTTATTATCTTTATAATTATTAATATCATAAATATTATTATTACTACTATCGTGTATATTATTGTTATTATTATTATCATTATTATTGATTTTATCTGAGGTTTGGGAAAAAGAATAAATCATAAAAAAATACGATTTTTTTCGATATTTTGTTCTCTTAGCCCTGTTCTGTGAGTGAGTTTCAGAACCAAATATTAGCAAAAATAGTGAACACTGGAGCCGAATGCAAATACGATGACAAATCTTAATTATAATTTATAAACTCAGATGAATTTAACACTCAAAACAACAGCAGAGAAAAAGTTAATCAGTGCAGTTTCCATGGCAAAATTCTATGAATTGGTTTTAGCTCCAAGTGCCCATTTCTTGTTACCAAACCTGAAGAAATGCCTCGGTGGAAAAACTTTTGCCTTCAACGATGAAGCCATCTTATAAACAATTATCTATTTTGATGACCTCGGCAAATCTTATTCTTTGGAAAAGATACAAAAATTGGAGAAACGTAGAGCCCAAAAGAGGCTATGTGGTTTAATAAGTCGGTAACTTTCGGAACGAAATACAGAAACCTGTTTATCACGGATTATTTTTAAAGACAGTGAGTACGAACCTGTAAAACAGTGAGTAAAGGTAATTTTTGCTTCAATAAGAAAAAAAATTCAATAAAAATATATTGTCTATTAAATTAAACTTGCCACAATATTTCCATTTTATTCTTTGGCGTGCAACTTTCTTAGGAGTGGAAAATGTTTTTTTTTAAATTTTTAAGTGAACTAATACTAATTTTTTGATTTTATTGGAGAATGTAAGCTGATTTAATTTTTTACTTTATGTGATAATTTTTAAACATCAAAAGAGTTTGTTGTAATAGTAAGACCACCGTGTAAAATTAGTACACTTTGTTGAAAAATGTGACAGATGTAATTCCGGCTGTTATAATTTGAAATCAAATTTATTATTTAATTTAAATGCAAAGGCAGAAGGTGTGCTGGGACTCCATTTTTTTTTGTTAGATTATTAAGTTTTCGTTTCATGTTTTTAGTTTTTATAGTGCATTTATATTTATAGTTTATTATAGTTTATTTAATTTTTTTGATTTTATATTTAATTTATATATTCATATATTTTTTAATGTCTTATATTTTTATAATTTTTTTATTTTTAGTTTTTTATATTTTAAATTTTTTAATGTTTTTTATATCATTACATTTTTTTAATTTTTTTGATATTTTTATATTTTTTAATGTTTCTTATATTTTTATAATTTTTATATTTTCATATTTTTAATGTTTTTTATATTTTAAATTTTTTAATGTTTTATATATTACTATATTTTTTTATATTTTTATATTTTTTAATGTTTCTTATATTTTTATATTTCTAATGTTTTTTTATATTTTGAATTTTTTTGTGTTTTTTATATTATTATATTTTTTGATTTTTTTATATTTCTATATTTTTTAATGTCTTATATTTTTATAATTTTTATATTTTTAATGTTTTTTTATATTTTAAATTTTTTAATGTTTTTATATTATTATATTTTTTTATTTTTTTATATTTTTTAATGTTTTTCGTATTTTTATATTTTATATATTTATATTTATTTTTATATTTTTATATTTTTTATATTTTTGAGTTTTCAGTTAATATGCATTTTTTTATAATTTTGTATTATAATGTTTTGAAACAGGGGCAAATTACTAAATTTCATATCGATCGAAATTTCTATATCTTTGAAGAATATTTAATTTAAAATTTCGATTGGTTTCGAATGCGATAATTTGCTCTCAGGTTTGATCAATATTTGTGAGTTTTATTTTGTAACTTTATTTTGTATCATAATATTTGTTATTTTAAATTTATTTATTTTTTTTTCAATGATTATTTTCATTTTTTCTCTAATATTACTGAATTAATACAATGAAATTTTTCATGAAATTTGCCACACCGAAGTTTTTTAATTAGCAATAGGTAGAAATTTTGAGTTCAATAGTCTTCACAAATTTCATGGCTTTCCATGCAGAGAAACTTCATAAAAAATTGTATTAAAATTTTTTTTCAATTCTAGGCTTTATTTACACTGCTCATTTCTAATTCAAATTTATTGCATGCAATTTATTTTAGTAGATTATTTCTAACAGCAGGAATGCGTTAAAGCAAACGGCATAGCAGAAATAGTAAAACACGGACTTTTATATGGGATTTTATAACTTTATGTTGGCAAATAAAAAAAGTTTTATTTGTCAAATTTCATGAAAATTTTCTAGTCTAAGTTTAGTCTTAGTCTAATCATTTTTATTATGTTATATTTTCTATATTTTTTAAATTGGTTTTTGTATTCTTTTTAAATTTGTTATATAAAATCTAGTATTATTGTTAAGAATATATTTATACTAAATAACAAAATAATATTTTGTAATATATAATGTATATTATATTGAAAAATACTTAGCGATGAAAATTTTGAATTTCGTCGTTAAGATTGCAGAAAATCGTATCTCAAAATAAACCTAAAACTATAAAAGCCCCTCTCTCGCTTTGTCACACGCTTTAAGAAAAGAAAACCTCCACCATTTAGTTTGCATTTTAAGAAAGAAAAAAAATAATAAAAAAAGTTTGCAAGAAAGGAAAAACAAAGTTTGAAAAAAGAAGCCAAAAGCTAATGGTAGGGTTTCTGCAATCTTAACTGTAACGAAATTGTTTTTAGAAACTAATATTCAAAGTGAAAATTGGAGTTTACATTCAAATGTGTAAGTCCACCACTTGTTCTGTTCTATAATCAAAGTCTGAAATGTCCTCTCAAACAAACTCCTTACGTTTCCTTTAACCTGCTGATTTCACTAAAAATGAGATTTCAACTCTTCACTAAAAAGGAAAACTCCTCGCTTAAAGCCTGAGTTGGCGTGTTCGAATATGATTTTGTATATAAACGTTCTTTAAATTAATATTTTGAGATACGAATTTCTAAAAAATTAACGACATGTCTGTTGAAATATTACAACTAAATGCAAATGCATGTTTTTTTCATATTGTTAATTTTGTTAGTTGAACTGAGGATGAAAATAAACACTTTGCAAATTTGGCTTTACAACCTAGTTACAGGCTAGTAAAACGAGTTGTTATTGGTTTAGTTAATCAATTTTTGTTGTTGTTTAGTATTTGGTTTCGGGGGACAAGGCACAAGGAACTTGGGTAAATATGTATTGATTTTATGATACATTTTTTCTATTTCTATTGTAGCTTTTTGTAGTGGTAAGCAGCAGATCTTTCAAAGAATGTATTCACTTTAATATTTATTAAGCGTTGTTATTTCGCGTGCATCATTACAAATTATAAAGATTGTATGATATAAAATATCCTAATGGTATTCCTTAGAGCGGTTTCACTGAAATTCTGAACTAATAATATAAAATATTAGATAAATTTAAAACAAAAAAGGATATATGTATTTATAGGCACCTTTCTGCAATGATCGAGTATTTTTGAATACCATTAGAGGTTTTATGTCTTCTAAAAAATACGTACAGTTCTAAATCTCTTGCCGGTACCTGATTGTGAAAAATAAGTCAGGAGTAAAGGAAGATGGCTTGGTGAGATTGGTTAAGAGGTTGATACCACCAGTTGAAGCTTAAAAAAAACTTTTTGAGGACTGAAGGACAATCGAAAAGCAGCTCATTTACAAAGCTACCACTTCCTAAACTCAAGCGGAAAAGTTGAATTTGCAGCCTCAATTTGTTGTCACGGGAGATTGTAAAAGTGATAGATCTGCAATATTTTGAGTAATAAAACTGACCTTAAATTTGACAACGATATTTTAAAGATTATTCTAAACGAACCCAAGACAGACAGTAAAAAAAACATACACAGAGAATGTACAGGTATACACTCAAAGTAGTAATCAAGCCATTCGTACGCGGAATGTTTGACTTAAACATAGAAAAGAAATCTTAGGTGAAGGCAGGTAGAGTTGATTTAAGGCTCAAATGGCCTTGGACGGGATTTTTGGTCCTTTAATTTAAACTTAACATTTGAAATAGACTTGATTTAACAACTGTTAGTAGTTAAATCTTTATATTCTTTTAATCAGGTTTATCAATATCCTTTTGTGTTTGTGATATTTGGTCTCGAGAACGCAGGATGTTTATGAAAATTTCTGTACTTGATTTGGGGTTTCCCAGTATAGATTCAGAGTTAATCGTGCAATTTTTACTAAAAGTAAGAATAAATAACTTACAACTCAAAACGAGTTTTTTCTCTCTGTGTACACATATAAATGTGTATATGTAAATATATAGACTGATGGCATTTGGCTTTCCGCACAATTTTGATTTAGTTTATAAAAGAATATAAACAAAATTAGCTCTTTTACAGGAATTTGCGCTTATTAAAGAACATTAAGCTCAATTTTTACGTTTGAAAACGCAAAAAGAAATTTACACTTATTTTTAAAAGAAAAGAAAATGCCAAAATATGAAAGATTTACAAATTAGATGCTATTATTCAACCGAAAGCTTTTAATGGACTAACTAAAAGCAATTTTGTTGAAATACCATCTAGATGTTTTTCTAAATATATTTACTGCATTATTTGTTGGGAAATCCAACGCTTATTAAACTTTTTTTGTGGAATAAATTTTTTTCAAAAACCTGCTGTGTTAGAACAAACTTATGTGCAAGAGATTTATAAACAAATTTGTATTGAAATAAGGATTAGGTAAGTTTTTCTATAAGCTTCGCTAGGATGGGCACATTTTTTGGTTAAAATAAGCAATTAAGGTTATTCGGCTGAAAAGCAGCTGGCACTAGATGATAAAATATATAAAATGCATGTATTTACTACTGAAGCTATGACGGAATTTGAGACACCAAACGCTAGAGTTGTTTGTTGATGGTTTCTTAAGATATAAAATGAAATGTTTGTACATGAATTTAAAACAAAGGATTGTTCTATCAAACCAGTGGTCTAATTAATATATGTAAATATGTACATGCCAACGTTATATACATATACATACATGTAAAATGTGTGTGTGAAAGTAGCATAACGAATGCCAAACTCAGTTTAACCTAATGTTGGAAACATCTTTCCTTTAAATATTGCAAAAAATAGACATGAAGACTTTGAATATCTAATCATTTGCCTTGCTTTACTTTCTTATATACAAGTACGTATTCTATTGGTTCGCTTTTGTGAAAATACATTTGAACACTTCCTACCATCTAACAGGATTTCTCTTTGATTTTAGTTTAGTTTTTTTTTAGGTTTTTGATTTATTTAGTTACTGTTGAAATTGTTGTTCTTTTTAGTTGGTGTTGCTTGTTTAGATTTTGGTTTTGTTTCAATACTCACGCATAAATTGCTAGAAGGAACTTTCTTTGGTGGGTTCTTACACGTCCGGGATTAACCCGTTTTACTAGTCTTGTATGTTTGTAAATGAGCCAAGTTTCACGAAGAACATTCGCCGCAGCATTTTTCAGCTAAAAAAAGTATATATTGGTTGTTTTTTTGTTTTTGTTTTTTTTGTATTATATTTTATTTTTTATTATTTAGAAGAAAAAAAAGGAATAATATATAGACGTGTTAGCGCTTTCAAGTTTTACATTGATAAGCTATAAAAAATGAAAATAAAATTATTTTGAAAAGGATATAAAAACAAATGTGTACATGTACGAGTGTAAGGAGTGCAATATTATGAATAAATAGTAAAAAAAATAAAAACATTTATTAAATGATCTTAATTTAATTTTTATATAATACTTGGGCATATTTTTTATTTCCGTTATAAAATTGTTGACACTATTTGAGGAAGGTAGACAGACGTTGGAGGGTGGATTGTGTACCTTTCACTTGAAAAATGATAATCATAAAAAAATTAAAAGTAAGTAAAATAATAAAAGTTGTTTAACAAAAACCTTTTTCAAATTTTAATAATAGGCTCTTGAAAGTTTAAAGCAACTAAAATATTAATATTTGAACCTTTCAAATTTTGTTTGTTGTGGCTTTAGCTGTTCGTCATTGACCGACATTTATTTCATTGGTTGCTAAACAAAACTCATTAGTGCCCTCCAGGCAGTTTGAAAACACTGCAACTCATATGTTTAAGTCGAAACAATCAAATGCAATATGAGAATTCTGTATTGTATATGAATATTACAAAATACAGAACAACAAACAATTACCATATACTCAACAAGGGTCTATTTTATTTTTCTTGCAACGTGTATACAATTAAGTGCCCTTTGGGTGCCAGTGCATGTATTTATCAGGTAAAATATTTTAAATGCCTTCCATCTTCCATCGCATCTTCCTCAAGAGTCTCAGCCATTAATGCATATATTAATTATTTATTAATTTTAAAGTTTTCTGAACCTATTTTTGAAGTTGAATCAAGTTTTTGTTAAAAAGGTTTTATTTTAAACATTTTTAGAGATTATTTTTAAAGTCGGCAGGGAATATACCATTTCACGTGCTCTTTTATCATATTAGCCGAAATGCACTTCTGGGGCATGCTCATTTTAAAGAATCCCACTATTACATTCAGCTAAGAGTATGAGAAATTTGAGTAATAATTTGTATGGGAGTTGCCACTACCCTTCCTCCTACAAAATCAGCCTCTTATGAGACTGTGCACATTAGCTGTCGGGTAACTTACATTCTGAGCACTCCAACTATTATGGTAGTTACCCTTTCCCAGTTCTATCATATATGGGTGGAAATAGGATCACCTCTTAAGCCAACTCATCAGTAGAGTTTCAGCCATAATGTTTGAATAGCTTCCAGACTCCAATGGTTACATAATAACTCTCAAATAACAATCTTTTACATAAAAAATAAGCGAAACATAATGTCATCTTCAAATGTCTAAACCTCGCGTTAAAAGTTGCAGGAAAGATGAACTTACATTTAACTTATCGATCACTTATCGATAACATGCGATACAATCCTACCTTTAGCTAAAGCCCAGTTATAATGATGACCCTTAGAGTCAATATTTTGTTTAAAAATTCAGAAAACAAATTGCATCAGGATTTAGAATTCCAATGAAAAGGAGAATAAGATAATTTTGCCCATAACCCTTCGACTATTTTCTATTCAGATGCAAGTATTTTGAAAATTGTATTACCTTGTTCGAAACTTGTACCAAAAAACTTTTACAGCTCCCATTTGTTTTCATCAACTTCCTCAGCTTATTAAAAACAAATAAATTGTTTTAATATGGGCTTCAATCTCAGGGAGCCTTCATAGACTAGAAGTCCGAAGGTCGCAGGTTCGATTCCTGCCAAATACTCTAGGTGTCTATTTCTAACATAAATTTTATGCCATTTGGACTTATTTGAAAAATATTCTCTACCAAACATTTCCTTTAAACTCTGAAATCCTTTTAAAATTAATGACTCTACGTATTTGAATAAATCGTTGAAGACAATTCCATATGTCCACCTTCATTTCAAGCACAGTGTCAACATTATAACTTAGATTTTCTATATACACTCAACCATTATATAAATTTGAATAAACCAAACAATTAATTTTCCAATATTGGTAAAAAAAGAATGGAAAAAAGAAAACGCAAATAAAGCCACAATCCAATAATCTAAAATTAAATGTGAAAAAAGCAACAGTGAGACACAAAAATAAACATGCAGCGACAAAGAAAAATTGAGAGAATTAAAAGTGAGGGCAAATAAAAAAATAATAAAAGAAAAAAAATTAAATAAACAGTTGTTAATACTTGGTTAATTGTTATTGAAACCCAAACAACTACAACTACATAAACCGTACAGACTATATTCATTCCATTAGGGTTGCAGTGTCCTTATTCTTACAAAATGTACATACATATATACAGCACTTTCTGTTACAGCTACAAATTACAATTAAAATAACACCACTACTACAATTAAAAATAAATTAAATTTTATTCAATTGAATAAAATTGTTATTTACTATATTAAAAATGTTTTCCCTTCATTTTCAATTAATTCTTAATTTTAAATAAACTGTCTGTATTCAGTTGTATATACTGTGGCTGGGGAAGGTGTTGTGGAGTGATTCGATTTGTTGGTTGGGAAATTATGCAATTACAAGCAATTAAATTAAACTGAATACATTAAGAAGTCTTAGTATATTTAATAAGAGAGCAGTAGTTATAAAAAGATTACAAATTACGCACACAACCATTGAGAAATTAAATAAAGACTTAAACGAAATCAAAAAGGAATAGGTAAACAAAAATAGTCGAATTAAAAGTATATAAAACAAAAGAAAAGAGAAAAATATCACCAAAACAAATAAACGACAAACGACTTAAATACCCTTTTTGTTAATTGTGTGTCCATCATAAAATTATGCACATGTTTTTCCGCTCTTGTCAATTCCAATTTTCTTGAGACAACCGCCACAAGAAGAGCCGTACAACCGGCACCCTGTAAAGAAAATATTTGTTTTTTTTTGAAAAAAGAAAAAAAAAGATTTTTTTTAGTTTTTAAAGATTTTTAAAAATTGATAGTTTTATGGACAAATTCAATACACATGTTTAGTT
Organism: Germaria angustata; assembly: GCA_963681545.1. Taxonomy (NCBI): domain Eukaryota; kingdom Metazoa; phylum Arthropoda; class Insecta; order Diptera; family Tachinidae; genus Germaria; species Germaria angustata. The sequence goes on along the minus strand of OY813001.1, from coordinate 55,438,184 downwards.
CAAGTTGAGTTCAGTACTAGTCAGAGTCCTTTGAAGAAAAGTTTGCATTGCTTTTCAAGTTACTAGTATTAAAGAAAACAGGAATAAGTGCAACGACTTTAGAAAATTTTATTTATTTAGATCAAAATTAGCTCAAGAAAAAATCCAAGAATTTCGTGTTTGTTAGCCAGTAAAAACAGATATTTCAAAGAAGTCCTTAAGAATCAGAACTTGTGATCCGAAAATAGGCCACATTTAGATTTCTTTAAATTAATATGACACGAGAATATCATTCGAAGATTATCACTTTTTTGATTCCTATTTGAAGTCATGTTTACAATGTTAAGATTAAACCACGATTAAATGTTTGCTTCGCCCCAAATTATACACAATGTATATGAAAAAAAATCTCTATTTGAGAGTAGATGTGGAAGCAACAATTTGTGCTAGAGAATAAGCAAAAGAATGACTCCAAAGTAGTAATAAAAATGAAGAGATAGTGATCCAGAGATGGATCAGTTTCGAACGAATCCTAATGATTTTTGGCATGATTGCAAGAAGTTTTCTTTTTTTAATGCCAATTAACTGAATTAGAAGCTATTTTCAAAATATTACGAGAAGTAAATTTTCCGCGTATTTTTGCAAAGCAAACAATTTAGTACAAAATTATATTAAAAGCAATAGTTTCAAGTATATTTTAGTAACGATTTTTTACACGGCTTAAAACAATATCGTACCGATTTGAAGAAGTTATTCATATCCTTAATCAAGCTTTTGTCAACTTAACATTCTAAGAAATGTAAAAAATGCACTAAAGGCAAAGAAAATGGTATTCTTTACGAGTGACTTCCGGTTTTCCTTCACCGGGTAAGAACTAAGTTCATTTTTGCTCTAAAAAAGAGTCTTTTCACTCAACCTGTCGTTCATAGGAGTATTCGTATATTTTCGTATTAAAATAATTTCTGATTGGAAAACTGTATGTTTGTACGAAACGAAAGAGCAGTGATATTATTTGTCTGACCGGATTTGAACTGGAGCCCAACTAAATAAATACATGTATTCACTGGGTTTAAAATTTTTATTTTTTACTATGAGATTTGTTAAAGTTACTTGTATATTCTTTTTCCCAAGTGTTTATTAATATGATTTTTAGTCAAGAGTTTGTTTATGTAGTTGTATGCGCTGTAAGTCAGTCAAAAGTTCATTTTCCCACATTTTCAAGCGTTATTTTATAATAATGTAGTGATAAAAACAGCAATATAATAGCTCTAGTGTATTGATTAACAGAAGCTTGACGTATTTATTTATTTATTTATTTTTTTGAACGATAAAGAATTCAAAGAGATTCACATAAGGTCACTACTTGGTATGAGTCGGTGTACTTAGAGCCTGATTCTCCTGTGATAAATTTAAATTTAAATTAGGAACTGAAACCTTAATAAAACTGCACAGGTTTACATTCTCGACAGAACTGCGGCAATGATTTTTTGTTTATTCCATACAAGTCTGGCCATTAACTAGTTAAATTGTAATTTTCCGAATTGAGTATAATTGTTACAAATTGACAAAGAAAGGATGATGTAAAATAGATATGTAAAATCCATACCCCTAAATATTTCTATACACCTCTCAGTTGCAAACTGGTATCGCATATCATTTGTCCTGCAGGACCATAACTTTCATGCAAACTGGCTCTATCTGTTCTGCGTGTGTAGTTTTCTCATATAGTTTGTATTACAAAGCTTTGGCAGAAGCGCACATACAACAATTAGTACATACAATATTATAAATTTCTGTGCTAACGAAAAAAATAGGATATGTTTCTTTATTTTTGAATTAATTGAATTGAAAACAAACACACATTTCGGGCTAGAGAAGCGAAATTTTAGTTGCTTTTGAAATTGTGATCATAAATGGAAACTAATTGTTCTTTGTCATGGTATTATTTTTTACTATTTAATAGCTTTAAGACTTTTTTCTGAGTAATAAAAAACAGTCTATTATTCTAATTATAAAAAAGTTCCCTTACAGGATTGCATGCCAATTAAAATATACTGAATTTCATTTTATCTGAGTGCTGTATTTTTCTACTAGCGAAGTTTGTTTGGATTTGGATTGATCATGCCACGTTAAATGTGGCTTCTAAGCAGACGGGGTATATTAATTCACTACTCTCAGAAACACACATACAAAAATATTAATAATGCATACGTTGTAAGCTCTACCAAACAGACATTTAATGCCATCACCTGATAATGTCATAGTCACCTTTATTTGTTTGCAATAAAAATTAACAATCACATATTTTCATTCCTATTACTCTGTACATTAACGTTTAGATAATGGCTTAATTAAACGTTTCATGTCTGTATGTGTGTATGCAAAAGAGCGAAAGAAGATTTGTAACTGTGGCTGTTTGAGAGGAATAAAGAAGCTGTTACGGTTAAGTGTTTGCATATATATTTTTTTAAATTAATGTGTTCGGAGAATAAACATTTATATATGCGAATGCATTTGTATGTGTGTTTGACTTCCTGTTGATTTTATCTAATTAATTCAGTCAATTTTCATTATGGCTGTTTATGTCTACTAACAAATAAACATTAAAACTTCAACACTTTCCTGCTTGACTAAAAGCAAAAACACATTAGTATACTAACTATGAAAGTGAATTTGTATTTATACAAAATGCAATTAAGAGCTCATAATACACAGTAGCTTTGTGGGCGTTTAAAGTAAAACTATTAGAGAGAACAATAAAAGAGATACATTAGTTAATAGCAGCTATTTTTATTATCTATATAAGTAGTTGCTTAACAACAATTTAAAAACTGTATTAAAAAGGAATATTATTTTTTATTACCATACAAATATACATTTAGTTGGGATGGTGATAATAATCTACTTATAACCATATTCATAAATATAACTTAATCCCATTTAAATCTGTTTTATTAGTGTTATCACTTTGGGTACCAAGAAGTTTTTAGTGAGCAAAAATTTTTTAAAGAAAAATACTTCCTTAAATCTTTACGAAAAAGACAACAAAAATTTATAAATAATCCGTAAAAAGTTAGTTTCAAACTATTTTGAAGCTCTATTTATTACTTAGAACTGCAAAAAGTTAATTCAAAAGCAAATTATCTTTACTTTAATTAAAAAAATTATTTAAAATAATATATAAAATATTTTAACAAGTTGTTTCTGAACAAAAAAAAATTATACAAAATTTATTTCACGAGAAAAAATTTTTCTTGAGAAAACAAAGAAAGTTGTCTTGAAAATTTGTTAATTAAAGAAATATTTTCTATAGAAAAAATGTCAATAGAAAAAAAAATTGTGTACAGTTTGTTCTTGTAAAAAAATTTTTCTTTTGAAAATTCGTCACATCAGACAGAATTTTCAATAGAAAAAACAATAGTATTTTTCAAAGAAAATCGTATTATTTAATATGCGCAAAGTTATTAAGGAGTTAAATTTTTAAAATTAAAGCGATGAAAAGATTTTTTAAAAATAAATTTGATAATAATATGAGAACGGGTCAATAAGTCTCTTAATTGAAAGGGCAACAATGCTCCTGTCAACAGGCATTTGTCAGTTGATTCCTGTCGAAATTTAAGTAAGCTGAGCTTTTCGTGTGCTCCTTTTTTTAAAGGTTGTGCTTAATAAATACTGTGGGAGTTCTGCACCATCAATTTTAATGGTAACAAAGTGATTTACTGAATTTCGTTGCACGGAAGATGCCGCCGAGCGTTGTGGGTGCCCGGTTGAGGTCTCTATACATGAAACAATTGTAAAAAATTCACCATATGCTGTTATTTGATGATAGATTGAAAATGAAGGATTTGTGGAATCAAATCACATGGCACTGCGGTTTAATTTGTGAATGCTTTATTTGGGTATGAGAAAGCTTTCCACACCGTTGCGCAAACAGGTATGAAACATGTATACAGTACACAGTACACAAGAGACCAAACAGCACTCAAAACAGTGGCTTTTTAGGGGTGAATCGGTGCCAAAGAAAGCCAAGATTGGTTTGTCTGCCAATAAATTCATGGCGATCAGTTTTTGGGAAGCATGCGGTACAAAGGGGTAATATAATCAATGGCGAATATAATGCCAACTTATTGAGTCGATTTAATAAAATTAAAGAAAAAAAGCTACCGCATTTAGTCAAGAAGAAAATCCTTTTCTTTCAGAAAAATGCAAGGGTGCATACATGTGAACTCTTCGTGGTGAAATTCCATGAATTAGGCTACAAATTGCTACCTAATCCGCTCTATTCTCCGGATTTAGCCCCGAATGACTACTTCATATTTCTAAACTTCGGAAAGAAATTTGACTGCAACGAAGTCATCATCTCATAAAGAAATAAAAATTTTGATGATATCGACAAGTGTTATTTTTTGAAAAAAAAAGAAAAAATATTATATTAACGATGGCCAAAGTTCACCGGAGAGCTGAAAGCAGACTGTTTTGAATAATAAATGAATTTTTTTTTAATAAAAAAACCTGTGTTTCATTCAAAAAATCAAAGACTTATTGACCCACCTTCGTAAGTTGCTCTTTTTCGTCAGTTTCAATAAACTGTATTGTGAATATACATTCGTAATTCTGTTTCTTTTGCAGTAAGACTTTTTAATATTAAATAATGATCTACCTCTATTTCCACTTCTTAACTTAATTCTATTATTTAAAATTGGCTTAAAAATTCTAAATGACAACATTTCGTATAAAAATCGTTGCATGTTTCAGTATCATAATGAAAAGTTTTCCTCAACTTTTTTTTGTGCTTGAATTTGAATTTTTCTACTTCCGCCTTTTAAGGTTTAATGACCTCATTTTCAATTTAAATCTTTGATGAAGTTTATTTACAAATTACCTCATTTCTGAATACAAATATTAAAAAGCTCAAAGAGATAAAGATATAACGTCAGCAATTTTATTACAAATTAAGTCACCCTATTAAATATACATTTTTCTAAACGTTTAAATATAATTGTCTGAATGGAACTATTTACCATTATTGTTGTTCTAGATAAATATTAAAGCTAATATTTGTTTAAGTTGTCCTTCTAAGCATTAGGGGGTGTGTATACGAAAACAAACTTGATGGTTTTGATGACAAATGCAAAAATTCAGTCTTGTTATAAAAAGTCTGACGGGGAGTAATAGATATCAACCGTCTGTCTTCTTAATCCACAACGTTTTATGAGCTTTAAACTTTTTTTATATTTTGGTATTTTCACATGGGCCATCAATCATGTGTAAAGAACAGCAACAATTGTGGACAGCAGTGGAAATGAGGAAAACAAATCATGGAAATGACTGAAAGCTGCTACAACCAGTTGGAAATTTCATATTGTAAAAGGAAACTAAAACAATTCGACAATAAACGTACGCTCGAAAATAGCAATATATGTAATCAAAAAAGTGTATATCATACAGGGTGGCGCAGGAGTCAAGAAACAATTTGAATTGGCTGCTATTTTTGCAGATGGCGCAAAATGTCACTATGCTTTAACATTTATATTGTAAATATATGTATAGAGAATTAGTTGTCAATAAATCATGTAGCTCAAGAACGTGGAATTATTGTTACTATTTTTTGAATAGTTTTCTGGCTGTTCTTTTGATATTATCAAATTATGATAATAGTTTTGCGCCATCCTGTAAAACACACATGGAATTTGTGTAAAATTTTCAATTCATCCTTCTTGGTCGATATTTGACGTTAATGATTTGACTTACTTATTGGATGTTTTATATAAATACTCGTATATCCTTTTAAGTATGAACGACAGCAAACGACATTTTGAAATATTTAGGAATTTTAGAATTAATATAGTGGCGGCAAACAACAAAGTTAAGGGTAATAATGACGTAATATGGTAAAATCGTTAAATAAAATGGTGTACCTAAGTGTTTTAAATAATTATATTTTAAACAAATATATTTATATTATTTTATTGATTTTCATAAAATTTAAATCTTACACAAATATATAAATCCGATTTTAACATAAATTGTAACATAATAAAATTATTGTGAATGATTGCATTTATATCTAACGCCTTCAAATTTATAAACAAACTAATGTAGATGAAGTCTATATACGCAAAGAAGAAGTTCGTCAATCACTTACTTATTATTATTAACTGGCTAATAAAGAACATCTACTTAAATCAATAAAAATGTTCTTAAACTCTAAAATCAAACTTCTCTCTTTGGTTGCAATTCTTTCAGGTAATTGTTACTGAGAGACACAAAGCCATTGACTGCTCAACTCCATAATCTAGGTACACCGCAACTACAAGTCAAACCACTTAGCCAAACGTAATTTTATTCACTAGATTTTCGAACAAATATGAAAACAATTGCGATTAGTGATAGAAAAACGTTCTCATGTTGAACAATAAAGTCCCAATCTTCATTGTCTGCTTCAAGATGAAATCGGATACTGTAAGTTTTAGGTTCATCTAAAAACTTTTTCCGTCTCAGTAACGCTGATTTTAAATACATAAGCTGGTGCACATCACGCCAGCTTGGGATTTTAGAATAACAACTAGAAGCCTTCAAACTTGTGTAACTTGCGCGCTGTTATGAAAACAAAGTGTCAGTCGATGAATAAACAGAGAATAATTGAACTGAACGTTAAGACTACCACTGCAAATTGTACAGCTAATTCAGCCAGCTTAGCAAAGCACACTCCATCGCCATTTTCATGATTTTATCTTCCTCTACATAAATATTAGTGACAGTGGAATTAAGCGAAAATCAACATTAAATTATGACCATAATATGCCAAAAATATGAGACAACATTGTCAAAGAAGAATAATAGCAATTAAAAAACTACTGCTTAAAAATTTGTTTTTCACAGGGAAAAATGCACTACAAGTATTTAAAATTAACACACAAACTACTAATATTTTAGGATTTACTAGATTGATTACAATCGGATGCTCTAATAAGTGCGATGTAAGGACGAATGAATGAACGGGTAAATTTTAGCTCTAATAAAAATTAAAAATATGACATGTTTGAATTTTCAATTTTGCTTTGTTATATTTTCCAAGAATCAAAATCGTTAAGAAACCATTTTTTGTGCGATCTCATTTTTCTAACACGAGTAAAAATTGAATTAGACTATTACTTTTGACCGTAATATGATCATATATAGCATTTTGTTTTGTTATGTTTCCCATGAATTTAAATCGTTAAGAAACGAGGTTTTCTTAAAACGTGGCAACTCTGTGGGAGACTATTACTTCGGATCATATTATGATCCTGCATGACTATGTTATGTTTTCAACAATAAGAGTTATAAGATTAATTCATACGACATAATTAGAGCCAAATATAGCTCGGGAAATGTGTTTTCTTCAATAATTTCACTAATAAAGATGATATGATTATAAACACCTGCATATTTGTCATGTTGTTACTGTTAAATGTTGCTTTTCCTTTTGTGTAGACATTTGAAAAATTTTGCAAAAATTTACATATTTTTGCAATAATATACTTTTATATGGTAAATTAATATAATAAAGTTCGATAAGACAGATCATGAAATGTGATTTTTATGATAGAACGGCCGTATGAAATAATTCTTGAAAAAATGCTCATTCGTTTGTTTATAGTGGTTGCATTACGATATATTTAAATATTTTTTTGAAATTATATCTCTATATTTTTTGATCTTTTTATACCAATGTGATTAAAATATTATTTAAGCTCGAGGTCTTATTTAGTGATTAAACAATTTTATTTGAAATTCTCGATATTTCGATACTCATTGAGTATCAAAATATCGATAATTTCAAATAAAATTTTTTAACCCTAAATAAGCCCTCGAACTTATTTTAATAAATTTTTTTAAATTTATTTAATTTCTTTGGAATAATTTCATTTTCTTTTCGGAATTATTTAATTTTATAAAATAACTTAAAGCCCAAACAAAATATTTTTTTCGGTGATCATTTTTAATTTGTTAATTTGTCCTACAAAAAAAAATATGTTTGGGGCTGGCTACGCTTTCTAAAATACGTTTGCATTGCTCACAAAATCGTTTTTACTTCCTGTGGTTTTGCTTTGCCGACCTTCCTATAAGGCATTTAAAAAGCCATCTTAATTTTCTAAAGCATTTCTACATTTTAGACCAATTTTTTATTTGTTGGGTTTTTCTCACTGAAACTTATTTCATACCTTTCCATGGGAATTATTGCTTTAAAAAAAAGTCGAAAAATATTTGGAATTTATTTCATTATCACGTTTGGCAAATAATTTAATTTTCATTGGAATGTATTTCATTAAATTTTGCTGCGACTTATTTAATTTTTCTTGGGTCAATAGTATATTGATTTTGGATTACAGTCAGATCAATCATATTTTCTCTTTATGTACAATTTATATTGACAGTGACATTTAGAACATATCAGTTCTTTTATATAAATAACATGTTCTCAAAGAGAAAATTCTATTCATAGATTATGGAATTTTTATATTATATATAAAATATGTGGTCTATGTTTACGCACTTCCAAAGTATTATCGTATATGGGGTTCCTGCGCAAACATAGACGGAGTCTAATACTTATAAAAATTAAAATTATAGACACATGTGAGCCTTAATATTTTGTGGAGAGCATATCCTTTGCACGTTCTCAAGGAGTCAATGATTTAATTCAGTTTAGACATCGAACTTTTATATCCGAGTGACAATTGAATTGGAATTCAATATTTAACAATATAAAATTATTAAGCAATGATTTACATTTTAAAAAGTCCCTATTTATGCATCTTTTTTTTTTCTTAAGTCTTAAGAGCGTTTTCTTTTGTAATTATAATTATATTTAATTTCTATAACGTTTTGAAATCTTAAAAAAAAATTATAATTTATATATTTTTGCATTCAATATGATTTGCTTTGTCCTGCATTATAATTATAAGACTTAAAAAAGTGTTATTGTATAGGATAATAAATAGATAAATTTAAAAAATTAATAATAATAATAAAATCCTATAAAAGCTTAAATGCCTTAAGTATATGTTGTTCTCTTTCTTAATTTGTAATTATATTTCAAAATTTAAGCTTTCTTGTTAAAATTTTCGCTATACGTAATAAAATTTTCTTTAGTGGTTTTATTTCGTTAACAAGTAGAATCTTGATTCGCAGAACTTAAGTTCTTATAAAAGACATCTAAATATATCTAAATGAAAGTAATTAAAACTCACCATTATTCCTGTACTAACAGCAATACCACGTCCACAATACGTATTTGGAACAATATCACCAAAGCCAACACTCAGAAATGTTATTGCTATCAGCCACATTGCATTCAAAAGATTTGCATGTTCTTCATCATGAAATCTTAACAATTGTAATCGTTTTTTTTTTTTGTTGTTAATGGTTTTCATTTTTGATCAGTTGGTTGATTGTTTAATAGTTTTTGTTTGTCGTTGATTGTTTGAGTTACATATACATTGATTGATTGATAGATTGATTGGATGGTTGGTTGTTTGATCGTTGATATTTTGCAGTAGTAGAGATACAAAACAGAGATACATACGGTTGGAGTCGAGTTTTTGTTTAATATTTTTTTTCGTTTTGGTATTTTCGATGTTTAATTTTAGATTTTTTTTTGCAACACATTTCAGAGAAAAATGAAATAAAAGAAAAGAAAAACCAAAATGTGATAATAAATTAAATAATAATGCAAAAGTTTCATTTTTTATTTTTTTATTTTAATAAATATGATTATCTGCCTTAAAGGCTTAAGGGTTTCTATTTTACTCAAATAAAAAGCAAAGCAAAATAAAGGAGAAGAGCAGAGAGATATGAAGACTATAAAACACAAATACAATCATTCTTAAAGCACTACATTTTAATTTATTTTCTTAATTTCAATGCATCTTAATTACTTAAATAATAGAATACTTAATTATAATTCAATAAATAGTTGTAATCAGTCAGAGAGAGGTTCGTTTTTTATTTTCTTATTAATAATTGACATGACTTTAGCCTTAGAATTCTTCATATTAGAAAATTCGACTAATATCGCTTACATTTAATTTGTATTCTCAGTCGTCTTTGCTCTTTTTTTTTTGTTGGTGAAGAATATTCATATTTCTTCAGTAAATGTGGCATCTTAAAAATTACATAAATCATATCTGTCGAATCGACTAAGAACACAAGGTCTAAGTCTATAATAAATGTTATTAAAACAAGCAAATATATAATTTTTTTTACTAACTCTTCATTTAATTAATTTTTTTATATGTAATGAATTTATCGATATCAGGAATATTTTTTTTAATTTTTTCGTGTAAACGCCTCATTGTCGCAGATTCCCCTATAAAATTACAAATATTTACTACACGCACCATATATAGTGCTTTGCACAATTGTAGCACTACCTCAATTATTGGATTTTAAGTAAAATCAAAGGACGCGAATTAGGATAATTTAACAATATATGTTTATCTTAAGCTTATATTATGGCAATATTCCCCGATAGTAAAAGTAAGACTTTTTGATCAGGTTTTCCGATTCCCCGATGTGACATTTTAGTTTGTTCACATAATTGCGAGGAGAGATGATTTTGGGCAAAATTCGATATCCTATTGTTTTTCCCAAGCGGAATCGATAATGAATATTTCGGACAGAAAAAAAATATATCAGTGTCAAAATGAACTTGTAGTTGAACCAACCGTTGCATAAAAAGCTTTCAATATCGCATTTCTATATTTATTTAACCCAACCGGAAATCAAATTAACGTAAAGAAAAAACAATTTAACCCAAACGCATACTAAATTACTCTTAATCTAATTTTAAATTAATTAGTTTATAGCTATACGAGTATACATGTAGTCCTATTGTTCTATTGAAATCATAAAAAATTTGATAAAAAACCAATATTTTTAAGGAGGCAGCCTTTGAAATCAAGGAAATCATATCTGCAATGTATACATACATACATACATACATATATATATATATATATATATATATATATATATATATATATATATATATATATATATATATATATATATATATATATATATATATATATATATATATATATATATATACTAGTCAAAATTTAAAATTTTAGCATAGTCGAACCGAGTGTTGCCAGCGAGCGAAATCGCTGTACTCTGCACAATTTTTTAATTCTGACTTTTTTTAATATAGACAAGCTGTTTCAAGGTATGTACTATTTAAATTATATTATATTTAAATTATATAATATTAAAATTTTTTAAGAAAAATGGTTCAACTGTAACTGAAACTAAAACTTTTTATTCATGGGTAATAAAATTTTTATAAAACATTTAATTTATTGATTTGTCATTTAGTTGGTATTCGAGTAACACTTAATTGTAATTTTTAGCAATTATTTATTATGCATAAGCATCGAAATTTCAGATATGTCTAAAATTTCAAACTACTTTCATCTTAATTGAAAAGACACTAGCCGAAATTTACTGATCTTGAGGGCTTTCTGCTCTGGATATGACAACTACGATAATTAAATGTAGAGAGCATGGATTTCCCCCTCCGTGTATGTAAAATAGCTGCATCAGTGAGTAAGAATTTTTTGAATCTTACAGGTGAGCATAGCCCTTCTGCTTTTACAATTCTTTACTAAGATATCTGGGCATGTCGCTATTTATTTACACTATTTAACGGTGCCATAGGCGAGTTTTTGGACAATAGCCTCACACCAACTGAATATATTAATAGAATTTGGAGAAGCGAAATTTGAAGCGTTTGAAGAAACATGTAAAACCTACCATCATCAAGCCTGTGTTATGACTGGATCACTGGAAACGTTGTCATACTTTAGATCTAGATGTAGCGCCCTAAAACTCTATAGCTAGATGAAGAACTGTTACAACCATAAGCATCTTGTAATAGGTTATTGCTGTTGCTGACTCCGTTTGGCTTTGTGTTAGAACATGTTTAATGAGTTTTTCAAATATCTGTAAATTAATCGATACCTTTAATGATTCCAGAGCTGCTATCTACATAATATATGCAGGGTTGGAAGAAATTATAGGGGCAACAAATTCAGTTTTTATATTATATTGTATTTATAAAAATCAAAATAAGCACTACCTTATAGTGAAATAGAAAATTATCTGGGGGTTACACTCTATTGTGCTAAAAGAATATCAAACGCATGGAACTACCTTAGGCATCGCAATAGAGAGTAACCCCCCTGTATGTCTGTCTGCCACTTGAAGTTTGGTTCGAGACAACGCATAGAAAGAAGAGCTTGGAATAAGATGATATATCTAATCATGTTTTCTACGTCGGAATACAGCAGAAAATTATCGATATAAACTATTCGAAAGTCCTTTTCAGAAAACAAACGCTTTCATTTATTAAAGAGCAAATGTCTTTGGGATGGGAGCATATGCAGGATAATTATCCTAAATCATTTGTTAGATATATGAAATCATGGTTTCTAAGAAATCGACTTTTTCAATTGATTGGAATCCATTATGGGACCATTTCGGATTCTCCCAAAAGAATAAATTAAATTTTTTAAATCTTAAACTCGGCAAGTTTTTTCATCTGAGAACCCACGATTTTCGAATGAAGAGAGTACTAAGTCTCTTATTCAGAACAAAAATAATAATGGAATTTGTTTTTAGAAAAAGTCAGTAACTATGAAGACTTAAAAAACAACGCCCTATTTGCAAATATGTATATGAGTATATAAATTTTATGCTCAATATATTTAAAAAAAATTTTGGTGCTTTTTAAAAGCAGGCTATTTCATTCGTGAAGCAATAAGGTGACTAATTAAATATTTATTCACGTTTATCACGTTTTCTTACCTGAATATTTTGTTTTCAATCGTGTACGTGAGGAAAGCTGAACCGCTTGGTCTATAAAGGCCTATACTTGTCATAAAACAAGAAGCAAAATTATCTATTTGTATAAGAGCGTTGAAGATATTATCCTAAGGATAGAAATTAAGGAATCACTGACGTATTTTAATTGAAAGCCAAACCACGTACACGTGTTCTTGAGCAGATAGTGATTTAATAGCTCCTTGAAAAAATTTTATAGAGCAATAAATCTATAATAGCAACATTATTTCTGAAAATCGTATCGAAATAAATTCCAAAAACAGTTTAATATATTTTCGTCTCTTCAAGGAAAAACAAAGGATAATAGTGTTCCTTACTGTCAGCAAACTTATTAAGAAAGAGCACACAATCCTGTAAGGAAGTCATATTTTTTTAAATTAGAGTGATAAGTAGGCCTTAAGGTAATAATTCATCGCCCAAATGTTAATTTTTTCAAAAATGAAATTCCTTTTCTACTCCCAAGCCACTACCGAAAGAGATAACAGTTTAAAATAGTGGGGAGTGAATCAAAATAACATCCATATTAATTGAAGTAAATGGTATCTTCCATTCAAATTAAAGTAAAATACCTCGTGGTAAATATTGATCGAGATCTTAGGTAGAAATTACATTAAAAAACTGACAACATTCATATTGCAAAACTTCAAAAATTTATATGGTGTTTTAAAGTTCAGCAACAGAGTAAAATTTCTAGGAGAAATCAAACACATCTAAATGAAATTACATCAACAATTAAAGAAAGCCTCTATTAGGGGGACATAGGTGAAGGAAAAGGAGCGGAGCTTAGATCCGAGCCTGCTTTCAGGTACATTAAAATCAATAACTGCGATGGTCTATTTGGCGATATTGACGAACAGTTTAAATATACACTAAACACTAAATATACAGGATACAATCTCAGAGCTGTTCGACCACTGAATGATCCCAATGACTCCGCTATCACCACTGCTGAAGCGATTTAATCTATTTCTAATACCGTAGAATTTGAGTTGCATAGTATTAAAAGCTGAGAGGAAATTATGTGGACTAAGGTGATAAACGTAACGTAAATATTTATCAAATTTACTTATTATTTAAGCATAAATAAATAAATAATAAATATTTGGTAAACATGCTTGTCCTAGTGATTTGGATTTCCTCTGCGATCGTAGAAGAAACTGCAGTAATGAGGCTTGGACTGCATCAGCAGTAAATTAAACTTCTCAGACTCAACGCAGGTTAAGCTGGCTTCTCTACAAGTCACAATGCAATAACAGCAGAAAGCTTGGAATCAATAAGATACCAGATTTCATGGCAGCACTGCATTTGATAGCATCAGCTGCTCTCTTTCTTTTAGCTTAAATTCCTTATTTAGCAGTTTTTGTGAAATATAAATACATGCATGTATACCAGCAGAGTGAATACGTATTTCTATTTCAAAATTACTCGTAACTTTATCACAAAAATCATCTGTTTCGCACCAGATCAATTTGGAGAAAATTTCGATGCAGCTTGGCGAGACTGGCGACGTTAACGATGATTCTTTCGTTATATATGGAGTCCCAATAAATACTATCAACAAGGGTCGCTAAAATTTACTGCCTAAAGCCAAAATCATAAGTAACATGCAATCGTCGATTAAAATTGCTCCTAATTAGCTGTACTAGTGCAGAAATATGTAGAAAAAAACATCAGCCAATTTAAAAATGACTGTTTAAAAAAGCTCAGCACATTAAAGTGTTCAATTTATTAGAGAGAGCATTACTGTTAATAAAGCTGATACTAATTGAAGCATTATAATTTCAGTTATTCGATCTGGCGACAAGGAAACATTGGTGGAAGAAAAGTCCAAGAAAAGGTGATCGAAAAAGAAATTAATCATATTGAGCTTCATTTTAAGACACAAAGGTTTAGTGTAAAAACACTTTGGAACTCATCTAAATTCAGAACATAATATCATGCAACATTAGTGGTCTTGTGTTATGACGTTTTGCAAAAACTCATTGCAGTCTCAATAGTCTTAGATATGATTTCTCGTAAGTCATAATTTGTTTAAAAATTTTCTTACATTTTACTTTTTTAAAGCTTTTCAAAGATTATAAAAACGTTAAAATTATTTGAATAAAAATAGTTAAAAAAGGATTATGATTATTGAAATGTTGCATATGTATGAGTTAAAAAATATACTTTGGGTTTGGAGGACCAAAAAGTTTTTATTTTTTTACTGAATTTAAACAATTTATACAAGAAATATATAAATCAAGATATTTGTACAAATTTATACAGTAAAATATTTTACAATTCAGGCTACTTATTTATCAGTTGCGAGTATTATTATTTAATCCTTAATTTAATTTAATTTTATGTCAAAAATATTGAAAAGTTATTTTAATATAATTATAAGTAGTGCGCTTAAATATGATTGTATATGCTTGCATTTGAGAAATATTCTCGAAATTGATTGAAAATTTGTAGAAAAAAGTTAAAAGAACTTAAGAAAAATAGTGAAGTTAGCATTATAACAGAAAAGTAAAACGAGCAATTTTAAAGAAGGATTAGGTTATTTATATTTAATTTATTATGAAATGTACAAAATAAATAAAGTTTTATTGATACATTAAAGGATTTACAAAAATAGGGAACTTTGTTACACAAAACACACGACACACACACTCACACATACAGAAACAAAAAATTATTTTTTGATAAGTTAGAAAACAAAAACAAACAAACTGAGAATTATTTATATCAAATTATATATAAAAATAAAAAATTTTTCAAGTTCAAAATTAAATATATTTTCGTGTTAAAAATAAAAAATATGGATTGAACTAAAACTCTATTTGCTACTTGTTTAATTTGTTGAAATATTGCTTATACCTTTTACTATTAACTCTTAAAAGTGAAAGCGCAAAACCCAACCGTTTTGGACTCTGTTTTACATATCTTACCACAAAAACCATTTCTGTACAGAGATTATACAAATGCATTTAATACAATGTGGTAGTTGGTGGCCCGTGACAGTGGTTTTGGTAGCGCTGTTGCTGATTATTTAATAATTATATATCTAAAGGTAATAGTTTTAAAAAACAGTAGATTCGATTATATACTAATAACCCGAGAATATTATTAAAATTATGTCACAAAATTGTGGCAATGAAAAAACAAAATGCAAAGTAACAGTTATTAAGCGCCACAATGTTTTATTTGTCGTTAGTTAAATAAAAATTAAATCACTCATTCATTCAGTTAGTCTAGTTTCACAGGTCCGCCGTTCAGTCGGTTATGTTATGAGTCAAGTAAACATGTTTTGAATGATGATTTGTTTATTTTGTGGTTTTGTTGTTGTTTTAATTGCTACTATTCATATCGTTTGGTTTACATTTTGCTGTTTCCGGCTATTTCCGGTGGTATAACTATGATTTTAATAATCATCACCATTCTCATACAATATTGTGTTACTAACACATACACATTATGGCTGTTTTACTCTCACTCACTCTGCCTACCTCAACTTATTTGCTGTACACATAGCAAAACACTCTCGCACACACACAAACATACATACATAGCATTTGGAGAACTCAAGCCGTACAGTTTTCATATTCTCGTCTCGAATTGTTATTATTTGTGTGTGGTGGTGGTGGTGGTGTAGTGCTTTTGTGTAGTATTGTAGCTGAGAGTGGGAGAGCAAGTAAGAGAACAAGTTTATTTTATTTTTATGCTGTTTTTTGTACTGTACTTGTATTGTTGAGTTTTGAAATAAATACTTACCACCATACCGCATGTTAAGGTTATACCACGTCCGCAATATGTATTTGGCACTATGTCACCATAGCCAACACATAAAAATGTTATGGCTGTTAGCCACATGGCGTTTAGCAAATTCGCGTGCTCCTCATCGTGAAACCTTTTTATTAATTTTGTCAAACAATTGTTGGCAGTTTACGGATTTTTTTTGTATTTCGCATTTTAATGCATACAGTGAAAGAATTATGTTTAATTTTTTTCAAAATTTACCACCAGACACCACGTTTTTCGGTTTAATTTTTTATTGACGATATTTAGCAAGAGAGTGTTGTTTGTTTGTTAAATATGATGGTTGGTTGATTGATCAATTGATTGTTTATCGGATTTATTTCAGAATGTTGTATTAGTAGTAGATTTTTAATAATTTTTTGCAAGTTGTAGCAGGGGTGGTAGTAGTTGGAAGGAGTAGTAGTAGAAATGGTTTTGGAAAAAATCGAAAAAACAAAAATAAGTACAAATAAATAATATTGATATGAATTTTTTGTTGCATATGATATAATTTATAATCAAATTTTTATAAATAGATATATTGTAAATTATTTTCTTGGTTTAAATTGTTACGCTCTACTGATTTGTTTAGAAATGAAGGAAACAAAATATTAACTCAACAAATGTATTATACAAATTGATCGAATGAACCGAAAAATCAAATAAAAAACAGTAAAACATAAGCAATATTATTTTTTTACAATTTTAATTTTTAAAATAATTGTGGTAGAATTTCTATTATATGGATATTTAAAAAAAATTAGCTTCATGGAAAATAAGAGCTATTTACATAATTTCTTTTTAATAGTTCGTAGCTTTTGTTCAATTAAACAAAGTCACTGCTGTAAATAACACGAAACGATATGACTATGTTTCATACGAAGTTATTTTACAATCAACATAACTAACAACATTTACCACGAAGTGCATTACTAATCATGAAATTATGATATAATGGACTTGATACGCTAAGACTACGTTTGCATATTATATAGGAATTAAATAAAAATTTCACAAAAAAAAAATATAATTAATGGACTTTCCACAAATTCTAATATAAAGAAAACGTCATGTATATTTTATTGGCTGAGTTCGTTGACTAGAAGTATCTCTGCTATTATAATTTCTCTGTAAGGATATTAAATGTTTAATTGAAATAAAACAAGTTTCTTAATTACATTATAATTCCCTGCATATTGCTTGAGTACTTCTGTCTAGTATTGGATATTTTATTGTATGCCATTTTCTTTAAGAATTTAAAATTTTTCTATAGGGTATTGAAGATTATTTCTGTATAGGCAGATCAATGAGATAATATTTCAATATTTGTTTTTGGATAGTTTTTGGCATAGCAGGAAGAGTTTTACTGAAATTACCTGTTTCGTTTCAAGAAAAAGTTTGTTTTGTTTCAATTTTGCTTTAATTCACTAAGAACATTAAGGAAATTCATGAGCTAAAATTTATAAAAGTTTACAAAATTTTGTCGCAATTTAAAAATGTTTTTACCTGCAGCGAGAAAAGTTTTACAGAATCCTAGTAAAAAAAAGACCTTAGCGCTATACGACAACTATTTTAAACTACGATTGAGAAAATTTTCCTAAATTTTGGGAAAATTTTAAGAAAAAATAAAAAATTTTGTGGAATATACTTTTTGTATGTTATTCCTTAAAGGGTATATTTCACATTATAATAGATATTAAAACCATCCTTATTACTTTTAAATTAATTTGTTTATAGTGGTGAGGGTGGCGCATGAACTATGGAATTTTATTGCATGGTGATTATATTTAAAAGCCAACGCATTTACCATCTCAGTCACGTCATTAAAAACAATGATATCAATTTCACTTTTGTATAAAATAGCATTGGAAATGTTTGTGAAAGTAAAAGTTTTTTGGAAAGACTCAATAAAAGGAGCCGATATTTTGATTTGCCAATGATATGACATGTGAATGGAGAAGTTCAGACCTTCCCGATTTTCATTCACGTAAAAGCACATCTGCTTCAGTTGTATATAGTTTTTAAGTTATGGAAATAGAAAGAGTTTTACATATAGTTAAAAAAACTGTTTCCTGCAGGTCTATTTAAAAATATATAGAATATTTAGAATCTTTTGATTTATTCACAGTATTTACGACAAATTTCAATATCTCTCAAGTTTTCTTCGTCTATTTTCTACGAAATTAGAATTTTAATTTAATTAACTTACTTTACTTTATTCAACTTTTGAAAACAAATTTTTAACAACTCTAAAAATTCGTTACGAAAGCAAAATTTATATCTATGTAGTAGAAACAATTACTGAAAAACTTGTTAATGAAGCTGAATAAAAAAATAGTATAAATAAATAAATATTTAAACACTGATTTTCGCAAAACAAATTGCTTATACTCGTATTGCTTAATTTAATTGTATATTTTTTTTTACATATTGAACTATTTTAACCGGCTTATAGACAGATATTTGTAATAGTTTCTGTTAAATGCGTTGAAAAATAAAAAATTGCATTTAAAATTTTAAATGACTGGATATAGTTATTTAATAATTAATAAAAAAGATTTAGTTTTTTTTAACGAAATTTTTATAATCGGATTTTTTTACTGATGTATATTATTAATGTATAAATACTTTGTCAAATGCTCTAGTTAAAAAATACATTTAAAAAACTCAATAATTGTTTTAAAGTTTATCAGTTAAATGTTCATGCTGATGACAAATAATGAGAAACTAAAATAAATGTATAATTCTATAAAAATTAAGAAATAATAAATTCTATGAAAAGCACACACTTTATACGCTCAAATATATTTAATGAACTAACATAGAAAACTAAATTCATGTTAGTAAGTTTTGAAGTATTTAAAAAATTCATATACTAAAGAAATCTATGGAACATAAAATGAAATGAAACATTTATGTTAGAATTAAGAAAATTAAGCTGAGTTTCGATGTAAAAGAGTTCAAAGTCGTAAATGCAATTCATATTTTGAAGACATGTTTTTTTATAACGAATATTCACCGTCTAGTTGTTGTCGGGAACGAAAAATTTATATAGTTTGGTTTCGATCCTGTGAAAAGCAGTTAACGCCGTTAGCGTCGTGCTTTAGAAATTTCACATATTACGGTGTCACTGTGTTTAATTTTTTTTTAACAGTTCCACTTTCTAAGAAGAAACCCTAAAATAAAATGGAATCAGTCTTAATTCCAATTAAACCCGACCACCCCAAAGCGGAGGATGATTATTTTTATACACTCCAATGATATGGGTATCCAATGAAAGAAATTGTAGAGAAAAGAAGTCGCATATATATAAAACAACGGCAGATGTGTGCGACTCGATAAAAGTAAAAAATTCACGAGCTCCGAATTGAATAAACAAATATTTGATCAAATCACTTGTATCGTATCGTATCGTTTATCTATTCAACTGAAAAGAAATCAAATCGATATCTGGAAAACTAAGCAAGTTATGACCAAAAAGGTAACCAGTTCTACTAAAAAGTGGCCGGGAAGAGGCAATTGTAGAACTGGTTACCTTTTTGATCATAACTTGCTCACTTTTCAAGATATCGACTTGGTTTCTTTTGCGTTGGATAGCTAAACGTATTGGATTTCATTCGAAATATATTTTTTTTGGCGAAAATAAGGAAAAATTTTTTTGTCATTTTTTCAAAAAAACAAAGGGGTTAGGTCATCATAATTTTGGAGGAAAAAAATTTTTTTCGCACTACCCGCGAAAAAAATAAATCGAATTAAAGCCAGCACGTTTCTCTATCCAACGCAAAAGAAACCAAGTCGATATCTTGAAAAGTAAGCAAGTTATGATCAAAAAGGTAACCAGTTCTACTACTGCCCCTTCCCGGCCACTTTTTAGTAGCACTGGTTACCATTTTGGTCATAACTTCCTTAGTTTTTAAGATATTGACTTGATTTCTTCTGCGTTGGATAGATAAACATATTGGCTTCAAATAGAATTTATTTTTTACGTGGGCATTGCAAAAAAATTTTTTCCCTCAAAAATTATGATGAACTAACCCCTTTGTTTTTTTGAAAAAATTACAAAAATTTTTTTTCCTTATTTTCGCCAAAATAAAATCTCGAATGAAAGCCAATACGTTTAGCTATCCAACGCAAAAGAAACCAAGTCGATATCTTGAAAAGTAAGCAAGTTATGATCAAAAAGGTAACCAGTTCTACTACTGCCCCTTCCCGGCCACTTTTTAGTAGCACTGGTTACCATTTTGGTCATAACTTCCTTAGTTTTTAAGATATTGTCTTGATTTCTTCTGCGTTGGATAGATAAACATATTGGCTTCAAATAGAATTTATTTTTTACGTGGGCATTGCAAAAAAATTTTTTCCCTCAAAAATTATGATGAACTAATAACCCCTTTGCTTTTTTGATAAAAATGACAAAAAAATTTCATTCTTATTTTCGCAAAAAAAAGAATACGAATGAAAGCCAATAAATTTATCTATCCAACGCAAAAGAAACCAAGTCGATATCTTGAAAACTAAGCCAGTTATGACCAAAATGGTAACCAGTTCTACTAAAAAGTGGTCGGAAAGAGGCAGTAGTAGAACCGTTTGCCCTCTTGGTCATAACTTGCTTAGTTTTCAAGATATTGACTTGATTTCTTCTGCGTTGGATAGATAAACATATTGGCTTCAAATAGAATTTATTTTTTACGTGGGCATTGCAAAAAAATTTTTTTTCTCAAAAATTATGATGACCTAACCTCTTTGCTTTTTTGATAAAAATGACAAAAATCTTTTTTTCTTATTTTCGCAAAAAAAGAATACGAATGAAAGCCAATATGTTTATCTATCCAACGCAGAAGAAATCAAGTCAATATCTTAAAAACTAAGCAAGTTATGACCAAAATGGTAACCAGTGCTACTAAAAAGTGCCCGGAAAGAGGCGGTAGTAGAACTGGTTACCTTTTTGGTCATAACTTGCTTACTTTTCAAGATATCGACTTGATTTCTTTTGCGTTGGATTCAAATAACAAAAAAAAAAAAAAAACAAACAAAAATATCCATAAACAAACAGGGTGTCAACGAATATTTGGAAACAGTAGCACCTATGGATGAATTTTTCACAATTTTTTTTAAATTATGGTAATATTAAATTTGTTTTTTTTACAGTAACTGCTTAATTTGACATGGAAATTTTTGCCAACGCAAAAAATTTTAAAAATAGGGAATGCAAAATTTTTTGTATACGGTAATGGGCCCATCTGTAGATTTTCGGCATTTGGATTTTTAATCATTATTGTTTTATATTTAACTAACATCGTTAAATTTAAAATAGGTGAGAACACACTGCATTTGCTATACTTAAAAAAATTTAGTTTTAGAAACCCTACTGGAAAATTATTAAAAAAAAATAAAAAAAAATACAATGATTTGCTTGTGGTAGAGTAAAATAATTTTAAGCCAGCATTTATTTAGACCACGTGTTTTTGGCTAAGCTCCAATTTTTTCTTATTTTTATCTTTTTGGCATACGAAAATATTTAAAAGTTTTTTTAGTTCAAATAATAGACATATACGAGACATGTTTGTATATACATTTACACACAGAAACAAGATATTAACCAAAAACTTTTTAAAGAAAATACTTATGCAACTACTAAAAATATATATTTGCATAAACTTAATTAAATTACCATATTTACTAATACTTTTTTTCAGTTTTGTCTTGTAGTATATTGTTTTTAGTATTTTAAATATGTTTGTTTATTCATAAAAGTAAAAAAATGGTTACATTTTACATTCGGTTTTGTTTATCTAAAACGTTACAGGCTTTTAGTTCAATCCATAAAAAGTAAAGGATTATAAAAAAAGACCAGAGACAACTATTTAAAAAGATTAAAGAAATTATGTTGTCAGTATTAAATACCATATTATATACAAAAGATTAGCATGTTATGAAATCTTAAAGAAAAACTAATTTTTTTTGTAAATAAAAATAATCATTAAAACTAATAAAAAGCAGCATACCAACATATAATATTTTTAAAAAATAAAAAACTAAACTAATATTATTTAAAACAATATCAATAGCGGTTTACTCTTATAAATTTGCATACATACGCTGATAAATTTTATATACATACATATGTATGTACATTTAATATATAAAAAATTTAATAAATATATAAATTATTTGTATGAGAAGAAGATAGAGAGAGAGAGGGAGCAACTCTTAATAGGATATATGAAATTCGATATTTTTTAATAGATATTATTTTTGTCTGTTTCTAGAACAGCTCAAAAAAAACCTAGAGCTGAATAAGAGTAAAGAATTAACAGCATCACAATTATATCAGTAGAATGATTTACTTGACAATATTGCACAATATTATTATTGCTGTTGTTTGTACTTTTTTGGGGCAACGACTAAAACTAGATTATTTTATACAAAAGATATGACAAGTAAATAATCCGCTTCTAGATTGGAATTTGATACGGAATCACCATATAGACGAGAGGCCAAGTAAAACTAACTTATGCTGGTCGCTCTGCATGTGAGCCTTTGGTGCAAAATGGGGACTCACTTCCAAAATGTCACATTGGCTCTGCAGAAGTGTTATTCGATTATTATTATCCTATGCATTAGTAGCAAGGTGGAGGTCATTGGAGAGGAAATATAATACTAGTAGAATATTTGCGACGGTTCAGCATATATGTCACTTTAGTATAAGCGGTTCTTTGAGAACCACCTCTACCAGGGTACTGGAAACTTTTCTATATATCCAACCTATAAGATCAGAGGGCTTGTCAATAAGTTCGTGAATTTTTGAATGTCCCGCCTCTTAACTGAAGGGGCAGCACTGCTCTTGCTAACAGGCCTCTGTCAGTTGACTCCTGCCAAAATATGCATGAGCTGCAAATGCAAAAAAACCCATTTTGTTTGATCATTAAGCATTATTTTTTGAGAAAAAAAAGCTTCACTCAAACTAACTAACCTTGATGAATAACTATGGGTATTCAGCACCATCAATTTCAAGAGTGAAAAAGTGGTTCACGGAATATGCCGAACATTCTGGACGCCCAGTTGAGGTCTCTACACCGGAGACAACTGAAAAAAAAATCAAGATATGCTGTTGACCGATCGGAGATTGAAAGTGCGAGAGACTGTGGAAGCCATAGGCATATCCCATGGCTCAGTGGTTTGAATTTAGAACGATTACTTGGGTATAAGAAAGCTTTCCGCAAGGTGCGTCTATCAATATTTTATACTGTTTTCTTTTCTCTTCACGATTATTATATGCCACCAGCCTTACCTTCCGTAAAGGTGGTAGGCATTGTTCAATGAAATGTAAAACAAAATTTATTTTCATTCACACGTTTGTCTATCAAAACAACTACACACAGCAATTGAGATTGTTTTCGTCAATTAGACACGTACACAGTGGAAAAGATGGGTTAAAACAACGAAATCTCTGTATATTCATGACTTCTTTAGAAGCTCCTAATATTAAGTCTCTCCCAAACGCACTTGAACTATCAGTTAATCTCTATACCATATGACATCAAAGTAATGCAGTTACTATTTTAAATACTGGCGTGGCTGAGGTGGTGAACGTCTTTGCTGTTAAATATGTCATGATGAAGTAGTACTTCCAGCCAACAAAAATAATCAGTTAAAAAATTAAATCTTACTAATAAAAATTTAATGTAATAAAGATGGTTTTCATTTACATTAACAACATTTGCAGTGCTTCCGAAAAATCGTTTATTCATAACATCTTGGACATGAAAAACTAGAGTGAATAGGATCCATAAAAGAAAACATCTTGCAATAAAATTATAAAAGATTTGAATTTTATCTACTATCGAATTACAACTTGTTGATTTTATTGACTTCCTTGGAAGTTGTTTTACTGGTCAATTGGAGACCAGCAATGAATCAATCGTCAATTGAAAAAATCAAATTCTTTTGATTTCCCTTAAACATTAACGATAAGGCATACATGTAGCCGAAAGGGTGCGACTATACGAACACAGTTGAAAGCATGGACGTGTTTATTTGATAGTTAATGCTTTAAAAACTTTAATCGTGTTTTGCCAAGATCAATTTTTTTTTGTATGCGACTTTGTGTTACAATAGCTTTCATACTTTCTTTATGTACAAAGAATTTAAAAGCTTTAATTTGGTACGCAAATATTTTCTCTTACTCAAGACGAGTTTCATACTCAACGTCTTCTGATACCTCAGGTGACTCAATTAGAATCTGAATTGAATATGATTGAATAGTGGTTCAAGTGTATGAAAAGAAATGTTGAGTGCCATGGAGAATAACTTGGACATAATTAATTTTATTTTCAATAGAAGATGTTTTTCTTTCTAGCAAAATTTTAAGAGCAGCCCTCATACCAAAATTTAAATTTACAAAATACATTCGTTTCATACTTTCATTCAATTTTAAACTTAATTCTCTAAAGTTATCATCTAACTAATACTAAGTGACTTTAATGCAGAACGAAATAAATATAAAATAAAACACAAAGGACCAAGGCATTTGACTTTAGCCTACTTAATGGGGGCAGGTATATACGAGTAAAATGACATGGCTCAATATTTTAATATCTTTTGATATCTTTATTTAGACAGACGCACATCCAGGCAGACAGACAAGCTGACGTATACAAAAACTAAGAAACATAGATTTTGATTACGACAAAGAAAAATATATTGTGGTTTTTTTATATTCATGACTCTTAAAGGTGACTCAAGGTTGTGTAGGCCAAGACTTTAACCATTAAAGTGGCGTAGGGTAGAAGAGATCTACATATAAACAACCGCAAAAAAAGTTTTATATAAAAAAAGGTGTGTTTAAGAGAAAATATATTCCATACAGACGAAATTTTTTTTGTTTTTTATTATCGATTGTGTAAATAAGTACCTGTGAGTGAGCGGAAGTGTGTACATTTTGCATGTGTGTTTTGTAAGACATAAAGGCAACGTGCTCTCTCCATTTAGTGTGTCTATACATATGTGTTTATGTGTGTGTGTGTGTGTGTGCATGTATTTTATTGCTCTATAAGAATATTTCTTCATTTACAAAAGTTGGTAATAAAAAATAAACAATATTCAAATAAATTATTCTTAAATAAACATAAAAAGGGCTTTTGAAGTTAAGAAGAAAACTCTTATATATATATATATATATATATATATATATATATATATGTGTGTGTGTGTGTGTGTCTGTAAATGAAAAACATTTTAAGAGAAAAAATGTAAATACACAAATCTGTATAAGCGGTCTTAAAGATTTAAAGATAAAAGTTTTAAGTTTAAAAAGAAAAGTTCATGAATTTTTGATTATGTAAAGTGAAGCAGTGAAAGAAGCAAAATAAAATAATAAATAAATAGGGTATAAAACTTAATTTGTTGTAGAACAACTGCTTTAACAATAGAATGCCCCACTAAGACTGCATACGCCCATTTGCTTCCCACAAAATTGTTCTGATTAAGAATTGTCTTTAACGCGATTTATTCTTTTAGAAAAAAGCTTTTTCAGAAAATCAAAATGAGCACATTGAATATGTGAATGGGACAGATCTGGAAGGAGCTTTTTGATCTTCTCCCTTACTTTCAGAGTTATGTGGCTTATAGTTTTTATTTTTAGTTATTCAGAGATTTTACAATCTTGCAAGTTTTAAGGTAACGTTCTACAGGCATATAAAATTTTCAAATCCTGCAGCACATTGTGACAACAAATGCATACATGCATTCGATTAGCTATTTTTTATATTGTTTTGAACATATGTTGTTAGTTAAGTTTGTTTGTGTTTAGTTTAGTTTGCTTGTGAGAGGCACAATAGTTAGACGTGTTTTGCTTGTTCGGCTATTTTCTGCTGTGGAAAAAAATGGATCAAGGAAGTTGCTTCAAATTTGGTGTAAAAAGTGCTCAAAAGCACTTGAAATGTTGAGATTGGCATATGGTGATTGTACTCTGCGTCGGAAAAATATTTACAAGTGGTACAAACTTTTCAGAGAAGGTCAAGGGGATGTGAATGACGACGCTCGTCCTTTAAGCTCAATCACATCACAGAGGATATCGACAAATCGGCAGGCTCATGCCATACCATTTTTTTCGCAAATTTGCTAAGTTTTGAACAAAAAAACCATCGCATGGGAATCGTTCAGGAAATATTGAATTACATTAACGACGATCCAGATTTCCTTAAAAGGGTCATAACTGGAATAATCAGTATGTGGTTATGACATCGAAACATAAGTCTAATCGTTCCAATGAAAAATCCAAGGAGAGCCAAGACCAAAATCGCCAAACAAGCAAAACACGTGTAAGTGTTACGCCTCTCACAAACAAACTAAGCCAAACACAAAAAAGCTCAACTATGAACCTATGTTCAAGACAGCTGTGTCAATATAAAAAATGGCTAATCGAATGCAGGTAGACTGAGAAATTTCAAAATTCACATTTTCTTTGGAACATACCACGAATGTCCTTATGGTTATATACAACTACTAGACAACACGTACAAGCAGCGAAAACCAATATATTGAGTTATTCGATGCGCACAGCGACCTTGTGTATTTTTTGTTAACACTCTTTTCTAAGTTCAACCACCTTATAAATTGAACATTAATGCACAACACCGCATTTATCGAACAGCCATGAAAAAAATGAAATTTTGAAGGATATTAAGTCTTTTTTTGGTGAAAAAAAATCATTATGTGTAGAACAAATTCTTCATTTAATTGATCATCGAAAGATGGAGTCAGAACCAGGACAAAAACCTGCAGTAACTGAGGCTACAAGAAGATTTTTGATATTGGCTCTTTGTACAAAAGCAAAGAGATGTTATCGAAAACGTATCGAGAGAGCGGTTGCTTCACGTTTCCTTACCATAACTGGTTGGTCTTTTGTTATGCACATCCTTTAAGAGATTGCTATAAGAACATGATTAAGCATATTAGTCATATTTTGCTTAATGTATCAAATCTCTAACAAATAGGATCTATCATTAAATTTATACAAGTTACAAAAAATGCTATGATCTACAAAACACAGAATATTATTGGAAATTATGGGACAGTAAAGAAAGCCCAGCAAAGCCTATTATAATAAAAACTAATAAAAAAATAGTTCAGAATCAGAAGTTTTAATTAAATGAATGCTTTTGTTATTCAAACATTTGTGGTTGTGGAGAGCACCGGAGCGTATGTGGCACAATGTATTAAATATTAAGTATACGTATCAGTGCATTTTTCTAACATTAATTTTTTTATAAGATTTTAAGACCGCCATTGACAAATAAAACTACTTTTATAAATTACCACTCAAACGTAAGTGCATTTTATTAACAAGCGGCACTGCTTTTCCTGTCGACCTTCATAACTTCCGTAAGTGTTAAATTTCCCTTAATTTGGGCCAAAAATTGAAAACAAGAAAAACCCAAAGAAAAATATAAAAAATACATTTAACTAAACACAGTTTCCGGTTAACATTGAAACTACGACAATTAATATGTTCAACTGAATTCATTAATTTTCTCCTATGGCTTATATAAAAATGCGTGAAAAGTTCTTTCTATTACTATTATGACATGAAAATATAAAAAATTTCAATTATTCAGGAAGAAAGTAAACTTTGTAAGCTTTTCTTTCTATATATTTTGAAGGCTTAAGTGTATTCTTATGGAATTAATTGCTTGTGGCATGTTTAGGACTTAGATGTGGCAATTATTCGTAATTTCTTTCATTTGTTTGCTTCCTGTTTTACATTAGCATTATTTAAATTAATCATGAAAAATACACTTTGTTTGGCACATTTTTGTGTTAAATTACTGGCGCACTTAAATGTAGCCTAATAAATGTTTGGAATTTATGGACGATGAGTGCTTAGTAGCTAAATTATTACACCTAGTCGAGTAAATAAGTCATTGAAAAAGCATATGAAATCATATGTTTTGATGTGGCCTCATGGCAAGATGGTATTACTCTCAACTCTTACTCTTACATCGGGGTTGCACTGCATCTGCAGTAAGTGCTTACCAATTCTTCGTGTCGTGTAAATAAACTGGGATGTTTTTACAGTGGTAGTTGTCATCACGAGCATTTGTGTAAAATCATCCAAGTCATACCGTTATCGGGAGGATAATTACTTTTTAAAGATTTGAAGATGTAAAATAATTTTTGAAGAACTTTGTAACTGATTGTCGTTAACTCAACTTCCTATTAAGCGGAATATACATATTAATTAATACTACCAAGGTAAAAAAAGTAATGTACTTAAAAATTACTTTAAATTATTTTTGATGACAATGTATTTACAAAAGGGAGGCCCATACGCCTCTTTGTTGCAATAACGATACTCGTATAAACAAAAGACTACTATTGCAGAAAACGAACTCAGAAGTTTTTTTTTTTTGCTTATTGACAACACTTAATGGAAAAATTAAATATTCTCCTGCGAAATACACAAATAAAGAAATAAGATTTTTGGAGTTAAGGCAATTCGGTATGAAGTTTTCAAAAAATTTTATTACAAATAAATACTTATAAACTATTAAATATGTTACGCTCAAACTTGATTTTTATTTATTTACAATTCAATGATACAGCTACAGTGACCTGAATACATAATTAATGTTAAATAGAACCAAGTTTTATATTCATAACACTTTTCATTCTATTAGTTTTTGTTTATTTTATTTGTTTTTCTTTGCGTTATTTTATTTAATTTTTTATTTGTTTGTCTTAAAAAAGGTTTTTCTCTCTGGTCTGTGTTATCAAGGAGGTGGTGGTGGTCATAAAAGTCAACAGACGGTCAGAAAAAAAGAATCTTTTAAAAGAACTGCTTTCACAGTATTCAGACCAAATTATGAAAAAATAAGCCCATGAATAGGACTTGTGTTTTACTAGCAATATGAAAAGGTGGTTTTTTAAAAGAATTATTCCGACCAGTTGGCTTGTTAAATTAATTCGTGAAGTATTGAAATTTTTTCCTGTTTATCCAAGTAATTGAACAAAACAAAGCTAAACCGTTCATAGTACGATTAAAATGCTCAAATTTAATATTTTTAATATAGTAATAAATACTGGAGGTTGGCCTGCCTAGAGGCAGAAATTCAATAACTTTTTGCAGTTATCGCCTTTTTAGTTTTTTTTTCTTCAAATTATTTCATTATACTTTGGTATTATTTGCTCCCTCTTCTTGTTTGTGATGTTCAATCAATGATGGGCAAATAAGGTTCTATGGAACTTTTTAACACGTATTCACACTCTTTACATAAAAATTAGCAAATCTGTCGCTCTGGCATAGTCTCGCTTGTTCCTGATTTACACTAA
Organism: Germaria angustata; assembly: GCA_963681545.1. NCBI lineage: Eukaryota > Metazoa > Arthropoda > Insecta > Diptera > Tachinidae > Germaria > Germaria angustata. The sequence continues at coordinate 55,408,205 of OY813001.1, read as the reverse complement.
CAAAGACGTGCAAATTAGAAATGTAAGATCAAATTCTTAGGTGTAAGAGGTGGTGTTGGATATAAACCATACAATTGCAAAATGTATTAGTATCAGCGTTCCGAGTACTGATATACTAAAGTGCACCAGGAATACTAATGAAATTTAAATTAAAAATGCGGCTCATACTATAAACAAAATAATATAAGAATCGCTAACTTTTTAATAAACACAAATAGTTTTTTTCTTCTAAATATATTCAGTTAAGTATTTTTTACTCAACATAACTATTTAAACATTATTTAATGTAATGAAAAAAAATATATATCGTCATATGAATTTATAAAAGCGCTAAGTGACATTGAAACATATTTAAAGGGGAAGCAAAAACCTCTCCAATACGAAAATTTAGCCAACATTCTTCAAAACTTTTTCAGCTTATAATTGGATTTTATTAAAGAATTAATACTTGAAGAAAAATATCCAGCTTTTGTATTACCTCCAGAGATACGAAATTTGCTCCTTTAAGAATTTGGTTTTTCTTACCCATAAAGGGCGTAAGTCCAATTAACAAATGGTTTTGGTAATCTTAAGGAAAAGTTTTCTTAATTTCTTCATTACTTAAAATAAATATATATTTTAATAAAGCAGAAGAAAATTAAATAATGGGAATTCTGATAAAGATAATATTACAACGTATTACTAATTGTCATGTGGTAAATTAGTATAAAAATCATGAAAATTTTGGGTATGAATATTTTGAGATCATTTTTTGGTAGATATGTTCCCACTTCTTTTTAGAAATTTTTAACCTCTAATTATGTTTTGAATTAAGGCGTAGAATAATTCCTCTTTTATGTTTGTTTTAAAATAAATGATTCCGGACGGGTCCTACTCCAACGCTCGAATTTTGTTAAGGGTGGGATCTACTGCTTCTTGATTTTTTATAGATTATTTTTAGTTACATGAACAGGATATGAATATTTATAATAATAATTTTATTAATTTAATTAAAAAAAATCGATTGTGTAAGGCGTAAGTTACATTTCTGTTTCAGGACTTTTTGCGCTTGCACTTAGGGCTTTTAAAATTTCGTGTATAAGAATGTTATTTTTAATTGTAGGAGTGTAAAAGTTTGCAGGAACATTTAATTTGATACGGTGAATCATAATCAATCAAACAGTTACAAAGAAATATGTGTGTATATATTTGAAAACTTATTTTGTCATAAAAATTGAACTCTAAAAATATTGACATTAATATCTAAACTATATTTTTTTGCCATTTTTCTTATTAAATTTGGTATAGTATTTCTACTCCCTTTGTTTATATATAAAACTAGATGTTATTTATTTCCTAACTGGGCCACTAGTCAACTACATCCATGTCTAATCTCGTTTACAATAAATTAAAACAACTTGAATTATTTTCTTTCTTATACTTTCTTTTGCTCTTTTGATGTTTTAATAGAAGTTTTACAGATAATTTTTTTTAAAGTAGTTGTCTTAATTAGTATTTTTAGTAGCGAAAGTGCTGGGATGTAGTCTTAGCGTTTGTGTGCTTGTATTAGCTGGTTTAAATACTAGAATAAAAATTCGAAGAATACTTCTTTAGGGCAACATTAAAAAGGAGTGAAATAAATGAATGGTTCCATTTCCTTAAGAACACTTAACTATATACATACTTTTGTTTATAAATAAAACAACTTATTTAAAACACAGTTCGTTTTAATAGTTCTTGCGCTGAGTGAGTATCTATTTGTGTTTGCATTTGGGAAATACTTTTAATTTCAGTTGATATTGTTTTCAAACCGGCAGTAAAAACACAAAATAAGACATAAGACAGTGTAAATCAAACTCATTGGGAATGGAAGAAATTAAAAAGGTCGCATGATATGGATTTTTATAATAAATTTTCCACTGTTAAAACGATAAAATTAATTAAATCGCTAATTTAGTCATGGATTGGATTTGGAATTGGATTTATACAGATAATTATAAAAAGTATGTCCAGAGTCCATATTAAAAATAGCTTCAACATATGTATGTGTGTGTATTTTTGTGTGTAAATATTCTTATTTCGTTAAGTTCATATCTAAATTATACAATAGTATCAACTGTCTCCTGCGTTTAAATGAAAATATTTTAATTACAGCCATGGCATGTAAAAATATGAAACCCTACAGATAATTCCTTAAAAATGCCAGGACGTTATGAATATCCTTTTTATTCCAGCATATTTCAAATATCTCCAAAGTTGCTAAACATCTCCACATGTAAATATTTTAAACATCTATTAGTCTATTAAGCATCCAGTATTAAATAATGGAAAAGCAAATTATCAAAAATCATTTGACAGCCGCATAACACTTTAATTAATTTTGTCATTAAATAAAATATTCAATATTTAATATATAATTTTAGTAATTAATCTCTAACTCTGTAAAAGACGCAATTCAAAGAATAAAATGCTCTACATTTCTCTAAAAATTTCTGTACTCTATCTGCCGATACCACAAAAAATTTAAGGAGCAACTTTTTGTGGCCAAAACTAAGCGCTTTTAATAAAGAAAAGTAAAACTAGTAAGAACTGCTCTACTTTTCATAAGGCAGTCAAATTAGATTAGTGGCAGGTAAAATGAAAACTGTACACAATTTATTGGAAAACTTAAATTACATTATGATTTAGATAAGAACACTAAATAAAAAGAAAATAATATATAAAATATTTTCTTACTTTGTTTTTTTTTTAAGAAATATATTAATATTATTAAAAATTTACAAAAAATATATTTTAAGTGTATTTAATTTAAGCATACATTTTCCCAAATATGATTTTTTTGCATAAATGCAAATTAAGAAAATTTTCTGTTAATTTTCGGGAATAAAAGTTGGTAGAAAGAATAGCAAAATTTGCAGAAAGCTGCAGCAGTGATTATTTGACTACAATTTTAGACTAAAAAAAATATTTTGTTCCACTTACTCTTTCATTTATCACATTAAAGGCAAACTTTTCCATATCACTTTATTTTCGCCGAAACAAATTAAAGAGTTCAAGTCGCAAGTCTATTGCAACATAAAATAAAATGTTGCATTAGCTGCGGAAAAGTGCAACATTTTTATGGCAGCACTAAAAAACTTTGATTTTTTAAAATGTAGCATATTTTTAAAATACTGCTGTTTTACACAAATACTGCATTTATGAAAGGACTCTTTTTAATTTACTGAAAAGGAGGTATTGCATATGACTTTCAATGCCGCAAAAGTAATACAAATACTTCATTTAAAATCAACCAAATTCAACCAAATATATGAAAACAAAATTTTTTTTATTAAACTGAAGCAACTATGTCTTAGTTTAGATCCCCGTATAATCCATTTCTAGTCATATTTTATTCAAAGGAAAGATTGAAATACCTTCTTAAATAACAAGGGAATGAGACTTGATTAATATACCACTTAGCGTAAGTTTAAGTAAAAGCTTAATACAAAAAATAGAAAGCTACAAAGAATATGAAAGCGTTACTCTATAGACCACCAATAGTGCAATATGATAGGGGATGTCAGTGTAGTTAAGCTATTAAAAGAACTATTAAAATGGGTTCCCAAATTATGCATTAACGGACACATTGTTCATCCGATTTCCAAGTAAAATTTCTGGCACTCAACTATAAGCATGCCCGTTCCAATAAAAAAATAGATCTATATTTTTTTTAAATTATTGTACAATATGTCAGAGTTTTAGGAAAATCGACGAAATATTTGTCCAATTTTTAGTGTTTGTCCGAAATTTTTTAAAGTTCCAACCCTTTTATGACTTTTCAAATAATTTTTTTTGTTGGAAATTGGAGCATAAATGAAGAAATTATGTTATTACTATTGTTTCGGACTGTTGCCTTGTCCGTCGGAATAAACTGCAAGCTACACTTTCAAATAAAAAAAAAAGAAAAGAAATCAATTTACAAATGTGGGAGTTATGCGGAAATATATATTCCAAGGGAAGAAATTTCCCGCCGTATTTTCGAAAATAATAATATGTAGTTTTGAAAATCAGTTTATAAATTTAGGAGTTATGTCACACCCAATTTTTGGGGAAGGCAAATGACTATCCAATTTTCAAAAAAAAAAAAAAAAAAAAAAAAATAAATAAATAATGGGTCTAACCCTATCACAAAAAAAAAGAATTTAAAAATCGGTTTACAAATGATAAAGTTATGGTTGTACAACCGTTAAAAAGTAAAAAAGTGAATGATTTCCCAAAGTTTTCTTTTATTCTATAATTACGAAAAATTTTCAAAGTGCCATGTTTTGTTTCGTAAATTTAAGAAATTCAATTCCTTATCCGTGCAACCGGATGTGTATAAATTCATTTATTTAAATTTAATATTATTTATTCATATCATTTTGCAATTCATGTTAATAAGCATTGGTTTAAAATCCGAATGATCACGATTTTCAAACTTAAATGTATTTATATCAAGTGCACTGAGGCGTATGAATAATAATCAATATTGTACGAAATTAATTATACGCAACATTGTACGTTATGTATTTCTTTCGTTTGTAAACTTTGTCAAAACGCCCACGTTATGAAATTACAATTAAAAGCTCATCGAAAATGAGATACAATAAATTGGACAGACATGTGTTTGTCCAAACGAACGAATGAATGAATGGTTTTTGGTTTAAAGTCAATAGAATATGGAAAATATATAGCAGAATATGTAATTGAAACCAACAATTTGATTTGTGGGCAATTGTTGAAAACAATAGATTAAAATTATAAATATTCTCAAAAATAAATTAAGTTGTTAAATCCTTTTGTGTTGTCTAATTAAATTTTATTTGCACGTGTCAAGACAATGATTAAAATTTAATAAATGTGAAAAAAACGTGACGACATTTTAAACTTAGTTCAACGTCTAAATGCTGTGAAAAAGAAACGGGAAATAAGTTAAAAGGTTTTTAGATCCTTTTATGTATATTTTATTAGAATAAACGTTATTCCCAGGACAATCAGTACTATGATAGATTGTAAGCAATAGATGATCCTCACGAGGAGTCATTCGCTCTGGAGGAAAATATTCCAGATATTAAACTTCATGATAAACAGGATGTTCTCCATCTTCCTTCATCAAAGGTTTTCATTTTGTAAAGCAGGCTGATGTTATTTTCAAAAGTTTTATTGCGATTTAATTTTATTGTAAAGTTTTCATTTACTTTTGTTGAATGTAGCATCTTGTCTTTTTGAAAAGCCTTTCGATAGTGAAGTTCCTTCTACACGGTACTCATCAGATCAAAGGTTGTATGAACGAATTATTGCTGTACCCTCTATTGAGTAGTTCTCTCAATACTGTGTTTTTTCTACTCTAGTTCTACTGTTGTGATTAATTTTTAATAATAGAATCCTTTTCAAAATAAAATTTGGAGTTTCTAGTGCCATACCATATATTAGATGTCGGGACAAAGTGATGGCGTGTTGAGTTACAATGACATGGTGGCTAAAGTTATGGAAATTAGAACCGTGGATAGATATATTCACAACATAATAAAAGCTTTCAGCCGCGGAAAAATTAGGATCTAATTTTGTTAATCACACCAACAAAGAAAGAGGAAAAGTAAAATATTTTTTATAAATGTAATTTAAATTTTTATGAAATATGATTTCAGGCGCTGTTTTGTCTATAAAATGTTTTGAAAATGTAAGAGAAACAATAACTAATTTTTATCTTTTTTTGGTGCTTCATAACAGTGGACACTGATGCAACTTAATATCATGGTGAAAGATGCGATGCATACAATGTATTGTTTGCTAAAAGCATGACCTGTGAGTTTGTGTTCATTGATCAGGAATGGGAAGCTTACGTATTAATAACAGAAATGCACGAATCATAAATTTGTGAAAATTTCTTGATACTTTTTTATAATTTAAATATTTTGCACCTCATATAAAAAAGTTGCTACAACTGATCATTTTTGTTTTATTTCGTTGACAGTACGTTGTCTAATGGTACAACAATCACTTTTACAGTTCCATTGAAATCTATTTTCAGTTTTAGTAATTTTATTTAATTTTGCTTTTTCCTGCTAGAAATTTCGCAGAGTTCTTAGGACTTTAAAAGTAAAACTTAGCATTCGTATCTTGAATTTAAAACAAAATTTGTAAACAAATTTCATTTTAAAATTATATGGCGAAAGAATTGTCAGGTTATTCATATAGGAAGTATAGCATTTACAAACTCCACGCCTAGAGTTCCTAAAGGTACGACGTGTTAATAGAAAAGGCTACGAAATAATACAGCTGACCGTGGAAAGCCCATGATACGTACTACAGCGAGATGCAATATTCTCTAACAGCGAACAAAAAATACAAGACTGATCGCACTTAAGAAATAATTACAAGGACGACAAAGCTGCTTTACAATTTCAGTAAAATTTTATTTTTTAAAGTAATTAATCATTTCGTTAAAAATCTACAATTGTAGCAGATGTTTTGCACAAATTCAAAGCTTTATCATCACTGTTTATCAAAAAATAATAAACGAGCAAAAAAAGAAAAGAAAAGTTAAAAAAATTGGTAGTACAAGAATGTTTAACCATTCTTAGGAGCTCTAAAAGAAATTTGTAAAAAAAATTTAAGAAAAGCAGCCATCATGTGCAAAAGGACTAAGAAAGAAATTTGAAGGAAACAATTTCCTTATACCACATCTTTCAGTATTATAAAGTATATTTATTACTTTCACAGCTCGGCTTGCTTTCTGCCATATTTTATATGTAGATATATTTTTAATCTATTTTCTAAAGCATTTCTTGGCACACATAATTTTCCTAAATATGTCGCCTTGATCTTTGCTAAGAAATATGTGAAGTTGAAATTAATCAATTTCCTGCAAAAAGTTTATCCAGCTGGTAACTTATCCAACTATTTTATGATATCTTTTTCATTGATTAAATTAAAGTATAAGAGTTATAGTGAAAAAAAAAGAATTCTTCGAATGATACACGCGCTAATTTAGAAAAGTTCAAAAATCTACATACACTTGATTAAAGAAAATTTCACACGCCAGTGATTTATTTCCTTCTCGTATTACGATTAAAAAAAAAATTCAACAGAAGACCAAACAATTCAATTAGTGTTGGTTTGACTTTGGCTTTGATCACACAAATAATGACACGGGGAATTGATTTGAAATTTCATTTTGCTTTCAAATTGAATCAGTCCAATTCAATGGAGAATATTTATTTAGTTTTAAAAGCGCACGTAGAAGCAAAACTTTACACAAATTAATTAAAGAAATTAGTAAAAGTTTTCGAAGAGTTTGCAATAAGTTATATAGAGGAAAATTGTTGAAAATGGAAAATGATTTGTATGTCAATTGTTTTAAACATTTGCACAGAAGAAAAAAAAAACAAAAGAAAATATTGAACTTTTTAATTTTTTTAATTTTTTTTCTAGATCTGAATACTAGTTGAAATTATTTAATGAATAAAACTTTGCTTATAAAGGAAATTAAATTGCGGGTATTGAAATTATTTTATAAAAAAAAAAATACTTTTAAAGAAATTCTAGTTATCTTGCTTTAACAATTTTTTTTAAATGTTGTCTGTCTGTGTGTCTGTCAATATCAAAAGCCTTTTATAACAATTTCGTAGGAAGGAAAAGTAAGAAATATGAATATTTCATTAATTTCCAATAAGAGCTGGGAAGATTTATTGATTTGTTTTGTTTTTTTATTGTTTAATATTGTTTAATGATATGAATTTATTACAAAAACTTTTTGCTTTATTAAGACATAAATATAAACTTTTTTTAATATGTCTAACCTTAAGTTGAGTCAGTTCTTTTGAAGTATTATTACATAAGCTGTTCTAATTGTTAATAAATAAACTATATTGTATTTGTATAATTATCTTAAACATGCCTCATGAACTTTAAAGAACCCTGAGGTTGAACTATATTTAATAATACAGAACTGTTACAAACAAATACAAATGGTTAAAAGTGAAAGTGTTTTATATGACATATGATTGGCATTAGAGTAGAGGAGTAAAACAAAGAAAATATAAACATACTATGTTATGTAAATATGTGAAACTGAAATGGATTTTAATTGACCAAAAACAATCATCTATACATCTATCAATATATTGCTGTTATATAAACAGACTATGACAACTATTGTAAATGAAGAAATATAAGTATGACTGTGTAATCAAGTGGACAAGCAATATCAATATAAACAAAATGAAATGGCTGAAAAGAGAATTTTAAAATTAAAATAAAGAATAAAATTAGTTTACAATCTTTGAATAATATATCTAGGTATTTGCGCAAACAGTTTACAGTGGTGTCAATGATAAAGTGTTTTTTTTTGGCTTCTAATTGAATTTGTATGAAACTGACAGCATCTATGTAAAAGCAAGCCTTACAGCGAGCAAGCCTTACACTGCAAGCGGTTGTTAATGAGTAGGAAATGATTGATTGATTTCTTTTAATAATCGGTAAGAAAAAGTAGGAAAATTAATTGTTGAGGCAATTAGAAAAACAAAACTGTATTGATGTGAATACACACAAACACACAGATATATATATATATATATATATATATATATATATATATATATATATATATATATATATATATATATATATCTACCAAGTTGTTTGTTTTTTTTTTAGTTCTTGTTGTCGATTGTTTGTAAATGTCTAGAAAATTTTGGTAGACATCCCTTTTGGTTCTTAATTAGAAACGGAATAAAACTGTTATTTCTTAATATGTGAAAATTTAGTTTAATACACATTTGAAAAGGAGACTTAGGACTATACAGCGTTATTTTAATAACATTAATATTCGATTATGCAACGTGCTTAACGAAATTATGAAAAAAAGCTATTAACATAAAAGTTAATTAATGATATTATCGTTATACTTGTGCTTGCTCCCAGCCCTTGTCTAAATATGAAAATTATTTTATTTAAATACCGGAAATGTTTTGCAGTCATATGATACCCTAATGCCAAATATATGAGTTTGAGAACTAAACCTAAGTCGCTAGTCTAAGTTCATTCAATTATATATTCAGAAATTTTATTTTAATTTTATTCCTTTGTTGCGCTAATCCACCACTCAGTAAGTCTATGCTGTCGTGCGTATGAGTAATATGAAATTATTACTTGGCGACATTCAGCATACGGCCGCAAAGGGAAAAAATAAAATACGTAATTTATATGCATTTATTTGTTTGTACACATATATTCCGGAATAAAGCAAGCATTTAATTTTCAAAAATTATGCTTTTTGAAAACAACAATTTTTTTCACTCATTCGCTGTATGTAAGTATTTGATTTATTTTTGTAACAGAAAAATTCGAACATCAAAAATAAAACGATGTTTTTGAATACGCCCAGAAGTTTCAGAGATAGCACGAAAATTATGCTAAATTTCCTTTTGTAGAAAGTTTTAATGCAAGAAAGATTCCATATTTTCTTATTGAGTCCATTTTCTTTGAAATTGATGAAAAACTTTTAATTTTATTCACAAATCTAGTGATAGTACAGCATTTCACAGATATTGCCATATACACCGGAAATGCAATACTTATCATTACTCGTAAAAATGGTTCTTTCAATGGATTCTCTAAAGATTTTCAAACAAAGTTATTAAAATCTATTTTCCACATATAAATTATTTACTCGATCTCACAGTGCTTGTGGATAAATCTGTAATGTATGAATCTGTATGTATGAAATATTTACAAGTATTTAAATCAAAATTTTCTATTATTGCTAGAGTATGGAAACAATATAGGAAAGAGTATAGAAAGGTATGACTATGAATTGACTATGCCACAATAATTGGACAAACGTGAGTGATGGGATAACTTAAGCGACAGACTGCTGAGCAAAAGAGATTTGAAAACTGACAAATAAATCTTTGTATTTGAAATTGAATAAAATTTGTATAAAGTATTCGTTGTTGTCTTTTAAATATAAATTATTATATATACGAGAGTACATAAAAAATTGTTGGAAAATTTTATAAGGAAACGTATATGGGCCACAATTATTAACAATAGAGCTTCTTGAGATTTGCATTTTCTGTAACGATATATATATATATATATATATATATATATATATATATATATATATATATATATATATATATGTACATATATATATATATATATATATATATATATATATATATATATATATATATGTGTGTGTGTGTGTGTGTGTGTGTGTGTGTTTGTATATATAGCGCAGGTGTATACTTGCGTATGTTTTACAACTATAAGTTTTTTATTATTATTATTCAAAAAACAAGATTATATACAACTACAGTAATTATTTAAAATGCCATTAGAATGAATATTATAAAATCAATATAAAAAACACATGAAGCATCACGTTTATATTAAAACCGAATTCGTTTGGTTTGCTTTTAGTGGCCTCAATAATATGTATAAGACACGTAGATAAGCAATGCCATAAATATTTTACAGCTGTCACAAAAGAACAAATACCAATAAGGCAAAATAAAATATATAATATATAATAAAAGCATCTAATCTCTTCTATTTTATTAATATTTCATATATTTATTATTTTGAAAGCATACATATTGCATATATTTGACACTTGACTGTCTATTTTGTATGAAATACTAGGGAATGTTTCTTGTTTTCTGCTTGAAATAGTAAAACAGTCAAACGTTAAAAATAATCATCCATGTTCTGTAATCTAGTGATTTCTAAAAATTTAGTAATTGACAAGCTGGTGCTCTGGAAATTGTGTGATTTAGTATCAAATATTAGGCATTCGTTGGGAAATATTGTTACACGAATGATTCAAACGCAAAAGTCCTAGAATTTATGAGTTTCCTTAAGTTATTTGTCCAAGCGAGCACCGTAGTGGAGCATGCAGCCCAATTGTCTATTGGAGCCTTATACAAATAAAATGGTGAACGTTTATTAGTTAAAAAAGTGGGTAACTTACTCCACACTCCAGATATTTTCCTTGTAATTAAAATATTAGCGAGTACCAAAGAAATACAAATCGATTAAAAAATATTTATACACAAATATGAAAAATTGAGTGTGAGGACTACAGATATAACAATGTTTTTTATGTTGCCTTTATGATCACATTGCTTTGTGCTTCAAAAAATGTAAATAAGAAAGAGAAAATATAATATACATATATTTATAATGTATGTATATAGTATATTTGACAAATTGTATACAATTAATAGAATTTTTTTTCTCAAATTTATTAAAAAGGAAATTCATTTTAACAATAAAACGCATTTTATTGATGCAATGAACTATGGAGAACTCATGAACAATAGAAATTGAAAGGTTTCATGCATGCTATGAAATTTTTCATTATATTAATAAAAACTTTCATGGATATATAATGACGAGGATCATTTGGTAAACCCATTTCCTTTCTAGCAATGAATGATGTTTCTTTCAGTTAACTTATGCTAAAATAAAGGACAGATATAACTATTCAAGAAAAAGATATATATATATATATATATATATATACATATATATATATATATATATATATTTATTCCTCTTAACTCCTATAAGGAGCATAGGGCCATTGTGGTTTCAGTAGTCATAAGTTTTAAGAAGAGCAGTTGATTGGACTACCCATTCCGATTCTGCTGTCAGGGCTGCTGGCTAGAGCATGCAGACACACTTTTCAAGAAAAGGATACACGTATATTATTTTGCTCATTAGAATATTGTTATTTAAAAAAATGAGTTAATGTTGCCTTACAGTGGTTTTAGACATACATACGATTAAAAATGTGAATCTATTTATCAGTTATTTATTTATTCATGAAGATTCGAAATATAAATTCGAAATAGTATATTTTACAAGTGTAAGTATGTTACATTTATTGTTTATTTATGTGAGAAAACATACGTGTTCACACTTTTACATACATACATACATATGTAAGTAAGTATATTCATTTTATATTTCGTCATATCAAACATATGCCGATAATAATAACAGACATGTGTTTTCATAAATGTCACTTTTAATTTATTTAAATCCTAAGAGGTTTATAGGCCTTCAAGCACATTTCCTACTATATCCGCAGTAGTTGTGCTCAAAATTATGGCAGCTAGTTTAAAAACGATTTGCCCTGAAACATGCCTCCTTGTGCTTGTTATATTTATGAAATATTTGCAATATTATCCTTTTTGTATGCTAATAGAATTGCTTATGTATGCACATGTATAAATTTTTTATTGGCTACGAGTATTTTCTTTTTTTTTCCAATAGCAAATAAATACCATCTTTATTGACAGCGCACTAAAATTTGATTTATTTAAGTAATAGATTGTGAAAGAAATCCAATAGTATTTAAATCGTTATCAAACTGGTGTGGTCCTTAATATCCCAACAAATGCGAGACACAATAAAACTGTAACAAAATGCAATAAACATTGTTGGAAGGTCTTCGTGCCTCACAGGGTGTTTAATTGTGTGAAAAGTTGCCCCAAAGTATAAAATGATGTTGAAAGTTAGCATTTAGTTAAAAAAATTAAACCATATTCGAATGAGCTGCCTCTTAAAGGAAGAGAACTGATATCACAAGAGTTGAACATAATGTTGGCATGTGGTAGAATTATAGGATTTAGACTTAAAGGAATGTGCCATAATGGATTCTATTTATGCTCTTTTTGCTTTTTATGCCTTCACACCCGTGAGTTGTCAATCATATTTTGTTAAAATCGTCAGATTTGACTGTTGACAGTTGCTTAATGGTTAATTTGCTGTGACATTTTATATGGAACAGACACATGCTAGAGCAACATTTGCAAATGATTAAAATTTATTAATTAAGCAATTTATTTATTCGAAGAAATATTTCATGTTTGAATAATTTCACGTAATATGCCGATTAATTAGCATTGGATTAATTTCTTTGGAAATATATTTATTATTTGTTATTTGACTAACCTAAAGAATCAGAAGGGATTAATCTTCCCGACTATTATTCATTACTGAGAGACACCTTCACAGACCAACTTTAAATTCTTGATCCTGCAAACCAGGATTCTTGAGAATTTGAAAAAGTTATGAAAAGGTCATATATAATAGACTAAAGTGAAGATAGTAAAGCGAAAAAAACTTTTTAAATTTCATCATTGTTTTAAAGTAATTAACATAAAAGTGATGCGTTGGTTTTACAAACAAACAAAATGGTGAGGATTATGAATTAAGCTGTCGTCTTAAGAATTTTCCTTTCAATTTCCAACTTTTCTAAATTTAACTTGGGTTTTTGCATATTATTTTTGTAGTGCTATTTAAATAACAAACACTAAAATAACCGAATTTCTGCAATTAGACGAATATATCAGTTTTAGTGAAGTAAATTTACATGGAATTTCCTAAACTCAATACCTGTTGAAAAGATATGATTTCAGTACTCCTTGTAAAGTTTTTATAACTCTAACTGTTTTCCTTCTAAGCTTGTTTCTATATATAAGGTCCTTATTTAGCAGCTTTAAGCTTTATAAATTTTGTATAAAATATATCCTCCTTTGACTGCCAAAAAAGCTGAAGTGACGAACGCGAAGACATGTTTTTATTAACTTCCTTTGCACTATTTTGTATGGCAACTGCAATATGGATTTTGCTCTAAGTCTTTGATGCCATTTCTAACGAGTATAAAAATTTGAAATTTAATTTTGTGAATCCTAATTTAACGATTGTGATGAGAAAGTGAAAATCGAAAATAATAATGCTTAGGGGTTTTCCGTAAAAAGGGTACTATCGCAAATAAAGTCAAAGCTGTACAATAAAACATATATAATGAAAACAAAATATGGTATTAGGACTCCAGATATAGACATTTTATTTGTATATGTATGTATGTACATATATAATTTGCTTTAGTCCCATTTACATATGAAATGTTTATGTAGGCATATACCCACATACGTGTACATGTAGGTAATGATATCAGTTGGAAATATTTATTATTTTCGAACTTTTCGTCTGCTCGTTTATTACATCTCCATAAAAATCATGACAGCTGTTGTCAATATAATTTGTTACAGTGCTTTTTATATTTGTTTTGCGAGTAATTGTCACTCTACTTAGTTTTTATTGGTGTTATTTGAATAAATTAGAGCAGTGATGGCCAAATCCTTAATTTCCATAACACGCGTTCATGGGAAACAAACTTTTCTTGCCGCTACCTCGACACACAAATCATAAAATTCTTCGTAAGAATTACAACGGGGAACAAACGAGTGTTGATTTGTTTAAATTTCAATAAAGAGAATTAAATTTGTTGCCATTTAGATATCGTTGAAGCACGTAACATAATGTTTAATGAACTATACGAACATGATTTTTCGAAGAATAGAGAGGGTCAATCACAATACATGATTTGTTAATAATAATTGTTACTGCTTTTAGATATTTCCTTATTAATATTAGTTGCAAAATGAACTGCAACTAATAGAAAATAAAGTTAATCTGGCTCATGCTCGAGTCCCGAATTTGACGATTCAAGTTGATAATTTTTTCAAGTTATGTTTCACTAAAATAAATAAATAACAAGAAGCCAATTATTACATTAGTAGAACATAACAGTACTGTTTCCGAAGGTCGTAACACCATCACCATCAGCACTCATATATTTTGTATTTTTTTGACAACTTCACTGGTGTCTGCTAGTATTTGGGAATATCATAAATTTAACATACCTGCAAAGTGCAAGAAGCGAAATATCTTTTGAATTTTTTATTACGAGAGCAAGTCAATAAGTCAGTACTTTTTGAATTAATTTCCCGTCTCTTAACTGAAAAGGTAATACTACTCTTGTCAGTTGACTCCTGTCAAAATTTGAAGAAGCTGCTTCATTAAGTTCATGTTTGACAGCTACTCATAGCAGGCTATCGTGTGATTTAAGGGGAAAATAAAAAAAAGTGAATTTCGTCTGTTCATTAAGCATTATTTTTTGCGAAAAAAACCCATCACTCCTGGCAGGGCTAAGCTTAATGAATACTATGGGAATTCTGCACCATCAAAAGTCAATGGTGAAAAAGAGCTTTGCTGAATTTCATTGTGGCCGTAGAAGCACCGAAGTTAGCGAAAGTTCTGAACGTCCAGTTTAAGTCTCTACCGCCAGATGGGTGCCGCATTTCGTAAACGAACCGTGAATCCACACCAGAGACCAAACAGCAGGCAAAATAGTGAGTTTCTCGAGCTTAATCGGCGCCAAAGGAAGCCAAGGTGGGTTTGTCAGCGAATAAATTGATGGCGACCATTTTTGTTAGGATTCACGCGATATAATCCACCTTGACTACCTTGTAAAGGGTAATAAAAGCAATGGCGAATATTATGTCAACTTACTGTGTCGATTTAATAAGGATTTGGAAAAAAAAATTACCGCATTTTTGAAGAAACCACTAGGACAATACAAGGGTGCACACATGTACAGTTTCAATGGCATAATTCCATTAATTAGGCTACGAATCGCTCCCTCATCCGGTCTAGTTTCGGGCTTTAGCCCCGAGCGACTATTTTTTGATTAGAAAGATGAAATGATGTCGTACACAAATATCTATTCTGATAACTTCTACAAATATTGTTTTTCAAAAGGGATGAAAAAAATTGGAGAAACGTTGTATAGAGCTCATAGGATTTGAAAGGATTTGATATTGAAAAGTAAAATGATTTTTTTTATCCAAATGCATGTGTTTCATTAATAAAAAAAATAAATAAAGGTTATTTGTTGTATATTAAGCTTCTTATATGCTTGCATTTAGTTGATTTTAATACCATCGTATGCTTAAATAAAAATCCTCGAATATATTATGAGAATTTAATATGTTCGGTCTTATTTTTACTTGCAAAAATTATAGTAATAAAACCATAATTAAATCTTTCGAAATAATTCAAATTTCCACTGTCTAAGGCTCACAATTATAGCATTTTTTTAACTTCTTTGATTTTTTTCCTAGAGGATTCGTTAAGAAATATTTTAATGTACATTAATTATATATTCTGGGTTATAATTTTTTTAAAAATTAAATAATTTTGTTTGGCAAGATATTATCCATGAAACAAAGCTGTTTAAATTTCCCCGAAGATATAAATCCTTGACTATGCAATTTAGAATTTGGACTTTTGCTAGTGTGAGGCTCAGCTTTTTGTCTATTTTAAAAATATTGTCCTGTACATGTACTTTGTTTGCTAGTAAAAATTTATCCAATATGTATACTTTCTTCGATGTTTTATGTATTTCCATAACTAACATTTAACTTAAGCCTTTCAATATATTTCTGGAAAATTTTATTTCGAAAAAGTATAACTCTTGTTGTACTGCACTGATTTTCTTTTTCACTAACTACACTAAGACTTTAATGCAAAAACTAAATGCTTTCCCATTAAAAAAAAAATAATAATAATAATAATTTGATTAATTAAACCAACAGCAAGAACAAAGTAGTAAGTAAAAAAAAACCACTGAAAAATAAAAAAATAAAAATTAATTTACACAAATAAGAAAACGGCCAAAAATTAAATAATTAAAACCATCAATTTTCTTAAATAAAACGTGCAAAAACTTTAAGGTGTTTGTTTTAATATTTTATAGACACATAAATATTTTATTATAATATTTAATCAACAAAAAATTATAAATAAATTCTCTCACACTCTTTTTTTTTTGCTTTCTCGCTTTAATTGCTTTTGTTACTTTTGTTTTGGATTTATAGTAGTTCAAACGAAAGAACATAAGAAATGGGATTAAAATGAAACCAAGAGACCAGAAACAAAAAAACAAACTTGAAACATTAAAGAATATTTTGATATGAAACTTACCTTTCGCACTGCCGTAACGTCCATGACGCTATAATCCACAAAGATACCATAAATACTAGTAACACCGTACCCGGACATATTGTCATTAAGGTTTTTAGAACAAATCTAAACGACGCGAAAGGAAGGAAAAAAAGAAAAGAAATTATAATTAAATAGAAAAAATCGTTAAAAATGGGCGTTCAGTATAAACGTGATGAATATTATTCACACAAGCGACGAAATTTCCAAATGTGTGTGTACATACACTTTGTGTTGTATGTTTGTTATTTTTTAATTAAAATAATAATTATACGCTAAAGTGTACCGCACTGAGCCAATGGTGCACCCCACAATGAGGTCGATTGCAAAAATAACGTAGAAAAATATTTATCTTGGAAATTACTGAGCTGTTGGAACAAAAGGTGCAAGAAACTATTGCAGACTAAAACTTTATAAAACCTTTCCGATCATCCTGTTTGCATATCGAATGGGTGCCAGTTCAGGTTCTTAAAAAAACGGAACGCTTAGCTCAAGAATGGATTTGGGATTGATTTTACGCAAAGATAAAAAACTAACTCGAAGAAAAATGGACTTGATTTAAAGCAGCACGGGCCTTAAAGGAATTTTTGGTTTATAAAACAAACGTTACTATTCGTGGTGAGTTTTTTTTTTCATTTCAATCCTGAAACAAACTTTATTAAACAACTTGGTTTTTAAATTTTTATATCTCTTTTTTTTATTTATACATTTCTTTTTTTATTTGATCATTTAAAAAAACTTAATATCTGTCTTAAACTTAGGCTTTACAGTATTTTAAATATCGCTAGTATTATGTCAATATGCCCGTAAAAAAGCTGAGTCTTTTCTTACTTGATTAGAGGATGCCCAGGATAGATTTTGAGTTGTTATCTTTCTATCTATAGACATTCGGTTGATAAGTAGGAAAACTTACACTCAGCGAAATACGAGCTATTGAAAGAAGTTGCAGAAGCTAATTTTATTAATTAATTAAAATAATTAGTCATTTTAAAGTTACTGAACTCTAACTCAATTTATTAGCGAAGTATCAATAGATAAAAGTTCTAACTGATTACAAAAATTGTATAACACATTATAACCCAGTCCAATGCTAAGCATACTCTTTGCATAACAGAAAAATAAATAAATTCATAAAATATGGAAAAAATCTCTTACTTGTGTACATTAATTGTCCACGTTTTTAGTTCTCATTGTCATTGACTGTGTTGGCGATGCAAAACGTTAAATTTTATTTTCGGTTTCTTCAATGTTAAGTATTTATTAATAAAACAGCTGTAAAAAATTCCCTAAACTGATAACAAATAAATATTAAAGTGCACAGGAAGCAAAATATGAGGTAGAAGGATGTAGTTGGTATCGATTACAGCCTTATCCAAAACAAAAATTTGGTTTTATAGAAAAGTATTACATTGAATAACGCAAAAATCATACAGTATTAAATATTTACATTCCCCATGAAAGAATTCTAATATTCAACTGGATGCTCGTTTTGTAAAACTTGTGGTGTGTATTACTTCGTGTTTTATATGCGATATCTTAATTAAGTTTGTTATAATAACAATTCTCAACAGTGAAAAGAAAAACTAGTCGCATGATAGCCACTAGATATTGAAGTCAAGTAGGACAGTTCCTAAAATGTCTACCTTTTCCCCCTTTTAAAATAATTAACTTCATCCTTGCGCTTTCAGCTTGATATTCCGTGACTGCAGCACAAAATCTAATTGCTTTCTTTTATAGATTTAATTAACCAACTCATGCCAGATTTAAGGACTTGCCCCAAAACATACATGCATAGGTGAAAAAGTTATTAAAAAATTATTATAATTTTATTTTACGTGACTATAAACATAAGCAAGCAAAGTTCTACAGTCTTCAAGCGAATGCTTTAAGTTAAAGCAACAAGTGAGAATAGCAGGCAAAAAAGTTAAATAACGAATACATGGGAATTCCATTAATTTGGTAAAAAATACAAGAAATATTTCGCTTTTTTCGCTCTTTCTTCTTACGAATAAGTTAAATATATGATATACCCTAGTACTAGCAGCCACGTGAGAAGCGATATAAAACTGACATTTAAAAGCCGATAATGATGGTGTGGTGACCATCGAAATCAGTACTGGTCCGTTTACTACTCCTTAAATCTGCCTTAATGAAAATAATTTTAAGAAAAAATTATTAATGTAAATTTACAAAATCAGTAATGGACCTCGGGCTAGATTAATATTTTTTAACTAAAGAATGATAAAATTCTAATAAATTAAAGACATTTTAAGTATAATTATGTTGGCTAGAACGTAAGAAGAATTTTATAACAAGAAAGGTTTGGTGAAATTATTTTATCGCTAAAGATTAATAATAAGTATAATTTTCTGCTTGATAATATGTATCCTTTAGTAACCCTTTCACGTGTCCTGCAATGGGAACTTCCAAACTTTGACAGTTGATAGTTGCCATATATTGTAGAAGCTACATCGACCGATTTAGCTGTCTGCTTTTCCAAATCACCATGGACGGATATAGTGTTCAACAGTACGCGAAAATAATAAATTTGTTTAATCAAAAGGAGTGTTCTGTTCGGGCAATGTTCCGTGCGGTTCGCCCATCCACTAGTGAGGTTGATTGCTGGAGGAATGGGTACACAACAGACAAAATTTTCGAATTTGGGAGAATAACAGTCCACATGAAAGACCGTTCGACGCATTAAGAAAAAGTCACTGTTTGTTGTGGATTTTGGGCTGGTGGTGTCATCAGTCCATATTTCTTTGAAAATGACATCAAGGGCGAGTGCTATAGGTCGATGATTACCAACTTCTTCTGGTATGAATTTAATGATGTGAATACCAAAAATATATGGTTTCGACAGGACCGCATTATATGCAATACTCAGCTAATGCCATATGGAAATGGTGTGAGCTAACCACCGATATCGTGCGATTTGAACCTGTTGGACATTTTTTATTGTGGTCGTAGGTGTATGCAAATGTGCTATAGATCTAAGTCAACATAACCTATTCTGTCGGTCAAATTCAGCACGGATTAGGCCCGTTAGTCATAGAAAGTTATCGCAATTTTTACTCTAAAAGGTGTTATATGGATTTATTATTTATTTTCCCTGGGCAGTGAATGGGTTGTAGTCTTAGCAAGGAATGAACTATTCGCATTGAGTTTCGATAAGTTTTTTCTCCTCCTGCCTAGTTAAGACCGAATATCTATTGTAAGCTGGGTCAGAGGTAATATCTAAGCAGGTGGCTTTCGAGATTATGTCGAAACTATCTGTTCCCCGTTAGACCAAAACTTCCAAAGTGGCATCCAAAGAGCTTTTATTATTATTTTTTTTTTGGTATGGCATATACAAACCTTGGCTAACTAAACTCAAATCTAAGTAACAAAGAAGCCGGTGCATTTGAGATTCGAAATAGTGTTTAGCTTAAAAGTAATAATTTAATAGAAAACACACATGGCAACCATCCTGCTTGTAATGTATTAAAGTTTGAAAAGACTGTATATAACAATTAAGTGTAAAAAGTCAAAAAGTATCGTATGATAAGAGTTATCTTAAGATCAATATAATGCAGCTGAATTAGTATTTCTTAATTTAGATACATTCGCTCGTAAGATTAACCAATAGATAGAACCGCCAAATTTTTAAATATAATTGTGCTTCAAATAAAATTGTATTTCTTATGATTGCAAAAAAATCAAGGGTTAAAAGAAAGATGTTTGTAACCACAAGAAACTATTTTCGTAAAAAAATTAGTATGCGAACGTGACCAATTGTTGTGTGAGGAAGCATGATTACAATTTTTTCGTGCGAGTGCATGATAAAAAATTTTGGCGTCTAAGAAAAAGAATCCAGCTAGAAAAAATAGTAAAATTTCACATAGTGCGGCCTAGTGAACTTTAATCTAGCTTCACATTTAGCTGAAAAGCTGCCCTACTCATTAGCAAAATAAAAATAATATGACATTTACATACAGTTGAAGGAAGCATAAAAATATAATGATTTAATGCGTACATCTAATGTCGAGGCATTTTACACATTTTATTCTACCATGAAGCATGTGCTTAAGCTATTGGCCATCCCAATGGAGCGTTACAAAGTATTTTTAGTTAAATGTTTGCAGTTAAGCTTACCACAACAATGCGTAATACAATACGCAAGAAATAAGTTAAAAGTAAATTGAATGGGTACAAAATAACAACTTGTTCGAATACGGGCTGAAGCAACTTCCAAAGAATTGCTGTGAAGTGCGTTAACTTAAAGGATAAAAATATTTCAAATTCTCTGTGAACCCGAACTTTAATACAGGCGTAACTAACAACTTATTTTTGAAAGTCTTTAATTCGACTTGCGTGTAACATTTATTTCAAATTAAATATAGAAACTATTTTCCCTCAAGAATAACACACCTGTTGTCCTCATCATAATAAAAGATGAATGAGCTCTTGATAAGAGCTTTGAAAAAGGAAATAAAACTATTATCTGGCTCTGGCTAGGCTTAAGTAATTAATTTTTAAATTTAATGTATAAATGACAAATGTTAGTTTATATAATATTGAAGATATATTAGCAAGCGATTTAACTCATAAATAAGAAATGACAAGCAAGACCCCCTGGACACTTAATACTCACACAGTTGTGGATATTTAATTATATGTTTATACAAACTCATACATATTTACAAATTAGTATTATGATTTCTTTTATTTCATTTGTTTATTATAAATAAGTTTATCTACGTGCTTGCATTTTCCTTTAAAACTATTTTGGAAAAATTAAAAAATTTTTATATAAAGAGAAATCACTCTATTATCAATTGCCTTTGAAAAAAGGGAAGTCAATATTGATTTTAAACTACACCTGAAAACCTTTATGATTTATAAAGTGTGGAATGTACAAAATAAAAGGGGACGTATACTAATCTTTATAAAAAAATTTCCAAAAAATATTTAAAACGATTTTCTTGATTTAAGACAAATTTACGCAAAACTGGAAAAATATTATTAAGTTTAAATAAAATTTGAGTTAGTGGTGTGGTTTGATGGGTTTATTACAACAACTTTCTTATTATTAATGAAGAATTTACTGACTTTAAGAAACTACTTTTGAGAATATAGTAAATGTTTGATATGAAATAAAAAACTTTTATTTTAGTAAATGAAACTAAGTTTTAGAAATGTAGTTCATATTATCCTATATGCTTAAAATTTTCATATGATTGCCTTAGTTTCAGTTCGTACTGTAAGATAACTTTACAAAGTGTTCGTAAAATTAAGAAACATTTTTAAAAGTATATTGGATTTTAAGAAAATTGCCCACCAATTATAAAAATGACACAGCAAAGTTTCGCTCTTTTCACAGGATATTTCAACCCAAAGCTGAAACATGATCATTTTTCTTATTTAAATATATAATTATATTGTTTATGTAGAATTAGGTAAGTGGTAGCCTGGGCCATCGGTTATAATTTATAATCAGTTTTCTCTTCTTCTGAAACCTAAGTATTGAGGTAATTTTGGGTGCTCCGCATGCGACCAATTTGGGCATAATTGAGCCCATCATATGTGTTATTTTCTTGCTTAATGGTTGTGGGCAGTGGCAAGGGTAGTGTTTTACGTTTCTTTCTTCTCCTCGTTTAAGCAACTGCTACAGAAACCAATAAAAGTCAGATTAATGTGCCGCTTCCTCAATCTAAACAGTGGATTTTGCTATGGATTATAAGCTTGTTGTAGACAAATCGGTAGAAATAAAAATTCCTAATCATATTGTAAATTTTTTTTAACAAAAACTGATTAACTGATGGGAATCGGATCCGAAATTCTCCAATCCTTTTCTCCCATGCGATTAGGTTAAAAAATTTTACTATAAAGCAAAAATTTTAGGTTTGTCGGATAGTGTAATAAGCTTCATACATCAATGTCAATAAAGATTTGATTTAATTTATTTAATTTATGTGGGCATTTAAGTATGATGCATTTTCATAATATATGGAAAATGGGAGCTCCATTTCTATAACATTTTTTGATATTTATAGAAAAGGATACATATTTTAACTATAAATAGATGTTATCTCTTCGTGAAATCTGTTTATGCTTAAATTGTATATTAAGACTGTGCTGGTGAAGGCAAATAATGAAAAAAGAAGTATAGGAGCTGCAATTAATCATTATTGTGGTGTTTTTTATAAACGAATAAGTATTGTTATAAAGTTGGGCTTAAGCAAGTATTCATTCGTATCAGCATAGATAATATACTGTCAGCATACTAACACTGCACACTGTACGGAAATGGTATACAGAAATTCCTACGGCTAGCACAATGACAACGCCATAGCGATACACATATAAACTATAACCACAAGTTTTGATATAACAAACAGCTGGAAATAACAATATCGTAGTAATAAATCAATAACAAACAGTTAACAACGGCAGCTGGTGACATCATAACTTCAACAGCACGACCTCTGTAAGCAACTAAAGAAACATTTGAAGTTAATATCAACTTGGCTACAACTTTCAAATAACATACTCGTATACGATTGTTATAAAAGTGTTGATTTTAAAGCAATAATTATACAATCGTTTTGAAATTGTTAACATCGTAATAAAGATCAGTGTTTGTGTACTCTTATTGAATAAGACAGTACATTTTAACTGAAATAATTGCGTTGTGCGATTAGAGAGAACCTGCAGAAAATAAACAAACGTTTAAAAACATTTACCATAAACCAACAATTTATTAATCAGGGGAAATGCATTTGTATTCTTGCATTAGATATTAAAATCATTAGTTTTCGATATAAAAGCTCCCACTCTATGCGTATGAGCAACATGTAATATACAATAGTACAGTGAATAACAAGTATACGCCATCAGTACAATAATAGAATATGGAAAATGTTGCATATTTTCTGGATGATATTGTTCAGTTACTGCTATGTGTGCGTATGAATAATAAAGAACCGTATGAATGCAGCGTTAGCGTTTTGATTATATTTAACAAAAAATGTGTTACTTTTTTCCTCAATGTGTATATTTTTTTTTATCGTTTAGGTAACTTTTCTGGAAATGGGGATAAGAATCAATGAATATACTTAAATCTAAAATACCCAATCAAAATCTATCACATTCAGAAGAAACTCAAATAAGGAAAAAATAAATAAACAATTCAAGGGAAAATATAAATGTATACACTTCACAGAGAACAACTAAGTTCAGGACAAAATTAAGAAAGTCTAACCAATAGCTTGTAATATCTTCAAAATACCTAATAATTAAAAGGGAGCTGAATAATCAACATTTGTCAAAATTAAAAGTGCATATAGAAACGCTCGATAAGAAGAAAGATATTAATAAAATTAGAAGAGTAAACGATCTATATCTAACGTATAAAATAGAATCAAAAGCAAACAAATTAACTACAAATGGAAGAAAAGTTAAGAAACCCAGGAAAAGTCATTCGCTAAAAATATATGATAAAGTTTGCAGAAAAGCTTTCTTAAAAAAACAAACAACTGATTCATTTTATACTTCATATTGAACTCTGTAATTCTTTATGCTGCAAATTGAAAACTATTTTACAAATATGATTTCTAATATTAATCGCGAAGTGATAGCTATGAACGCATTAAAATGTAAGCTTCTTTTAAGAACGAATAAAAATAAATATATTTATTTAATTTTTTCTCACTTGGTTACATTCTTGGAAGATTTTGGCTACAGAAAATCTTTTGCTTGTGGCAAGACTGTTTATTGTTATTATTTTATAGGCAATCATTTACACTTACCTGGTATTAAAATTTATCCTATTAAGAGCACCTATGCTCCTCGATGAGGCATCCGTAAATAGTTTTGAATGTAAAAGCATTACACGACATATTAAATATAAACGAAGGAACATGGGTAATGATAAAGCTACATCGTATGGGACCATTTCGGTGCCCATTGTTTTGTTTTTATTCGCCAATTTGGTAGTCCACATAAAATAATATTCACCAGGTATTGGATGTATTGCACATATAAAAAGTTCTAAACTTATTTGACTAATTCGTTGCCATGTCATAGCGATCCTCCAATCATCAGCACAATTATCAATCATAAATAGCTGGTGCATGTGTGTGGTTCCATTTGGTGTGGTTTGTAGATTAACCCCAAAAGAGGTTATACAAATGAAAGTGTAAAAGAGAAGAAACAAGAAATTTATTGTTAGTAACTAATTGGAAATATATCGATTTATTAGCTTTTGTTAAGGTACAGTTTGTGGCTAACAAAGTAAGTACAAAAATCTAATTTCTACTACACTTGTTTAGTATAAAACATTCATTTCTTTACAACTACTAGTATTCTATTTTACTTCATTCAATATTTTGTATTATAAACTTGCGGTTAATCAAGGGTATTTATGTATGTGTATCTATGTATGTATATGTTTATAATATAAGTACTTAAGAGGCTTAAGTGTGTGTATTTGTGTGTGCATGTCTATACAAGTATGTAAGTTATATTGAATTCAAGAGGTTTTATTTTAAGAGAAAATAAAACACAATGGGGAGAAAGAAATTTTCTAAATATTTTATGTAATTGAAGTCTTATAAAAGATCCATCATTCTACGAAAAATATCTTCAAAAGATCTCTAGTACCCCATAATTTTAGAATTAGTTACAAGAATTTAATTATAATAATATTTATTAAATTCATTATTCGAAATGTTCTTTAAAAATAATTATTAAAAGAATTTATTGTTTGCTGTTGACTTAGCGGAAGGAATGCTTTCCAACCATGATTCGGCCAAATAGTACTGATAATTTGAGTAGGGCCAACGAAATGCAGGCATATTTGCAGCTAAGCCAACAACAAACAATAATTTTTTAAAAGAATTCAATTAGGGTATTAATAATACACTAATCAAAAAAAAAATTAAAATATATATATATATATATATATATATATATATATATATATATATATATATATATATATATATATATATATATATATATATATATATATATATATATATATATATATATATAAAGCAACAACAATGAAAAAGCGGCAGCTTTATATTAGTGGGTATAAGCACACAAGTTAAAATATTCTATTTATGAAAACTTTTCTCAACAGCATACGCCTACAATGTTTCTCTAAGGGGCTCTTCGTTGGTTTACGTGGCCGCTTAAAATAACAAAAGGTTATTAAATTTTGACAAAAAAAAAAATAACTTTTAATTGTTCGTGTAAACCTGCCAGTACACAAATCTAAGTCTAGATCTGGTGACGCACTCTTTACCATTACGATATTTGATGAAGCAACCAAGACCAATCACCAATAACTCAGTCTGATATAAGTATACTTGGCCAAAGTTTTAAAAGTAGCCATAATTGAGTTTATTTAAAGTTTTGGAAAATTTTGTAATCCACTAAATGTCACTCCAATACTTTGTCATCATTTTAAGGGGCACTGCTTCAGCTTCCAATGTAGAGAGAATCCAACGAAGGCAAAAAAATTTTAAGGTTAATAACATCGGCTCCATGGTACATGAACAATTTTGCTGAAATTGCAAAATATGCAGGCAAATATTTAACAAAACTAGAGTTCCATCCTAATACCCTTGCTCGTAACATTTTAAACTTATCTAGACACATCCGTTCAAAAAAGAGGGACACTACGGCTTTAATACGCCACATTTCAAATGAAATTTTTATAAAATATTTTTGTGCTTAGCACGATATTTATGTATTATTAATTACTATCACTAAGTTTATGTCCAACACTGGTTGGGACTAATAATTATATCTTTACTGAAGATTTGAATACTTGTTGTTAGTTCAGTTTTGAAGATACAATAAACAAATATTAGAGTGAAAGAAAAAAAATTTTAAGCAGCATGATATCAGCTAATCTCTGATAACCTTCGTAAGACAGGAATCTCTACTTGTAGTAATAAAATTATTATGGTGATATTTCCAGATAATTGTAAGATTTAATGATGTTTTCTTTTCTAAAAGAAGTGTAAAATTTTTGTGCCCTTTTAAGAAGAAAATAATTATTTAATTGTTTATTAATAAATATAAGTTTACGAAAACAGAGCGTGCAATACTTTAAGATCATAAACATTTCTAAACGAAAACGTTAAACTGTTTTTTGTCTTGAATTTATATAAATGTTATTTTTTTCAAAAAATATGACGTCATAGTTGATTTTCTTGTCCGATTTGCTGTGTATTACCATGACTGCTTTTATCGGAATTGCAATTAAGTCCGCCTCATCAATTTATTGTCTTCTTTTTGCTGGATGGGCCCTCACAAGTTTGTTAAAAATCGAATACTGCATATTACAAAGAACTTTTTAAATAATATATTTAATATTCATATTAATTTGTTCCTGGAAGCACACTGGAATGACCGATCCTTGTGTATAATTCTGGTTGACACACCATTTATATATAAATTTGTTATTTTAATTTAATTTTACGTAATTTTTCAAACTACATTAGTCTGGCTAGAGTTCGACTACTAAATTCGGCAATTCGGATCAATTATTTTTTCAGATGAGTTTCCATAAAGGCAGAATCCAATTGCACTAGCAGAACGGAATAGCACTGTTTTCAGTGGTTGTTACATAAGGAAGGCATGAAAATGTAGAGAATGTGATGAAAAAAAAATGCCAATCTAGTTAATTTTCAAGCAATTATGTATTTTGTTATGATTCATATACAATACTGAATTCTCATATTGTATTTGATTTGAATGGCATACACATTCGAGGTTGAATGTTTTCAAGCTGCTCAAGTTTCACTGACTACATGGCTTAGCGATCAATGAAGTGTCGGCATATGAAGAACTAAAGCTAAAACAAACAATGCATTTTGCAAAAACTCTAATTGTTTTAACAATTATCCCGAAAAAAAACTAAATTTCAATATTAAGAAACATAATAAAAAAATATTACCAGAAATAGAATTCTTGAAGTTATAAAAAATTTCTTATAGTCACACAGTAATAATTTTATTAGAAAATTAAAGACTTTAACTAAAAAATAGGGAAATATGTATTTTTTAATTTAATCAAGATTTTCTTTAACTTTCTACTGACTGAAAAAATGTACTAGTGGATACTTTGCAAACAATTTAAATGTTATTCCTTAAGAATAACATAATTTTTTTGGTATAACATTAATTATCGTTATGGTCAACATTGTTTCGCCTTTATTGGAAAACCTTTTGTAAAAATGTCTAACAAATATAAATCGACTACTGTAAAAGTGTTTGAATGCCGTACAAATAAAAACTAATAATACAAAGGCAATACAAAAGTAGACATAAGAAACGACATAACAAAAGCAAGGAAGAACTAAAGCGAGAGGGAAAGACGTACTTTTGAAATATGATTAAATATCCTTTGGTAAATACGATGCAAGCATGTAATAAAGTCATATTTTACAAGTGCGTTTGTTGGACGTAGGAAAGTTCTCATGAACACACACAAAAGCAAATGTACCCACATATAAAAAAATGAAAGAAAAAAAAAAATTAAGAAACAAAAACGTAGAAACTGTTGTTACAACAGAAAGAGGTCCTTAATTTTTTTTATTCCTTGAGATATAAAACAATGAGATAACAAGGAAGCGCTTAAACTGTTGACGTGTGTAATCATGTGTGTGAGTGAGAAAGAGATTGAACACTTGGATAAATGGTACAGAATTTTAAACATACAAATATTAAGTTAAAAAATAGTAATTTTTTTCTGCTGCCTTAATAAATCAAGGCGATTCCATTTATACTCGTATTTCTTTATTTGAACTGGGCGACATATTTTTTTAACTTCAGTTTATTAGACCATAGATTTCACTTTCACAACTTAAAAACAAAATAAACACTTAGAAACACAGGTCCACAAGTTGTTAAAGACATGAAACAATGCAGCAGAAAATTTGTTGAAAGTTCAAGCACAAAAGAAAACTTCAATGCCGTACTTTTTTACAGACTGAGACTTCAGAAATGTTGAAAACAATAGAAATAAGAATTCTAATCGTAAAATTTATTTTTTTCTACGTTTTTTATATTTTTATACTCCTCTTGGGTTTTGTATGTGCAAAACAATGCGTCTATGCAATTCTTTCCATGTGCAATATTGTGTTTATTGACCGTAAAAGATTAATGTATCTCTACAATGCCTTGGAGTTTTCCTTTTTATCTTTTTCTATCTATATTAAGCAGATTTTTATAGCCGAAAATAATTTTGACATAACTTAAATTCTGTTACGTAGAATGCAAGATTTTAGGAGCAATAATAAAGCTAAAGGATCCAAATTCTTTTTAGCCGTAATAACGTTTATATGTGTGTAAAAAACTAAAAATGAACACTTTAATCTAAGAATAATATTTATGTTTAATTGAGAATCATTATCGCAGTTGCCCTTGTTGAAAGAGGAATATGTAAATAAACTAAACTAAACTTTCAAATATATAAATATTTTTCTTATTATAATGTAATAGAATTGAACCACTTAATCTACCAGAAAATCGTTTCTAATATGAACTAATTGATTAAATTTAAGGACTTATTCAATTGGCTGCTGGCAGTTACTCAAGGGGATTATAGTGTATTTATTGTTAAAAAGGGTTTGTTCCTGATGTTGATATCGATGATGTAGAAGCAGTTATTGATTACAAGTGTTGGCCAAACAAACCAGCAAATAAAGACAAGTGAAAGGAAGAATAGCCATTTTTTCTACTTGTATTAATATCTTTCAAAAAAGGCTACTGCTGTCGGGAGTCGGAACGAAAGGAAAAATAGTCTAAAGCATGGTTTTGTGTTTGACATCTTGAAAGCACGAACTTTAAAAATTACAGCGTAAGATTTTAATGAGCTTAAGTTAATGTCAAAGTTGCTGAATCACACGAGTTAGTGTGTTCTAGTGGCAGTGAGCAGGTATTCTTGGGAAAGGGAGAAAAGAATACTTTTAGATGTAAGTATAGAATTAAAAAAAACTTAAACTTTATATACTAAACCAATTAATACTTGCAAAAAAATAATTTCTAAAGTCAAAGAAAAATTGGGAAAAATTGGTTATTTACAAACAATATTACTGTTATTTTCCTTTAGAACAAATAGTTTTATTAAATTATTTCTCAAGAAGAAAATTATTGAATTTGATTGTCACCTCTGTTTTATTTATGTTTTCAAATTATACTAATTAAAAAAATAGCCAAAATAAGTTAGTTTCAGTTAAAGTTAGTAAATTTTTATTCGTATTAATTAAAAACATAGAAAAATTTTTAATTTTATATTTATGTTTTTCAAAAATTTACATTATAAGAATAAAACTTCCGTTCATATTTGAATATATATATATATATATATATATATATATATATATATATATATATATATATATATATATATATATATATATATATATATATATATATATATTTTTTTTTATTTTTTTTTCTTTTTTTTTATTTATTTTTTTTTTTTTGCACAAAATTATACTCAACTGAATGAGTATTTTCTATTAATACGATTTTAAGTTCAAGAATATGCAGCGAAACAAAAATGTGATAGGAAACCAAATTTGATAGGAAAACAGTTTTTTGTCGGACCTCATTCTGAGAAATATATTTGTTAAACAATAGCAAGTGTTTTAGAATATATCCAACGCAAAAAAAACCAAGTCGATATCTTGAAAAGTAAGCAAGTTATGACTAAAAAGGTAACCAGTTCTAC
The DNA here is from genome assembly GCA_963681545.1 of Germaria angustata. Taxonomy (NCBI): domain Eukaryota; kingdom Metazoa; phylum Arthropoda; class Insecta; order Diptera; family Tachinidae; genus Germaria; species Germaria angustata. The sequence continues at coordinate 55,377,602 of OY813001.1, read as the reverse complement.
TACTGCCTCTTTCCGGCCACTTTTTAGTAGAACTGGTTATCTTTTTGGTTATAACATGCTTAGTTTTCAAGATATCGACTCGATTTCTTTTGCGTTTAATAGATAAACTTATTGGCTGTAATTCGAACTCTTTTTTTTTCGAGGGTAGTGCGAAAAAAAATTTTTCCTTAAAAATTGTGATGACCTAACCCCTTAGTTTTTTTGAAATAATGAAAAAAATTGTTTTCCTTATTTTCGCCAAATAAAAAATTTCGAATGAAAGCTAATAAGTTTAGCTATCCAACGCAAAATAAACCAAGTCGATATCTTGAAAAGTAAGCAAGTTATGACTAAAAAGGTAACCAGTACTACTGCTGCCTCTTTCCGGCCACTTTTTAGTAGAACTGGTTATCTTTTTGGTAATAACTTGCTTAGTTTTCAAGATGTCGACTCGATTTCTTTTGCGTTGGATAGACAAACGTATTGGCTGTAATTCGAACTCTTTTTTTTCGCGGGTAGTGCGAAAAAAATTTTTTCCTTACAAATTTTGACGACCTAACCCCTTTGTTTTTTTTTTTTGAAAAAATGAAAAAATTTTTTTTTCTTATTTTCGCCAAATTAAAAATTTCGAATGAAAGCTAATAAGTTTAGCTATCCAACGCAGAAGAAACCAAGTCGATATCTTGAAAAATAAGCAAGTTATGACTAAAAAGGTAACCAGTTCTAATGAAGAAAAATTATAATAAAATATTAATTTTATAATGAGGTAATAAGGTCTACTGTATGACCTCGAACATAAATATCAATTTATCAGCCACTAATAATTGGTGGCGTAAAACAGCTGCGAATAAACTTCCATAGTTTTTGAAAAACAACTGTGGAACCTGGGGTACCACGCCACCAGCAAAATATCAAATATCGATTGTTATTTAGGGGCATTAAAATTGTTATAACAACTATTCTAAAAGAGCTTAAAATAGTTTTTTTTATAATTTTATTTGTTCTATATTACTATAATATTATTCAAGTATATTTAAGGTAATTTATTAATGTTGCAAGAATATTTTCGATGGCAGATAATTTATTTTTTGCTTGTCAAACAAAAACAAGTCATCAAAATCATATTGTCAATATGTTTACTTTAAATAGACACTAAATATATTTCATTGGATACGTATTGTATGTTATTAAGGTATCATTTAGAGTTGTACGTAAAAATTGAAATTCTATAAATAAATGACATTTAAATACGAGGTCATAAACTGGAGCTAATTGTATTAAAATTTATTGATTTCAAAGGACATACTATTCATTGATTTTTTTTTAAATTAATAAAACGAATAATTCCTTATGACGTGTATAGCATTTTGTTGCATAGAAATAATGCTTGCGTTGTATTAACTGGTGCTACTGAGCTGCATGAACAACTTTTTATCAAGTCGATATCAAGTAAACGCGCCATGTCTGTTGCAAATACATGTAAGTATATAAACGATTACAGTAAATATTTATTTAGAAAGAAACACAATTTTATTTTTTAACAAAATTTGTACTATACAAAAAGTTTTATATGAAGTATCAGCCGTATGAGCAACTATTTAATATTTTTGCATCACGTATACGCACAATCACTTGAAAACAATTATTTGTGATAGAAGTTAAAATTGGTTTGAAATGAAGGCAGTTTACGTTGAAATTTAAAATAAGAAATAATTATTGCAATATGATTTATAATTAATTTAGGAATAAGCACATTGCCGAATGTTTATATTACTTAAATAAAATTATAATGTGGCAAAGATTCTTTTCTTCATTAAACAATTGTTTTTAATGATGTCATTTGTGTTAAATAAAATATAAATATAAAATTATGTTTCTGTTAAAAATATATACGAGTACATACGTATAACAACTGCTATTAATGATCATGAATGATAATTTATGTATATTTTTAGCCACAGAGCAAGATAATTAAATATAATTACATTTAAATTAATTTTGTTGTACAGGGTGTTTTTTTAGAGGTACAGAACTTCGAATTGAAATAAAACACAAGAAAATCTTTTTAATGTCCATCAATTTGGCTTTATTGGAAGGATAATTTTATGCCATTAACGTTTAAATATGATTTCGGGCATGTGGCCGCCGCGGCTGGCTCGAATAAAGCCAATTCTACAGGTCCAATTTTCAACCACTTTTTCGAGCATATGGGGCCGTATGTTAGCAATAACGCCACGAATGTTGGCTTCCAAGTCCCCTAACGTTTCTGGTTTGTTGGCGTAGACGAGCGACTTCACATATCCCCAAAGAAAATAATCCAATGGTGTCAAATCACACGATCTTGGTGGCCAATTGACAGGTCCATTCCGCGAAATTATGCGCTCATCGAATGTTTCCTTCAATAAATCGATTGTGACGTGCGCTGTGTGGCATGTAGCGCCGTCTTGTTGGAACCACAACTCATCCACATTCATGCCATCCAATTCGGGAACAAAATAGTCGGTTATCATGGCTCCAATTGCTGTGCACGGTGGCGAATCGATTCATTCGGGTCTTCTTCAACACTTTGCTCTACAGCGGCAATTGTTTCTTCGGTGCGCACTGTTCGACGTCTCTGCGGATGCGTATTATCACATAGAGTAAACGTAGTGCGAAAACGATCCATGGTTAACCGAATTAATTGCTCTGATGGACGATTATGTCGACCATAAAATGGACGGAGCTTGCGGTAAACTTCGCGAACTGAACCATTATTTTCGAAATAAATTTGCACGATTTGCAAGCGTTGTTCTTTTGTCAACCTGTTCATGATGAAATGGCAAACCAAACTAAATATTAATCACTTGACAGCTATCAAAATGGCCGCCAGTTAAAAAAGTGATGCCAACTTAAAGTTCTATACCTCAATAAAAAACACCCAATATATCAATAAAATTTATTATTTTTTTTATATTTTATATTATTAGTTAAGAATTTATTTAAAGCAGTTATGAAACAATTTTGACTATTGAATTTATAATGGTTTGTAAGAAAATTATAAAATTTTTAAGAAAACAAATTTCGTTGCACAATTTCATTCGTTAATGTTTTAGAAATATTTATAAATCAAATACATATTACCAAATTAGTTAATTTATTAAATGTCATAAATAAAATTTCGGAATGTATTATACGATCATAGTAACAAACAGTGAAGCAGAATAGAGTCTTAATAACAGACAAATATAAAATCATCTGTATTACCCAGATATCCAATTTTGATTATAATCTACAATCTGCAATTTCAACTAATTTTTTTTCTATTAGGTTTGTTTTGGTTTGTTTTTTATTTACATATTTATTCTTTTATTTTAGCAATTCCACAATTTCCAAAACATTAATTTATCTTTTTGTTTTATTATTGCAAACCAATTACAGCAAAAGGAAGGAAGTACATACATATAAAGATATAATTAATTGTACTATAAAAGTAAGTTTAGCTGGGGAGATATTATCCCAAAACAAATATTGTATTTGGAATAAAAAATAATAATAATTTTCTATTTGAGTGAAGTAAAGTTTTAAGTTGGGTTTTTTACTACTAGGCTTAATGCATGTTTGATCCCATTATAAGATAAGATTATATTAAGTAGCTTATGATGTTTTTTCGCCAAATATTTAACCCCATCTAAACTTACCTTAAGTAGTGCAGTGTGCATCTATGTTATTGTATTTAAGTATTATCAATTAATTAATGTGCTTATTTCAATATTTACATATAGATATTATATTCGTACAAAAAAATTTTCCATTGTACATACGAACTCAATTAAAATATTACATTTTGTGATTATTTTTTTATTTTATTTTTAACCTTTATTTTTTTATTTGTTAACTGGTTTACTTACTGAATTCTTCCAAGCGTTTTATTTTTAGAGAAAGAGGTAGTTTTTAAAACACACATCGATATTTATAATTTTTTTTTGAAAATTTAATTATTTTTTTGGTTTAATAAATAAAGAAAAATGTTTAAAAATTTAGGAGGAAATAATTTATTAATTAAAACGTTAAAGGCTATATAAAGATAAGAAATTTAAGATAATGCTTGTATAAAAAATAATAATAAAAATAATAATGAAAATTTTTAAAGTTTGATTGTTTAACACAGATGATTTTAATTTGAACTGTATTTTTTTATGGGTAATAAGAAGAAAAGAAATCATAATTATATTAAACATTTTCAAATAGACCTTACAATAGTATTTCAGTTGCGAAAATGTGGTATGATTTATGTGACAATTAAATAAATTTATGAAAAAACAATTCTTTTATTTATAATTACAGCTTTGATGATTAAGCAAAATATTTAATCAAATTTGGGGAGCTCAATAAAATAAATACTCGTAGAATTAATAAATTTACATACAAATACAAAAATAATTTATATAAAAATGAATTTCATTTACTTATTGCTGTTTTAAAAATAAAAGCTGGAATAAACTTTTGCTGCAAATTTATAAAAAAGCAAAAAAAAATATGCTCCTAAATTTATTAATTTCTTCAAAACTGTTCTGGAATTATTTAGTGTTAAAGACTTTTAAAACTATTTGCTTCTGAAAATGATAACAGAATTTTGATTTATTCATATACCGTTTACATCGGAAGTGGAGGCCATTGGATAGCCTAATGATTTCGTAACAATCTTGTAATGGGATCGAAATAAGATGTTTCATTTCACGTCAAAAGACGTATATATAAGCTAGTAAGAATCCTTTTGTGAGCTTCCACACACACAAAAAAATATAAACTCTGTGCAATGAACGTATTGCCCCAGTTCTTTTCAGTTCATATCCCAGAGGTAAGTAATGTCTGATAAAGTGGACAGAGAAAGTGCTTCACTGTTTTTCTGTAATTCACTGTTTTTCTTAATTTCGCTTTTGTCTATATCCGAAGCATCGATCCGCTGCACATGCGCTCGTAAATTGGTATGTCTCATCAAGACACCATTCAACTCGGCATTTTTTTCCAAAAAACTCCCTCGTCGGGTCACATTACCATAATCACCTTCACAACTACATTTCGTTTTCAGTAACCAAATTCATTAAATCAGTACACATTTTGTGTGAATGCGGATCTAAAAAGAGTTTTGTAAGTTCCAGATATTTCCGCAGACATGCCAAAATTCTTTATGGCTTGTGTTTGTTAAAAATTGTGCTCATATATTTATTATCTGTTTGTTGTAGCACTATTGAAACAAACGATCTTCAAGCAAAATGAAAACTATTAAATATCTATCCTACAACAAAATTTAAGGCAATGTATGGATAGAAATTCCCCACTGGGTATTGGCGAACAAGATTTTCAGCTAAAGCGTTGTAGCTCGAAATCCGGAATTCCGTAGCAATACATAGGGTGCAGTTTACCTTTCTAAGCGTTATAATGGTCCTTATGGCCTTCGAGTGTACTTGCGGAAATCTTTGCTGGCTGTCCTGCTAAACTAACCTAAAGTGGTGTATGTGTAAGAGATTATCAGACCAAATAAATCTGATAGAGAGAATTTAATAATAATATTTTTTTCTAAAGAATATACCAAAAAGTTGTTCAAATATTCGGTGATAAACAAATTTGTAAAGATCTTAAAAATAAAAGGACCTTAAGCTTGAATATTTATAAAAAAAATAAATTTAATTTTAAGTATTTTTAGTTTTTTTTTTATCTAAGTATGACCACAATTTCTTACTAAAATACTATTGTAAGTTGCATAGTTTTTGATGAAAGTATATATGATAAAGTTTTACTACAAGAGCATGACAGCCTTTTTTTGCTGTCAACATTAAAAGCAGTGTTTAAGCAAACTACATACTTAAAGCTCTTTAATTCTCTGTGTTTTATTTAATTTCATTAAGTAAACGCTGAAGAAGCCGTTAAAGCTTTTAAAGTAATTAAAACAAACTACTTGTATTTATAGCAAACAGCAAGTTTAAAGTGGCAGCGAGAAATTTGATTTCGCGTTTTGCTTTGTAAGTAGAAAAAATGAAAGAACAAATAAATCAATTAAAAAATAATATAAATAAAAATGTTACCAACAAATGAGATAAAACAATACACAACTAAGGCACATTATTTAAGCATTAATGATTTACACATTTACCCAATTGTTACTTTGTTTTTGTGGTGGAATGAATATGCCAAACTGCAGATATTCCTGGCCAAAATACATATGAGCTTATTTACTAGAAAGTTTATTGTGACAGTAGAAACAACTTGCAAAATTATATGATTGTAAAGAGAGTGAAGAGAATGTGTTTTTATGTTTCTGACTTTGATGTTGCATTGTAAATGGTGTTGCATGGTTACAAATTAAAGATTTAAATCACTGAAAATGTTTTGAAACTTTGCCTGAGGTGGAGGCAAAAGGCATCGGGTAAGAAAAAATAACCATTCAAGTAAGAAAAAGCCCAAGCTTAATGGCGTTTTCTTTCCTAAAAAAAGATATTAAATTCTTTCTTCGTTTATAAAAATCTAAACAATTTGAAAAATAGTACTCCATTGTAGAATTGTATGATCTTTCATAATAATTATAATCTTAAAATTTAATTTCTTTTTGTTTCTTGGAAAAGGCAAAAAATTTTACAATTTTTTTTTAGAAAAGATAATGTTATAAGTTTTTTTATGCCAATACTACTTAACGTTAAGAAGGTTTAATTACTAAAAGCAAATTAGAGCGAAATTGAACTTAACAGTTTTATCATTAAATTTGAAGTAAAATTACATTTATTAATTTATTTAATTAAGTCTCTGAATTACAATTCTTACAGACTATTTGTACAAATATATACATGATTAAACTACATTGAACACATTCAGTTAGTTATTCAGGCAAAATAAAATATCACATTTTATTGAATTATTTTTTAACGAGAAATCAAAATAACAATAGAGTTTGTTAAAATCCTTGCAAATTTCTCGCAAAGGAATCAAATTTGGTACAAATTGATCTAAAAGCTTTAATTAAAGGAGGAGAGTACTAGTGAAAAGGATACCGTGCAACATGAAAATATATGTTACCAATTACAAAAATGTAATAAAACAAACATTGTACTTAGCATTGTCTCATTAAGGATAATTGCAAGAAGGGACGATTCAGTAGATTCTATTGAAATCCGCGAAGGTAAAATATTAAAAAAGGTTTTCATATAGAGTTTGGTAGTGTTAATATATATTTTGTATATATATCAGATGTCATATTATTAAGCCATATTACTTAACAGGACGAACGAGAGATGTAAGCAATTGTTTAGTAAAATAAGGGTCATCAACGTTTATTAAATCCAAGCAGACTTCTTGTTTTGTTTACACTTAAAGTAATTTGTTGAATAAAATTGAAATTAAGAATCAAGTGAAACTCCAAGATCTGTGAGAGTGTCAGCTCATAACCATAAAAAATTATTTAAAAATATTTAACATTTAAATGATTTCTTTTTCAGAAGAAACACACGGTACTGCACTTTTTAAAATTTAGTTTTATTAAATTTATGTTACACCAAGAAATCCTTTAAAACTTTTTTAAGGAAACAAATGATCATTGTAATTATTTTCTTCCTTATACGTTAGCATGAATGAATATTTAATTATATTGGATAAATTTTTAATAAATAATGTTGTGTGCTCCCTTTAATTATCAGACACAAACTGTTAGAGTTCTGCGGCAGGATTCGAACCTGGGACCTTCGCACTACGAGTCTAGTGCACTAACTACTAGTCTACGAAGGTCAGCTATATTAGATAAGTAAGCAAAGTATTAGTAGAAGTAGTCAACGTCTTATCAATTCAAAATCTTGTGTCAGTCTTTGGATTGATTTCTATAACGAAGAGTCAACAAAATTGACAATAGCATAGTTATAGCAACCACCTAGTGATCTCTGTATTATAATATTATCATGGCAAGTAAATTATAAATATTTTTTGAATGTTTCAAGAACAGCATTAAATACAATCAAAACAAACAGGCTCATTTATGCAATTATCGCTTTAATTACCGACATCTTTAAAAATTGCAATATGTTTGGACCGCAACCAGAGTTTTAAGTTTAATACAAAAAAAAAAAAAAAATAAATAAAAATAAAAATACAAAAAATAAGTTCCAATCATCTTTACACACGTATTTGACTTAAAATCTATATTTTGATGTGCATAAATTTTATGCTTCTTGGGTCTTACAATCATCAGAAATAAGCACTACTAAAGATGCATAAAACAGAACTTTAGTGACATATTATTCAACCAAGAACTAACAAACATATGTATGTACATAATTATACTTTTCGTCCCCTCTGTTTTAAAGAATCAGCATTCGAAAGAGTTTTTCAAAAAAAATGTTTTTGACGTTAAAAAACACTTCAAAAGCAACAAAAAAGTTCGTTTGTGTGTTGAAGTCGTCTTTTAATATGCTTTGGTGCAAGGCGACTTGACAACAAGGTGGCCTTATAAAGTCAAGAATACGAAACAACATGCATTTTGTTATTATCAAATTCCATAAAGATATCAAAATTATTTTTGTCGAGAATATGAAGGAAATTAAGAAAGAAAAAATAAAAAGAAACATACACCTGATACTTTTCAACACGATAGATGTGTTCCTAAAGAACCCGTGTAAATGACGTTTATCAGGTGTATTGTTATGAATTGTTTATTATTTATTTCAAAACCAACAAAAAAAATTCTAAACCTTTCGAAAAAAGGATCACATAAGTCAACAGACGGGCAAATTCTAAACTCTCAAGGTTACCGTACTTTTTCTGTTATTATAATTCTCGTTTGTTAAAAAAATATAATTTTAATTATTCAAAATTAATTGCGAGAATGTTTTGAATAGTTTTAATAATTTCTTGAAATATATTATACCTTCTTTGATAAAGGAAGAAATAATTAGAATGTCATCCGAAGCTTAACCATAAACGTATGACCGTACATGCGGCTCCATCTGTAATAATGGGTGATATAAATATTGAGGAATCAAAAGCTCTTGATGTTCTTGGCATGAAAATTCAGTGTGATTTTCGATAGTCTGAGCACATTTTGCATATCGCTAAAGTAGCATTTACGTGCCTCGTTTTTTAAGACGGTATAAGAGATACTTCACCCCTAATGATATCCTTACCATTTATGCCACGTATATCGGACCAAAAATAAAATAAGACTCTCATATATGGGCCAGTGCTTTAAAGTCTATTTTGAAGGTACTGGACCGAACACAAGAGAGGGCAAAATAGAATAGCCAACTCTTTTGACTCACTCAATGTGAAGAACTTCAAATCGATTGTCCACAGGCACTACTCCGTCTCAATGCACTGCATACATAAGAGTCATACCCTGAGTACTGGTCCAATCGAAAAAAGGTTATACGACTCTAATGCACTAAAGAAGCATTAAAGGAGCAATAAAGCTTTCTGAGAGATTTTTCCAGTTTGGTAAAACAAAAATTACAATTACTTTGCAGATAGACAACTTCCAAAGATAAACTAATTTAAAAAAATTAAGCAGCCGCAATACTCATTTCATTTTATTTATAAATCTTACACATTATTTTTTTAATCTTCACCACTGCGCACTTTTCTATACGATGAATACAAAGATCTGCTTTCCTTCTTTTAAGTTGTAAATATCGTCATAATGGTTAAGCTTTCCTGCTATCTGCTGGGGTAATTATATTTTTACTTAAGAACACAAGTATGCAAAACTTAAAGAGTTCATGAAACTTTTTACGTTCACTTTTTCATAAGTGCTCTTTTCATATAATATTTCTTAAGGGTGAAATACAAAAATAAATTTATAAAAAAAATATTAATAATATGTACACACTTCACGTTAAAGAGTCGCTCATTTAGTGCCTGCTAATGATAACTTTTTATATACAGACATAAAAAATCATTGAAATAGAGAAGAAAAATGTCCACGAAAATGACAATACTAAAAGCAAGTAAGGAAATACTCGTAGTATAAATTAGTTGATAATAACGTCAGAAGGATGATACTACAACTATTATTGTTATGTATTAAATTTTGAATAACATTTTATTGTTATGGTTTTACGCGAAGAATAAAGCCACCATTTAAATGAGAGGTCACGTATATTTTAGTGGCAACCAAAATATATGCCAGGAAATTCCTCTATGTCAACTTTTAACTGATGGTATCTTAGACCACGATATCCTTACGAAATTTTTGTTCGCTCCTACAGAGTGCAAGTAGATTTTGAAAATTAATATTATAATTATTATTATACAGCAATACAGGAACACTTGATAGCAAATTGTGGGGCATTGTGCCACAGAAGACGCAGGACTCCACATGCATATACGCTGAGTGAAGAGGATTTGCTAATGCTCCCATTGAAGGAGCTGATCCTATTTGCGAACGTCTTGGACTGTTAGGGACAGGGGAAGCACAATAGATTAACAATAGTCGCAGGGCAAAAGGCCAGTTTGGGCCAAACCCCCATTACATTACATTATACAGCAGTAGAATATGTTACACTCAAAAAGTTTATAGATAAGCTGACGTGATTGGTCATAGCATTATTGGGCTTTATTTATATTATTTACAATTTCTTTTGGACACTCTACTCCTTATTAATATAAGAGAACAATTGGAACAATTAGACGTATTATATCTGCAGTCTGCTGTGGCAAAAATTTTTTTATATTTGTAGCATTAATTCTTATGGCTTTGGTTCTAGATATATTTATCCTGAGACCAAATTATACTACTTCGACCCCTATATCTTACGATTTGGACTCTATATTGATGATACAATAAACATATGTCGTCGGCGTAGCATAGATTCTCGAGATGACCGCTTAAGTGCCACCGATCCATGATTAAGTTGAAAAACAAACGAAACAGTGGGCAACTTTGATGAACATCCACAGATCAGCTTATTATATCTACGTGGAATGTATCACACCTGCATAGGGCACCAAAGAGAGATATTAGTTTCCTTTTTATTCCCTTGTAGCGAAGAGCGTTACAAAAGCAAATCAATATGTGTTGGGGAACACCTTTGAATATGAAGTACAAGCAAGAGCGCCATTCTATCGACTATCGAATGTTTCATAATTTTTCTTAACCTATTGATGTGGTCAATACCAGATTTTTGGAAACGATCTACCGACAGACAATGCCAAAAAATATATATAGTTTCTGCAGCTTCTAGTTTCGCGTATGCGCTAAGAGTGAAAATTTCCCTTCTTCTCACTCGAGTGTGCGAGCATGTTGCGGTTTATGGGGTTTGGATGGTAATCAAGTTTCTTAATGAATGGTGTCATGTATTTTGAAAGCACAATTTTAACCAATGGAATGTCCAGATCTATATGAATGTGGCTGTAATCGTATGGAGGATTTTATTTTGTCGCCTTTGAATTTTTTCTATATTAGATGTTGAAGCGGTGTCCCATAACTGAATACCATAGCACCCTTTTGGTTTTAAAATCGAATTGTACAATAGAAGTCTACAATATGGGATGCCTCTTAGGACGTTTAGGAAAGCTGTATCATCAGCAAACGATATCATATGAATCTCATTGCTCACTGAGATGTAGAAAGCATACATCAACTCCAAAATACGACCTAAAGTACTGCTTTGAGGAACTCTTTCTTTTATGGACTGCGATGTTCCACCAAAGTTACTTTCTTTTATAATAGATTTTTGATGAGTTAAGTCACTTACTAAGATCTTGTGGGTATTTATAAGTAAGTTTCGCTACACTTTATTAATTAATCCAACATGCTTCAAATCGCGTTGAGAAAATTACTAGCTGCAGATGGAAGTCTGGACCACATTATGTAAATGGAAATAGCAATATTTAAGAAAAATATCATCTATATTTTCAAGAGGATTATTTAAAAAAATTATTCTATAAAGCTTAACGTGCATTAAAATGTTATTTAAATATTTTATATTGAAAGTGATTCAATTCACTTTCAATATGCAGCCTTCCTTTAAAATAATCCCATAAATATTCAAGCATACTCGTACACCGCATTTCATGTGGTGCCAAAAACACATTTTTACATCCAACAATGTCAATTCTTAGAAAACCATTTCATGTAATATTAAGTAATGAAAAAAGATATTGCCATTTTTATATTCTAATCACTTTCAAATACATTACAATTTATTTAAGATTTATACATCTTCTAATGGGAATATTATCTTGACATATGAGTTTTTGAAAATAAAAAATAAAAACGTCCATACAAATGTGTTGTGGGAAAAATTTGTAAGACATTTTAGTTAAATGAGGCCTGAAAACTGCTACAACGAGAGCAAAAGTTCATGCACGAGATAAATTTGAAATAAAAACATACCATAGTTTCCTATGTTACCAACAACAATTGGGGCTAGTGTGCAATGGGCACATTTCCAATAAAATTGGAAGAATTTAAATAATACTATTGTAGGAAACTGTGTATGTATGTGTTTGACTGATGAAATTTAATATGCACAAATAAGGCTCGAATGTATAGTGTGATTTATTTATTTTTAAATTAAATTTTGCAGGACATTTTTCTAAAATTTAGTATTTTCTTTTTTGTGAAATGCATATCCTCCCTATCACATTAGCTTAAATAGACAGAAAACATAAATAAATTTGAATAAAGTATGCAATAGCAATTTTGTATTCAAGATGTTCACAAGCCTTAAAAGGCTAAAAAAGCAGGCTGATAGGAATTCAGAATAAGAAGCTTTTTTAAACTAAATATTAAATGTGGATCCCTTACAAATACCACTACAATATACGAGGGTATTTATTAACATTTTAGTTATAACAAATTAAATTTATAACTTAATATAAATGATATTATCATAATAGGGTTTCGTAGGCAGGTACTAGTTCATGGACATAATTTGAAAATGCAAGAAGATCCTAAAAAAGGATATCCTTTCAATTATTTCCTTAAAGTATAATCCTTTATGAAGATATATATTAACTGAGTAAAAATGTTTACACCCGTTTAACACATAAGAGCTTAAAGTTTTCTCTTAGATTAAATTAAGGCTAAAATCAAACGTCTTTTTAAGCCGCAAAAATGATGACATTTCCAAAGAGATACACTAATATGAATAAGAATATGCATGTGTATACAACAACGACTCAAGATTGTAAAAAAAATTCGATATGCATATATAAATATGTATTATATTCTAAAACGCATTTATATTTATTTATATACATACGAGTATATGTAAGTTCTTAGAATATTTTAAATCATCTTGAGAGAAAACAACAAAAAAAAAAAACAAACTCACACAGGGCTTTGTTTAAGTAGTTTAAGTCCTTGAATTTGTTTGTAACTAAAACCGTAGGAACTCGTTATGGAATTTTTATTACAAAATACTTATATATACAAATATATAAGAATATAGGTTTACATACACACTTATACGAATTCAAGTGAAATAACAATGTATGTTAAGTATTTTGTATTTAAGTAAGAAATTTAATATCTACACAAATCTATAAAATCAAACGCTATTGTTGCAGTTGCTCTGACTGAGCAATATGAATAATGCAACAAATATGCATACACGGGAGATTTCTCGAAGAAGTATATGGAAGGTGGCTGTCAGTTGGAATACCCATTTCTTGTCTTTACTTTCTCCAGTTTAATATACAAATTATCGTTCAACATTATCGCAGTACGTGCAGTACCTGTGTTAATGCAAATGCATTTTTATTTTATATTCTCTACATTTGCAAATTTATTCAAATGTGCAAGTTGTATGTGACTTATTAAATTGATTTTAAGACATTTGTTTATATAAATTTAAAACATTGACGGGATGAGTCTTTGATTTGCAATTGGAAATTTGTTATTAAAAGGAAGTAAATAAAAGTTTGTTGCAAAAATATTTTTATAATTTCTTTTCTCTCGCTCTAATAAGGTCCTTGAAACTTTTCATATGAAAGTTAACACAAGCTTCCCAGCATTTGGCTTGGAAATTTCTATTTATTTATGTCACTCTACACTGAACCAAATTTCATAGGCAAGTTTAATGAAAAATGTTTCGTTAACCTTTAACAAAAAAAAAAAAAAAAAAAAAAAAAAATAGTGATTGACATCAATTGAGTCTTCGTTCAACGCAACAAAATTTTTTAAAAATTATATTTTTATAAAAAATCTTTTGTTTGTTGTGGCTTTAGCTGTTTATATGCCGATATTTCGTTCGTCGCTAAACCATATCAAACAGTTTGAAAACAGACTCATATTCTTATGCCAAAACAATAGAATAGGTCATATTAAATATGGTTTCGATGGATTCGTATTGTATTATTATAGATGTATAAAATTTAATTTGGCCTTCAGTAAATTTTCAATTGAGACATCTTTTTTGTTTGGCACTCGAAGCATATTTTAATTACATATGACATTTGCAATCCAAACAAATGTAGTTACACTTTCCAGTTGTCAATCAGGCTATCCGGCTATCCAATACCTTCACCGTGTTGCATGTAGAATTATATGGAACAGCAGAAGCTGCGCAAAGAATTGAAGTGCTCAAATTAGAGGCAAGTTCATTGGAAAATTTTGTAGATTATCTGGCCGTTATTTGGGTCCTTAATTTAAAAATAATGGTGAAATCCAAGTGTTTGGTGTCTTTTATTTAATTTTTGGTCCTGCTCGAAAGACATTACCTCAGGATAGTATAGGTTACAGGCACAAATGTATCTGGGAAAAATAAAGTTGTAATGAGTGCAAAAGGAGAGGCTGTGGCATAGGCCAAGTAAATTCATAAAGGGTAAATACAAATTATATCCTTAGTTGAACTTAAGGAGTGTGTGCTGAAAAAATGCAACTCGGCTGCTCCATAACCTTCACTTGTAGAATATTCAAGATTCTTTCTCCCTTATGCGAGTAGTAAGTATTTCCTAATACTTGGAAAACGGATATTGACACTCTTCAAGAGTACCATTCCGGGACACATTCCAATCGCTCGCATATCGAAACATATAGCAGTACCATATATAAGTAGTGGATAATTCAGGAGCTTCTTCGATAAAGAGTTGGTCGCATAGTTCTGTACTTCCTATACAATTGAGAGGCTCTGAAAGAACTTAGGCTTAGATATCTAGGCAATCCAAACTAGAATCAAAACAGCCTCGGGAAGTGTCACTAAATAATTTAAAAGACGTTTTAGAAAGTTTTGGTTAGTCCTTAAGAGCTCGAGCTCTAGAATTTTGCAGGAATATGTTGGTTGTATTGATTCCTCTGTGCATCACAATTGGCTTTATGGCTTTCGACGCAATTTCTGAATTTGTAAAGCGTGTAGATTAGGGAACCAAACACTGGTTCTCTTAATTTTGCTTCAGATGCCATGATGAACAAAGGCCAATGCATTTGTTTTGTACGAGAGACACTTCGGTTACGCCATTTTGGAAAAGGTCACTTTAGTATCTTATGCAAACTGTCGAGAAAGGAAACTATGTGAGATAAACTTCCTAAACAGGAGCAGCGGATGGTTTGTGCGCAAAATCCTCTCAGGACAATTTAGTAACGCCTCCCAACCAAGGCCTTCACTGTCGTTTTCTTGGTGTCTATACCCTATTTTTGACTTATATATTTATCTTTCTATATCTCCTTTTTCGTTTCCCCCAGGTATAACAAAAGGATCGTTTATACTAGAACCAAGTGAGCAGAAAACTGTTCCCTTTTTATTTATAAGCAACCTGTAAGCTTTGCTTAACCCAACCTATAGCTTGCAATTATCCTCGCGTGTTGTGCTACTCTAAGGTTACTAAAGCAGCTCATACTTTTAAGTATTTAATTCGATCAACAATGAACTTATTATTATGCCATCATAAAGAGAAAAGAAATGAATTTAAATGATTGTTTTCACAATTGCCTTTCGTTTTCTTTAGAGCTTAAAATTTCCTTTTCTCGTTAATATTTTTATAAGCAGCTTCGATTTTTGCATTTTAGTATTAACAATTTTTAATCAATGAAAAATATTATCTCCTCTATTTGCCCTTTAACTCAATATGAATGTTGTACAGCGAAATAAAATGACTGACATCTGCTCATGCAAATTTGTACATTTAACCCAAATATTATCTATGAAATGATTCCTCTGCATTTATTGCATTCATTTCTAATATTTATTTTGATATTTTATTTAACAATATGGTGAGTTTTTGTCAGTTTTTGTTTACAATTTCTTTACAAAATGCCAGATATAGATTTTTCATTCAAATATGGATACATTTATAAAACTTGAATAAGAATATTTGCATAAATTCAGGAATCCATGAGTTCACACATACAAACACATATGAATATTTAGTAAAGTATGTAAATGCTTGCACATGCATATTCATGAAAATAACCGACACTTATGTATGTATGTATGTATGTATGTACCTGTTTAGGTATATGTTTATATGTTTCACTGCCTAAATTGCATTCTTTGCAACTAGATTCTGATTTAAATTTTTTTATACAACTGTTTCGATAGATAAATAGTTGAAAGTTGAACGTTGCATTGCATCGTTGTTTAGAGACCGTAAATAGTTTTCTGAATACTTAAATGTGTGTGTGTGTTTACATGCAACTGTGAGTGATTCGAGTTGAAAATGTGATAAATTGTACAACTTTGATTTTTTTCCTTCCTATTAATGTTGTCATCGTCCTTCCATCATTTTGTAGGCATTTTATAATATGGATTGTGTAGTTTGAAATTATAATGTGAATATATTTCCAGCAAGTAGTTTGTAAATGTTACAAAGGATTTAAGTAATAATTTAGACATTTTACAAGAGGAAGTTTCTGTTTAATATTGAATTACAGACGGAAATGACAAAACTGTTGGGGAAATAGAATATTAAAAATAATTCTCTTACAAAAGTGAATTTAGAAAATTCTCTAGGCTTTCAGAAAAAAATCTTCAAAAGAATTTTAAAATGCAAAAAAAAAAAAATAGTGTACGATGTAGTACAAAGCTAAAGTATTCTTTACTTTTTAAGTGCACAGTATTAAAAAGGAAAAGGGGAAAACAATTTTACAATTTTAAATTGTTTATGGTATTTCTTTGTCAATTTCAAAGCTTTTCAAAGCAAATTTTATATAAAAGCATTAGATGTTCAATTAGACAAAAGAGTTTTGTAGACTTTATCTGTCTGTCACATATTGGTAGAGTAATTTCAGGTTATATAGACCGCTAGCGAGTTATTAGACTGAACGGTCCCAAATGGATTGTGGTTGATTTTCAGAAAGAGGATCGTGATTAGAGAATTGAGGCCCTCTGATTTAAGTTGCCTTCTTAAAATATGTCTTTAACTACCTCCGATGCCAGGATAAACAATTTCATCTCTTTCATACCTGATATTTCTATTTCATTTTATTTCTGCAGGCAGATCGCATTTTTTTCCAAAAAAACAGGACAATGGCAAAAGAAGTGGTCGATAGTTTTCTCTTTCTATTACTTTCATGGTAGGTTCTATGGATGGTCTTAGAGACCAATTAGCATGACCGACTGCATAATCTGGGAGTAGGGCAAATCGTGTTAGTCCACGAAGACAATTGCCCGCAACAAAACTGGTTGAACAGGAGGGTTATCAGCGTCATAGAAGCAAGAGACGGCAATGTTAGGGCGGCGGAGGCGCAAAAGAAAAGTCGCATATATAAGCGTCTAATATATAAATTGGGTCATTTTCTTATGTCTTGTTCTATCTTGAAGAATTTCAGGCCGACATGTTGGCAAATAATATTAATGACAATAATAATCAAATAATAATACTTAAGATTTGTTTTTATTAAACTTAATTTTAATCCTATTTAATGCTTTAATATTCAATCCTCGTACTGAAATTTGACTCGATAGTCCACGAGTACAATTGCTCGCAGCAACACTGGATGAACAGAAGGGTTATCAGCGTTATAGAAGCAAGAGATGACAAGGCTAGGGCGGCGGAGGCAAAAAAGAAAGGACGCATATAAGCATCCAATATATAATTTTGGTTGTGTTCTTATGTCTTGAAAAATTTCAGTCCTTCAGTATGACCGATATGTTGGACTATGGCAAATAATATTAATGACAATAATAAACAAATATTTAATAAAGCTAAAAATTAGTTTTTATTAAACTTAATTGTAATCCTATTTAATGCCTTAGTATTCAATCCTTGTACTAAAATTCTGCTTGAATTCTAACGCTCTAATAATGAAGTTTTTAATATTTATAAATACTATTAATATTAATAAATATTTCAATCGTTATTTATCATAGTGTCCGTAGTCCTTCAATTTATATTATAATTTAATTAATTTAAAACTATTAAGAAAAAACTGATTTTAATTAGTTTTTTAAATAATTAGTTTGAAAATTATACGTAATAAATGTCAAAAAAATCAATCAAAAACAATAGTAATTTTGGCAATTTAGTTACTAAAGATTGTTAAATAAAGTCTGTTCCCGGATAGAAAGTAATCAGGCTGCCGCGTATCGTTTGGATTTAAATAGAAGCCTTGTTTCTCTTGATTGAGGTATTTAGTTGGTTTCAGAAAATTAAAAAAATTTACTTTTGGTACCGCTTTGACTTGAATTTTCTTTTGAGTATATCTAATCCAGTTGGCTGCTCTTTTTATGGCCGATATCTTAGTCTGTAATAGCAATGCGCCTTACATCAAACTACGAGGTCATCATATTAAATACTGAGATGTAGGCCATAAAAAGATCAGTTAAAATTTCA
Source organism: Germaria angustata (assembly GCA_963681545.1). Lineage (NCBI taxonomy): Eukaryota > Metazoa > Arthropoda > Insecta > Diptera > Tachinidae > Germaria > Germaria angustata. The sequence goes on along the minus strand of OY813001.1, from coordinate 55,358,894 downwards.
AATGTGACTTACTAAAATTTTTTAATAATATTTAATAATTTTGAAACCTAAGTTAAGAGATTACTTCACACATTATTTAATACATCTCCACAATAAATTTACCTTTATTCCTGATGACACAAATTATTATAAAAAAATTTAAGTTACTGAATCATGTGATAAGAGCGTTATAGCAAACAGACTAGCGACTTATAAAAGCTTAAAAATGGAAATCTTACGAATTTCTTTTCCACAAATGCCACCTCAACTATACATACTGGCTAAGGTGCATTTCCTATTGCCAAATATTCTTTATTAAATTCATTTGCTCTGCGTGCTAAACAAAATTCATACTTTTAACGATGCCTTAACAAAACAATTGTAACAAAAATTCTGTAGCAAGTTTATTTTTCAAATTGCAAATTAATTTTTGCATTGCTTCCATAATTTTACAAGCACTTAACGATTTCCCATACAATGTGATTTTTAAATCTGAAAATAATCCTTGTGCTCCTTGCATGATTAAATCCACTTCCTCTTGTACTTTTTAACTTTCAAGTGATCCATTGTCAAACATTGCGCTTATATTTGTAATCTTCATATTTGCTCTATTGAAATTTCTCATTGACAATGTCATAATTTTAAGGTCATCAGTTTTATTTGTACAAAAGAAAAAATATTTTTTTAAGGATTACTTTTCGTGTACTTTTTAATCTTAAAAACAAAACTGTGTTTGTAGAAAAACATGAATTATTTATCATAATAAAAATTAATTAAGATCTTTTTCACTTTACATTTCTCTGCATCAAAAGAATATTAATAAATTAAAAAGTATACTTGATTATAGTATTTGAACATATAATTTTTTTGTTTGTTTATTATTCGCTACCCTCAAACATGGCAACATGAAACATCAGTCAATGTCAGATGGATGTTTTGAAATAAATGAAAGAGTGCTGCAGTAGTAGAAAGTCACAGATAATAATATTAGGAAGCCAAAAACTTGAATAGAACATAAAAAAGGGGGGAAATCGTAACATATTATTTGGTTGGCGGTTCTATTATTGTTTTTTTTTGAACTTTAAAGAAATATCTATATTGCAATAATTATTTTGAAAGACAAATATTTTAAGCGTTTTTTTTGTATGACTAACTGACAGAGTGCTATAAGATATATGATAAAAAATGGAAACTTGTAAAACTGTAGAAAAAAAGTATAGTATTTTTTGCGTAGTTTAGGTTAGTAGTAGTTTAAGTTAGTTAGTTTAGTTTAATGTAAGTTTTGCAAGTGCAATAAGGAAAAGAAACATAAATATTTTTGACTAGATAATCGACTTTGTACAAAATATTATTGTTTTAAAACTTTTTTACTGTAATACATTCTGGGACAAAATTATTCACACCCAACTTTCTAATTATATTATTAAACACTTAATAATGAAAATACTCCCAAAAATCTCTTGACATGGCTTTATTTTAAAATCATTTTGTCGATACGGTGAAAGATTCATGTTCCGTAAAACTATATGTCTTAAGTTTATGAAATGCAACAAAATATTATTTTTATTAGTTTAATTTTTTTTTTGCTTTTTTTGTTCCGACAAAATATTTTTCAAAATAAACACGAAATCTTTGCATAAGAATATGCAAAAAGAAGCACGAAAATTCTAATTAAAAAACAACCATCCATAAAATGTGTTTGCAAGAATGTTTAGCAGCTGTTGATGGGAAAAGAAAAATTGATATTGCGTTGGCGTTCAAGTTGGAAAAATTATGAATTATGAATTTTAGTATATTACAGCTTGAAAGCAAGAATTTTCCTTTTGTTGGTAATTTTTATTCATGAGCAATACCAGAAAGTGAAATACTTTAAATGCTTTAGTACGCCAAAAAGTTGTCAATTAAAAACTTACAACTATCAATAACAAAAAAGTAAATATATCAACTTAATACTAGATATATTTTAAGTATATACATAGGGTAAATTCATACATAATAATATAATAAAAGCAAATAATATGTCTGTATTTTGTAATTTTATACTCTATTTCAGAAATATTCACCATGTGTTTCTCACCATGTGTTTCAGTTGTTTCTTCGCTGTAAGAAACAACTGAATTTTACATGTCTGTCCTAGAACTAAAAATACAAAATTTTTCGCTGTGTATGTAACTTATAAAGTTAATTGCTTTATACAGTCAAAGCTCAGTATAACGAATCTTGTTTTAACTTAAATCCGATACAGCGAACGGTCAGAATATTTACATTAGCTAACCTTTATATAGGTAAAGTAAAATAAAAGTTAAACTCAATATAAAAGCATAATAAAACCAATAACCACGAACATTTTTTTTATTAATATACATACTCATGTACATCGAAACAACAACTCAGGCAGAAGAGAATATAAAATAATAAAAAGAAAAATCGTTGCAATAACCGCAAGTTTTTTGTTTTTAAGAAACCAATTCTTGCAACTCTTTTTATTACATCTAAAACTGTACGAGTGTCAAAGCGAAGCAATAGGAAACAGAAAAAGAACTTTAGTGGAAGAAAGAGTTAGAAAAACGGCATAAGCCTCTGTGATATATGCTTGAAATATGGAATACCAAAACCTACACAAATTACGAATATATAGAATGAGGAAAATACCACCAAAAACTTTTTAAAATTATCATTAATTTTTAATATATATGTGTGTAACTATATCTATGTGTATTTATATAAAATAACTAACATGTTACTTGAATTATTCAATTAATATAAATAATAAACTATACAATTTATGTTGCGTACGTATAAGTAATAGAGAATCGATTTATTAAATATTAATTATACGCATATACATATAAATTTTCTATAACATTTTGCCCTAGAAGTAGGCATCATTTTTATTGATTATTATGCGTATGTAGAATTTGGAAGAGAAAGTTAAATGTAACTTGTATTAAATTTTACTGTATGTGCAAACTTTTTTAATAAAAATATTTTAATACTGTGGTGGAAACATTAATAATAAAACATAAACGGCTTTGCCAGTTCGTATCCTTGTACATACATTTACACAATTCTAGAGCGTTTTTTTTAACAAATAAAAAAATATTTTCCAGTATATTATCAGGTTTGTAATTTTTTTACTGGATTATAGCGATGCGTATTGGAATACGCTGTAGAACAATGAAAGCACTTTCAAGCTGATCAGGATGCTACAATATAATTTGATTTATTACTTTTGATGTTCTTTTAATACAATTTGATTTATTGATATTGTTCTTATTATACCTTTAACTAACAAGCTACAAAGTCGATATGCTTATTAATGTTACATGTTGCTGTTTGTGCTATAGATTTCATGCGTTGTCTTTATTTCAATTCAAAGAAAAATATTAGAGAAATTTGTCCGCACAAAGTAGGTGTCTGCCTAAGGCCACTGTAAGCAAGTACAGCTTTCATTTTATTAACAATAATCATATATTATATGGAGTGTTCATGTGGAGTTTTCATAAATTTTATAATATTTTCGACGTATCTCATTTAGCATAAGTTACACGTAAGGCAAGTTTATCCGTTGTAGCGCAACTTCTCGAAAAATCTTTCACAAGGTTTAAATTACTTTTGTTTATAACCTTGTATTTAAATTGAAAAACAATTTAAGGGACCAACTCTTTAATATGTGATAGCTTTCGGAAAAAAGATTTAGTAGGCATCATATCTCGAAAACTAGGGTGTATTAAAAGCTATAACAATAATAAGCGTCTTTCAATAGTAACTTCACAATCACACCACACGGCCAGGCTAAAAATATAGTTAGCTACACTATGTTGTGAAGGTATAAGCAACTATAAAATCATAAAATAACAACCGCTTATTAAAAGCTACGATGCACAGTTATATCCATGTTTAAAATTTTAAACTTTTACTATTTGAAAATTGTAAAGAAACAAATACGTATATATTCTCATACATACGCACAATAAAAATACATTTCCACTTGAACTCATAAATACATAATTTAGTGCCCATTTGTAAGGTAAATGATTATGCTGAAGTTTATGTTAATGCACCAGTATCAGGATGTTCATAATGATATCATTAACGCACACACACAGACACACACAGGCACACATACATGCAGATGCTTTACTCGGTTTGCATTTCTTTTCTGTTTCTGCTTTCCTTTTTGTTCTTCTTGTTGAAAGTGCTCTTGAAAATGACTTAAGAATACAAGAACCCATACCTTTTGTCTAGTTATTTTACATTTTATATTTTTATACCAAAAGTTAAGAAGATTATAACAACTATAAAAACTATAGAAGATGTTAATTTTCTTATGCCAACACTTTGGCTGGCTGGTCGTATAATACACAAACATGGTCTCTTACTTTTATTATGGGAAATCATTTCATACTTCATTTTGAAGTTTGATGTTCATATCTTTGAACGCTAGCATTCATGGAAGTTCTTTGAACGAGGCAATCAGCTGAAGTAAAGTATGTTTTTTAAAAAAATCTGTAATTTACATAGAAGGATTTTCAAGAATCTTTGGAAGAGATCTATGTTATATGAGACACAAGGTGCTCAGTGATATATTATTTTTAGGAATTTTAAATTTATTTCGAACGTATTGATTGCCTTGGATCATACCAATTTATTATTAGGTCGATCATTGTAACATTTTCCAATTAAGTATGAATTATATTTTATATTATATGTATTAACCAGAATACGTTTGATTCTATCATAAACCTATTTCACGGACTTTGACTTTATAAAATGCAATCCGTAAGGCGTATTACCACGTTTCATTCATTTTATTATGTAGGTTGACATTAAATTCAAAACCAGCATAGGTCATGTAGATCCTTACTGAAACTTCAAAGATATCCTGAGAGTGCTTAAGACTTTCAGCAAAAGGATTCCAATAGCCACAAATCGAGAAAAATTATACAAATACTTCAATCCGCTAGAAAATTTCGAGTCTATTCCAGACAGTCAACAAGAAAGTTGCAGTCTTTTTCCTTATCGTGCTGAGTAAGAGGCACGCATTTTGTAAGTTAAAGATCCTTTCGATACTTTATCTACGAACGAGTCTACGAAAGAAAAGTATCCCAAACAACAGCCATAGAAACATTAGCCGCATTCAAAATATTTGTGGATATCAGGATATTTACCCGCACGAACCGTTAATTACTGACATCCTACCAAGAAGGTCAGTGGTTTAAAAACAAGCTTAAAAGACGACTGATAAAAGTTTAATGTTTTCAGATTAAAAATAATTAATTTTGTGATTTTAATTTATTTTTACAGTAACAGACAAGCTCTTAATATAGGGGTATTTAAAAGCGGGTGAACAACTCCATGTTGAAAATGAACTTCGAGATTTCATACTTTTATTTCTATGTGTAGATGTGTAGGGGCAGGCAGAAGCATGTTGAAGGCTTGAATTTGATGTCATTATTATCTAAACATCTATTCGCAGCCGCAGAACTTTAGAAGAGAACCAAAAGCTGAGTTTTCTTTTAGTAGCAATACTTCTTTTGGATCCATGTTTCTTAGACTCAGGATATTTTTCAACAGACCCATTTAATTTACTTGTTAAATCATTTATCAAAACTTGTTTATGTAAAACCATTTGAGCCGAAAGCCACCGCTATAAGTTCTTCTTTCCTAAGGAATTTCTAATACAATGGCCTCTACGTTAAAAGGCTTAAGTCCTCTCCAGAAAAATTATCTAATTCTGTTTAAATTTCAAAAAATTACAATCTTTTCAAAAAATTACAATTCATATATAGTACAAGAACAATCACTGCGTGTATTTTTATTTACGCACGTGTATGCTCACATTGTAGGTGAAAGAAAATGTTTAATAAACTCGCAGTTCTTGTTTACTACTCATACCAATAATATCAAACGTTATAAAGAACGAACCAGCAAACAAAGGCCAAAATGAGAAAATAGCAAAAATTAGCTTGTGATTTATTGTATCGCTTTTATAAATTTAATTCCATTTTAGTAGATGGCATTACAGTCCTTCGAGATATTAATACATTATTAAATTTAATAAAAAGGTTTAAGCTCCTAAATCACTTCAAGCAGTTATTATTTTTATCCTGTAGAAATGCTCGTATACTTTTGCTTAAGCTCATTTTCAGATTGTTGTCCTATTCAGTCATGCTGGACTAATGTGGAGATGAATCCTTTTGACTAGTATTTTTCCTTCTTTTTTTGTGTTGTGTTTTTCCCCTTCTGCTGTTCTAACAATGTTCCTTTCAGTACGTGTGTCTTTTAATTTGATGAGGTGTCAATAGTATTGAATTATGATTAATAGAACTCATTATGATCATAATCAATTTTACTTATAATAAAGAAGAAACTTGATAATAACAATGAAATGGGAAGATAATAAAAACTAAATTAATTTCAGTTTGAAACTTGCTGTATCCCAAATTAAAATTTTGTTCATGTTATAAATTATTAAATGTTTTACTAAAAATACCTTCAGAGAGAGAGAGAGAGGGAGACAGAGAGTTCGAGCTGTTTCTCATGTGAATTTCAATTCATTATCTCGTCTACATTTACAATGAGAAATTTAATACAAGATGAAGAGGGTATTACAAAACCAATAAGCCCATAAATCAATCATGTTTTAATATTTCATGGATTTATTTTGCAACAACGACGCAATCGTTAAAGTAACGTCTTAAAACAATTGGTGCCTGTGTTCTCTAACTTGTAAAAGTTTCGAATATCAAAGAATACAGTCATCATATTTTTTTTTAATTATTAGATGAAGTTAGTGAGAGATGTAAAACAAATTGCTTTTTTATCGTACTCGGAATGTCCACTATATGATCCTTATATTTTTTGTAATTTGATATGGTTTTTACAAAAATTTCAGAACGTAGCCATAGTTTTTCTAGTCCAGTAAACTCTCATCAGAAATTGCAGACAAGTTTGTACTTTCCATTTCATTACGGGGGGAGCAAAGCAAGGAAACTTTCAACATATTGAGGTATTAAAAATAATATGCAACGATATACCCGTGGCAACTATTGAAAACATAGTGGTGAATATCGACATTTTTGTTAACCCAGTCAAATGTTTTCTTGTTAAAAAATAATATGAGATCTGACTGTTGCCAGTGAAAGAAGCATGCCTTGTGGTGTACTTTTGAAGAAAAGTTTAAATTTTTTTTGTCTTTTCAAAGAGAAACCATTCACCAGCATATCATATTAAAATGCATTAGACATTTTACTGCATTTAATTTTTGTCTTGTTGCAAAAGTTAAGACATTTTTTAGTCTAATAGTTTTTAAAAATAATGTTTAAGTCTAGCTTTTTCTTTATTTCGTTTAGTTTAATTATTTATAGACCGATTTTTTGCAAAAAGAGCCAAATTGATATTTTATGTTTGTAATTTTTAAGAATATGTATATATGCAAGTAAAATATTGTATTTTAGTTACTCAAAAAGAATAACGAATTTCAATGTCAATAAATCGCTAAAATTTGTAGTATTTTATGTTAATAATGCATACCTTGAACATGATCCATTTAAGACTAATAAATTTATTTAAGCTTAATTTAACTAAATTTTTCGTTATGAATACAAATTCGAATCTCATCAGACTCCATTAGAGAACGATGTTTTTTATAAATTAGTTTTTAATGTGATTAATATTTCAGGGAACCCTTCATTCTCTAATTAAATTATGGTAAGATTTAGGCAAGAGGCCGTAGCAAAACTATCAAATTTATTGGTAAATAATATATGCAGTTCAAGATTCGTGGACCAACTCAGCGTAAAGAAAGTAAGGAAATATGTAAATTTTATAGTACTCGTAACTACGTGTACGTGTATGTGCAGTAGTTAATTCTACTAAATACCAATCAACTCAGCAAGCCGCCGTGTCTACTATACAAAAGTGTTTGGTTGGTGTAGTGATACTAGAAACCATGGTTCAATTCCAGTTTTGTTAGAAGGTTGTGAAGTATTTTAATTATTTCGAATCTTTTTTTTCATATCTCAGCCGACTTTGTTAATTTTCATAAACAATAGAATTTAAATAAATTATAAAATTCTGTTCAATATTTAGATCCGTGAGCAGAAGTGTAGTATTAATGGCAGAAAATCACATATATTGGCATACGGTTAGATTGACTGTCATATACATAAGAACCAAATTACCTATACTTTATGGATTCATAATTTAATATTGCAGAAATTACAACCGAAATGCGCAAGCGTCCAAGCTATTTAGGGTTCTTTGCAGCATCACTCAAGGCCTTTGGAGGTAATTTCATTCACGACCCTCAGGCTATCAATCTGGCACATCTACCTCGTCTAAGGTGTACCCCTAAATATGCACATGGAGAATAATAAAGATTCCTATTTATAAGGTGAATGGATCATTTTAAAGATTTATTCACCGCAAGATAGGTATTAGTGCAACTTGGTAATTATTAAACGTATTTATGATTTACAAACTTAAGAGAGTTAAATTTTATAAATTAAAGCGATAAATAGGATTTCGTTCAAATTGATCAACAAAATGTTACACATTCCTTGGAAGAAGAAAACTATATTAGTTACTTTAACTATTAACTCATTGGCTTAGCTTTTCATTCTTTCAAAAATATTTTTAATAATATTGAAAATATCGCAACATTAAATTAAAATGAACTTGTGTTATAAAATCCAAACATAACTTTTATATATCCGTTCCTTCTTCTAATTAAAATATTTATCTATAAGTATTTAAGCTTATTTTTACCTTGAATAAATTAAAAACTCTCACAAATATTTGTGTGGCTTTTTGGTTAAATAATGGAAATTATGAAAACCTTCTCCTTTTTTAAACCAAAATATTTACTATTGAAGATAAAATGTTCTACTCAAGTACGAGCATTTTAAGATAAAACTGTATGCTATTGACCTTTAGTTCTGTGTATTCAATATAAATGAAATGAATATTTAATATAGATTTCAACAGCAAAAATTATTATTCTATACAAAAGTGCAATTAAACAAGTGTTGGTAATTATTTTATGAAGAAGTGGTAAAACTGGAGATTTCTGTTTAAAGAAATTCAACTTCATCTACGAGTATTTATGAAAGGTATAAAAAATTTAATGCATTTAAATGATGCAAATAATCAATCGATGTATGCAAAAGTATGTATGAGTAGTAAGTCTTCTAATAGGTGGTTTCAAAGTTTGAAAGTTGATAGCGGCCATGTTGTGGAAGCTACATCTGTTAAATTGCCTGTTGTATATTTAGTATGTCTTGCCACTCTTGATGGATACAGCATTCGGCAACACGTGCCAATGACAAAATTGTTTTATCAAAATGAAGTGTTCTGTGCGGAAAACGTGGCACTTGCTTCCACCATTTAACGATCACCATAATTGCACTTCATTTCTAGATGAATGGGTACTTCAACAAAGAAAATTATTTAGGACAATGCCAAACCACATCAGATCCAACAGCGTCCAATACGTGCCGAATAAGATAAGAAGCGCTTAATGGAAAATTCAATAAGCGTTACCCACGTTGGACCGAAAGTTATCTTCAATACCGACTACAGTAATGAATTGTAAAATATTTAAAACAGAAAAATGTTTTAAAAAAACATTCAACCGCCTTAAGGTACAGCCTCCATAACATTCGGGATATGTATAATATTACTATACTCGTTACCCACAGAGGTCCTTGAAACCGATTAAAAAAAAATGGCTGACACTATGAACTAAATTTTGTATTCAGTTCTCAACTTTCTTGGAACCGGCTTTAAAGATCTCAGCAGGTAACGCATATAATAATATTAAATTTATTTCGAAGTCGGTTGTTAAAAACATTTAATTTGAAAATTTATATAATTTATTTTAAGTCAGTATGGGAAGCACTCTTCCCTTGCTTCCAAAAATTGGTCCGTAAGTGTTTAAAGTTGGCAATCAACTTTAAAAAATTTCATTATTAAAGTTAACCAGGAATACGATAGTTGCATTATAAGTTGTATGGGAGTTATCATTCCCCTTACTCCTATCCAGAGTCAGCTTTTCATAAAATGGCGCACATAGGCCGCAGGGTATTCCATATTAATTGTGTGCAAGTTTACTATTACATTAAGAGAGATTTAAGACCATTAACTTTACTTTTATGCTGGTTCTATAAAACATTGTTTGAAATGGGACCATCTCTGGAGCATGTCCTTGCGTAGAAAACAAAAATTCAAAATCAGTCTGCAAATGACGATAATGTCGTTTTACATTTAAAAACAAAGAAACATATTATTGTATATATGGCTGCCTTTCAGTTATTAAAGTCATTTAAAAAATAAATTCCTTCGTAGATCCTTGGATCCTTTCTTAAAAAATGTGCAAGTGTAAAACACTTAATTTATTGATAGTAATTGATAGTGAATTTGTTATTAGCTACTTTTTAATAAGTTAGAAAATGCCTACAGAAGGATTTAAACTATAGTCGCGTTTAGTAAAAAAAAGTAAATCCTCTTTACAAAAAAGGAACTCTATAATGCATGTTTTTCTTAGATTAAGAAACATGCTTGTGGTACATGTTAATTTGAGAAGTGTCATGTAATCCTTTTTACATACATACGAATTAAATAATTTTTGGCATAGTTTTAAATCGCACGAGAAAGAAAATTAAATATATATTTTTTTGTAATTTCTTAACACTGACGTAGAGATTATTATATCAAACATAGTAATTTAATATAAAAATGCTATTAAAATGCGAAAGCACGTAAATGCGTTAAATATTAATTTTGAGAGATAAAACGTTTTCTTACATGATTGAAATGAATGACACAAAACAAACAGGACACTTTTGTATTAATGAAATGTTATCTGGATAGACAAAGTAAATCGATATTTTAGCTTTTGGAGAGGACAAAAGTTAAAACAAAAATTCAGGCTGCTATTAAAACAAAAATATAACAAAGTGAACATTTCACAATTGCTAAGAAAAATTTATCAACATGATTATTCGATTATCTTTATCTATAAAATTTGCAGAGTCCATGTTTACCGCATCCTTGAAATATAAAAATAAAGAGCTTGCAGCAAAAAAAAAAAATTAATAAATACCAAGGAACGTATATATGTATGTGCTGGTACTGGTACTTATCTTAATAAGCCAATATATTTTCTAATTTTATTTATTAGCTTAAATAAGCTTGTCTAACAAAAGTTAAGACACGCCCGAATTAATTTTATTATTCGCTAAATGCCAGAAAATTTTCCTGGCTACGCTAGTGATTTCGGTAATATTTCTTTTACGACATACAACGATTATTAATTTTGCATAATAATTAAATTTCTAATGAGTCTTATTTCGAAAAATATAAAGTAAATTTATAGACTATTAAATTATATTTTTTAAGCATAATCAGGATATTTAGCTAGTCTTGCAAGGATATGAATTGTGCTTTTGCTTTGTATCATCCTTATAGATTTTATGTTTGAAATGAAAATATATAAACAAAAAGACATTATGCAAAGAGCAAGCTATATTGAGAAAATTTTTCACAAGATTCTTAAAGTAAGGAATAATAATAACAAAAGGAATAAAAAGTTTAATATCCTTGCAATACTGTTAAGATAGACTGACTGATATAGACACTTTTGCGTCTATACCCAAATTCAATATATTTTTATACATTCCACTACTTTTTCAAAACAGTTTATGAATTTTGGATTTATATCATGAAGCCCCTGTAGGTAAGTAGTTAGTGTGCCATTCCTCTGATGGTTTTCGGTGCACCTCCCATCAAGGACTCTGGCCAACTGCACTACAAACGAAAGAAGATCTTCATTACTATGCTTTTTAAACCATGTTACACTATTGTTTGTATTATTATTCATAAAGGATTTATAAATGAATAGATCCAATTCGCAAAAAAAAACTTTAAAAAACGGTGTTATATGGTATAAAAATTAATCCAGGCTTATTTAAAATGATAAATGAAGAAGTTTTTTTACACTTTATTACAAAACTTCATAGGTATTTTGGTTGAAGGTCTATTACAATACAAATAAAATCAATGGCTCTATTTTAGTGATGGAAACTAGTTGAAATTTTCTTTAAAATTTCTTAGCAGTTGCAATATTAATACCTATTTTTATGAGCTCGACAAATCTCCTTTTTTAGAAGGGAAACGGGGAAAAAATTGGAGAAAAGTTGGATAAAGTTTATATAGCTCAAAGGAGACTGTGTTAAATAATAAAATTGTTTTTTTTTTACCAAAAAAACCTGTTTCGTTAAAAAATACCAACCCTCGTATGTATGTTTTTAATTAATTTCTTTTGTTCTCAGCTATTTATTTCTGTTTTTATTAAAGGGTTTTGGCAAACGTAAACTTACATTATGACAAGTGATAAATATATTTTATTTAATTATTATTTGAGTACGAAATATCCAATATTATTTTGGAGCATAAAAACGTTAAATAAAATACACATCAATTAGAGATTCGCTTTAAAATTAAATGCAAAAAAATCAGCTGTTATTTTTAATAAGAGATTTTTTTATTGTCATTGTCATTTTTTCATTGAATATATAAAGTTGATTAAATTAATTAGTCATGTATTGTTCAGCTCGTTTGTAAAACATATTTATGAGGATAATGTGTGTAAAGAATTACATTAAAATTCTATTAAATACAAAAAATATATACATCTGAACTGTAACATTAAGCACATTTTTATATTATGCACTTAAATAAACAAGGAGGAACAAGAGGTAGATGGGGGCTTTAAAGCTCTACAGAACACCATGGGCATTATAATGAAAATGTAATAAAGTTACTTATATGATAGTTCATTGTAATAATAATGCGGACAATTATAAACTTGTAATTAAATTTATAGTGATATATTAGTTGGAAATTAAACATACCAGACAATATTTGTGTTAAAATATATTTTTAGTGTAATGCAGGAAGTTTTATATCCGAACGTAGATTAATTTATTGCTTTTACAACTGAAATAATATTTTACATAAAAAAGTTGGTAGGAATAATGTAAATTATTAAGCATGTTTATGCAAAAAGAACTCTCTTCCTTTGTAGGATGAAAAAGTTCGCATTAAAGTGTGTAAAAATAATTATTAAAATATAACTCAGTTTTCCTCTACAAACAAAAGGATAACCTAAATGACGATGGTTGGGTATTTTCTGTAATTTTTTTTTAATAAAAGTCTCTAAACTCAGAAACGACTTAAAAAAAGGCAGTTTGTATAGTCGTCAATATGTATTCTTCTCTGCATGCTTAGAAATTGTCGTCATTTGTACACCGATTTTGATTTTTTATGCTTGAGAGAAAGTCCCATATTAATAACGTCATCTTGCAGCGGGAGGCAGGGAATTATCACGGCCATCCACCATACAAATTAATAACCTTTCATCTTGCTGGCTGTAACAGTGAGTGTTCAAAATTAATATGGCTTACAGTAAAACCAATACAAACACAATCTCAAGAAAAACCAGCTGAGTAGGGACTCCTCAAAATTAGTAATCTTCAGAAATGGTCGTTTCTTTAACCAATTATATAAAACGAAAAAAATTTATGAATCAAGAACCGATTACCGAAACTGATACAAGGCGATAATAACAAATAATAACAATGCGAAAACAACTGCAACTACAACACTCCCTCCAGGAGTAAAAGGAACATATATATGTAAAACGAGCAGGGCAAAGGCTACCTCTTGTAACGAGTTAAGAAAACCCTTTACAAAAATTCATCTAAATGTTAAGCAAGAAATAAAATATTTTTTATTTTGAATGGTAGAAATATTTTACGCCTTAAAATATCCAGCAGAATGCAAAGTTTTGATGAAAGACCAAACGAATATGGAACCCTATAATCTTATAAGCCTCTTCTCTAATAGGTCAAAACAATTTGAACAACTACTTATGAGCAAAATGACTGACTCTCTTACTCAACGAGACTGAGGTTGTTTCGGATCAGCAATATAATTTTAGGAGAAAACAAATATACTATGAAATAGAAAAATCACATTCAGGGACCTTAAGAGTTTATTTCATATGGAAGAATAAAAATATATTTCTCTGCTTTTTTTTATCGATTTTTGCAGGATTTTTTGTTAGATCACCCGCGAGCACTCATAGCTATTAGAAAGTTATTCGCAGCAGAATTATTTTTACAGATGTTAGCTACTAACAGCCGATCGAAGCTGGAGTTCTTTGAGGCAGCACCTTTGGTCCTTTTTCACATATGCCTCTGAGAACCAATAATTACTGGTATTCATAAATTAACTTTGTAAGAGCCTACAGCGAGCCAGAGAAAGAAATCTAAATTTAAATTAATATTAAATTTAAATTCAATATTAAATTTAATTGAATTCTGAAACAAAACTCAATGAACACAAATTACTATAAATAAAGCTTAAAGCCCCTGAAGCCAATGGTTTGAGTTTTAAGCGGTAAAGAAAAATAGGGGAGAAGAAGCTAAAGACCACATAATTTCGTACTAACACATATTGGTATTGTTGTTGTTATGTACAATAAACATGTACTTCTTGTATGCTTTCAGCATACAAAAATGTGTTAAATACTTAATATTCCTAAATACCAGCAGCCACTCGAAAAGTTAAAAAAAACAGACACATCAACGCTGATGTTACTGTGGTGACGATAAAAATATTACTGCCTTATTCTTTCTTAATAAAATAATAATGATTTGAAAAAATACATATTAATTTGAACTAACAAAGTCAGTAATCGAACTCGAGCCAGATAAATAAATTAAAGTTTCGTCATAATTCTTACAAAATATTATATACACGAACAAGGGAATTGACTCAAGAAAATTTTCTTAAATTAAATTTTAAATAATTCGTTTTGCAGACCTATAAGTCAAAACATAGATAAATATCACTCACTAAACATAAAACTCAATATTCATATTCGTGAATATTGACTTCGATAGTCCTAAACGTAACCGTTCAAAATTTTGATAATGCATGGTATTCCTAAAACTGCCTGTTTCGTACCTGATGCGCAAATAAACGCAACTAGAGCGTCACCTCAATTAGCAATACTATTTATAATCAATAGAAAAAAATTAGAGATTACATACTAAGCATTTTAGTGGAATAAATAGTTTTGATTAAAAAGTGGAAGCTTTAATAAAAGCAGCCAAAAATCTTTTTTAGAAAAATTCTTTCGCTGCGATCGTGCTTTCATGATGCAAAGGAAACAAATGTTCCTAAACGTCAGCTGTGATGCATAGTTTAAAATGATAACCCATTTTTTGTGCAGTGATGTAAAGTATCAGTACCTTATTTAAATACTGCTTTGACATTGCAGACAGATGTTTAGGAAGGCAGTCATATTATTATTCATTATATCACTAATCGATACAATTTAAAATCAAATGTAACTTGTCATTGATTCGCTGAACTGATCGCATCCCACTTACATCGCTTAGAGCGGATTTACATTTAGGGTGATATTGCTGCCATAGTGCTTGCTCTCTTTTGGAATCCCTGATTAAATACGCTGGCATTTATAAAGAGACTTTTTTCATTGTAATTTTTGACGTTCAATTCCCCAATGCTTTTCAATCGTTCAATCATAACAAGTGTTACCGTAAGCTATTTGTCAGTTGTACTCGTAATTTGGCAAATGTTAAAGATATATGCTTAATTAGCAATAATAGCAACAATTTATAAAAGTAAAATAAAAAAATTTAAAGCAAAATGACTAATTTATCCACACAAAGAAAGAATATGGCGGATACAATCATAATATTTGCACTAATGATTCTATAAAACACGTCATTATATTCATCGTAAACATATGATGATGTTTGATGATGTTTGTTAGAACTATATTACAAATATTTATTATGATAAAATGTCACCATTTTTTACTTGTTTCCTTAATATGTTTTATTATTATTTTCTTATTTTTTTATTATCATTTTCTTATTTATTAATTTAAATTTTTAATAATTTCTCATATTGAATTTTTAGACAGTCTTGAACGTAAATATGCACTTTATTCCAACAAATATTGTGTTTATTATAACATAATAATAATATAATGGTATAAAATCATACACAAAAATGCTCTAGGTAAAAAATAAATGTTCAAACGCTATTTCATTGAAAACAATATGATCGAGTGATTAATCCAATCTTTTCTTTGAGTGTCTCAAGAATAAATTATGAAAGGAATTGTTGGCCGATTTTCCGATTTGATAAAAAATAAATCAAAGCTTTCTAACTTCCAAGCACGAGTATATTGGATGATGTCGCAGTGACATCATTTTCAATGTGAAAGGGCTCTTTCAACATAAGAAAGTAGAATTGCTTTCTTTCTATATCCTACTCGTCAAGACACTTGATGATTTTGTGCTCTGTAACTTGCCACATACAACAAATTTGATTTCACTTTCTTTTAGACATGCGTAGGATATGAAAGTCGCTAGAGCGCGTTGTGTGGAACACCATGTTTTGCGATCAGTGTATATCAATTTAATATGGATCTTTTGATGTTAAAAATTTCGATAAATAATATCAAAAATTCCTTTTAAGTCAAAATTTTTTCACAACCAATTTTAAATGAAGAAAGGCATTGGATATAACAGGGGATATTTGTCATACGTATATATTTAGTTTTATATGTTTTACATTATTTTATAAATATTTATATTTGTACATATATGAGTTTTTTTTAATATTATTTTATTATTCATGCTTTTGATTTTTTTTCAGATCATAAAAGAAGATGAAATATGACAACATTGTTCATCCTTTAAATTTTTTTAGAAAGTTCAAAACACTTAAGTCCTTAAATCACCAAATAATACTGCATTAAAAAGATGTTGCGCTAATTAATATACAAGCCACATTCAAACAAAATGGAGCATAGTTATATACAATTATGTATGTATATGTATGTGCACATATAAAGCCCTACAATTATTTATGTATGTACTAAAATGTATGTACGAATATGATGATAGATATTTGATCCTTGTATTTTTACCATTTTATTTACATATGACAAATCTCACTTAATATTTTACCAAATTATTTTCTTGAAGTGTATTAAAATGCAC
The DNA here is from genome assembly GCA_963681545.1 of Germaria angustata. Classification (NCBI taxonomy): domain Eukaryota; kingdom Metazoa; phylum Arthropoda; class Insecta; order Diptera; family Tachinidae; genus Germaria; species Germaria angustata. The sequence goes on along the minus strand of OY813001.1, from coordinate 55,341,804 downwards.
ATGTGTCTTATTTTTAATAAAAGTTTATTTTACCCATTTAAACTTTGGGTAGCATTTAATTTGTCTTTTAGCTTCAAGACAACTTTTTTTTATATGTTAAGTGAAAAGCTGAGATTTTTAATTTTATATATTTTTTTATTACTCGTACGAATTTTAGCAAGTTTTGTTTGCTTTAATGCTGTATTACTTGTATGTATTTGCGCTTACATGACCAACTGACACAACTGCAATTTTAAGGAGTCTACCAAAGGATAATATTAAAAAAGAAATCTGCATAGAAAATTTATATGAAATTCTTTTAGTTTCTTGAATGTAATTCATACGATGCCATTTGGACTTGACTTTAAGAGTTTGTGGGTGATCGGGTTTGAGAAGCTTACGGGGTAAGAAAAAAGGCACGAGTCACAAATTTAAGAGGATTTATTACACTTTTCTTTCTTTGGTTTTCAATTCATTCAGTCATAACAGGTAGAACTGAGAGCACATCAAAATTATTTCATTTAATTCGATTATTTGGTTTGATTACTTTGGAATATTTAGCTTTGCTTTCTACTTTTATACAATGCTGTTTTTGACATTGAGTGAAGATATAGTTGTGTTTGTTGTTTGTTGTTTGTTGTATCTCATGTTGATTTGTAAAATCCCAAATTTGAGAATCTTATTGACGTATTAATTATTTATACCTATATGGATGACGGTTATGGCGAGTGTAAAATGGGAGAAACGAGTGGAACGTTGTCTAATCAGAACACCCATTTCGATAACACAATTCTTGATGAACATACATCCGTGCACGGCGATTTAAAAAAAAAAAATTAATAAATGAAAGCTACTTCTGTAGATTTAGCTTCAATAATATGGCCGCTATCAATTGTCGTAGTCCAGAAGTACCTATTGGAAGATTCGACATAATTGCTATTATGTGATCTATAAATTTATAAACATGCTTTTATGTATTTCCTTCCAAACATAAGACGGACAGTTGTTGAACCATATTGGACATCCATTTGTTAATGTTCATCTGATGAAGGTCATATATAAAGATGCTTTGACATAATTTTCGAATAAAATAACTTCTTTTAGCTTTAGTTAATTAAACGTATATATGTTTGTTGAAACAGAGAAATTTGTACAAGTTTACACACACCTAAACATTTAACTATCTGCTTCGGTATTTTATTATCGGTATTTTATTATTTTATTCTCATATCGCAGTTAAATTTTTCGACAGGAGGTAGAAATAATATTATGTCGCATTCGTTTCTGTTCATCTTTGGTTGCCAATATCTAGTAAAGATCTCTACACTTCTGAAATAATATTGTAAGTTTCCATTTATTTTCTCAATCTTGTTATAAACTAAAATGTGAAACTGCAGCCCATTACAAATGGCATATGTACGGGTATTCGTACTTTACATTCCAATTTTGCAAATGAATTTTAACGTACGTGCTATGTATATGTATTTTGATACAATTAAATTCAAAAATGCACCACCATTGGTGCAATTTTAAAACTCAATTTGCCATTTTTTCCATAAAAGCAAAAGAAATTATTAAAAAAAAGCATAACGAAAAAGTTACCACAGAAATGAGATTGACATTTCGTAGAAACTATAAAAGAAAAATGTAGAAGTCAAACAAAAAAATTCATCGTATGAAAAGGGACTTGGAGGACATTTGTTTGGATTGTGAAAAGCGCAGATAACTAAACTGACAGCGTAAATATGATATTTAAAAAAGCTTGAAACCATATTTTTCCATGTTCACATAGATAAAATACATAATTACTATATAAATATAAAAAAAAATTGCTAGACAGCCAATTAGTTTTTTTCAAAAAATATGTCACTTATGTCAATTGTTCATATAAGCAAAGATATACATACCTATATGTACATATATACATACTCGTACATATATAGTTGTTTTTTATGTACAAATATGCAGAATTGTATACACAAAAATCTATGTACACATGTTTAAATTAAGGCATTTACTTTATCAAGATACATTACATATACAGGCAGACACTGAAAGCATTCTAACAAATTACGAACATATCAAATCATGTGGTGTATATTTGTGTGAAGTAGCTAGTTTTATATGATAACGAAAATTTTTCGCCGCAAAGAAGATTTCGAAGTAAATTTAATTATTAGGGAAATTCACTTTCAAATAAAAAAATCTTTTGTTTATTAGAGTCAATCTTGAAAATTGCTTTAATTGATATATTATCTGTTTCAACGAGCAATGGAAGTCTCAAATTTCAAACTTCAAAGGATAATAAAAGAGGCTTGTAGCTTAGAACATAATTTGGTATTGCAGTACCTAAAAATAAGGCACGTGAAAAAATATATTCGAACCGATACAAAAATAAATTACACAAAATATGATGTTACTGAAGCCAAATCTCTAACATTTTATTTATTGTATATTCCATTTCCAATAAATAAACTATAAAATAAAATTTAAAAAAAATTATAAGATGGACAGAAAACATTCCTATTGCAAAAGTGGAAAAAAACGTTTTTATTAACATCTTCTAGTCCAGCATTTCCAAATATTGTAAAGAAATCGTTATCGAAGTCCATAACTTTTTTTATTCGATTAGCAGAAATCACTCTTCATTTCTTCTTTACAAGACTAGTGTATATGCTATCGATTTTTGAAAGAAGCTTGAGTGCTTGTATTATTTATTTTTGATGTTAAAAAAAAAGTCAAAAATATTTTTGGTAAATTGAAAAATAAATTCTTTGCCGAAGATCATCATACTGACACAATCTGAGCTTTAGGAAAAAATTTAATGAAATCTCATCCACTAAACCAACAACCTTAAAGAATTATTTGCTGTTTGAATAAATTTTCTATAATATACATTAATTTTTTACTATTTCTGTAAGCATTCTTGTATTTGTTTTAAGGACATTTTCGATGTCAGCTGCCAGCAGCGTAAAACTTTATAGGAGCTGTTCTCCACAATGTTTTGACAAACAAATGACTCATGGAATATGTTATTTTTCTTTATTGAAGAGCTCTAGAAAATGAAAATAAGATAACAATAGGTCGACCTTTTTAACAAATGAAAATGTTATAATTTCGCTGCACTGTTAAAAGTATATTGTCCTATTGAAATCATTTGAAGATTCCTACCTAGATGATTACTTTAAATCCTTACAACTGGCCTCTTTAAATGTTTTTTCTATAAAATATATTTCAACATATATTTAAAGTTAATTCATCAAAAAATAATTATTGGATCATTTTATAAAAAAGTTATACAAGAAATATATCGTAGGTCGCAGGCTGCCCCCAAGTTCAATTGAAGTGTTTTTAAGGCTAAATTTTTGCGTCAACTAAATAAAAATCTCTTCAAACGTTTGAGAGCCAGTTGTAGCATCAGCAGATATGGAACATTATATTTTTCCCTCGCTAGTATATTATAATATAATTTTCTATATAAAAAATTAAAATCCTATACGATTTCCATCCCTGATTGCTACTGTAAACGTAAACAAGATGTGTATGATATGACTTTTAGTTTTGAAAATTCGCTCAACTACAATGAATTGAAAATTCATATATTTTGTTGGTATGGCCTTGGAAACTGCAATATATATGCCAGACCTTGTCTAGGTCTACAAGGGTAGTTTACAACAAACAGTGATTTAAACTATTAATGATAAAATTTGTTAGTATTGAACAAGTTTTGTGCTTGCGGTAAAAATTCAAAAGATATCTGCAACATTAATATTTTTAAGACTGATTGAGGAGTTTCTAATAATATCTTAAATTCTTGATTAAGTGAATATCCTTAATAATTTGTTTTAAGCAAACAACTAAAAGATGTTTACATATTTGCATAACATTTTTTATATATATTTGCAACTAACCAAACAATACGTTACATATACGTATATAAATTTATTTTTTTTAACTAAAAACATGCATTTTTAAAAGACAAAAATATTACACCATCATCTTTGCAGCGAAAAGTTTTTGGCGTTTTCCTTTTTTTGTTAAATTTAATTTGGTTAAGAGTTTTTATTTTCTAATTGTATCAAACAAATGAATGTTTAAAAATGTTGATGGTTTCGTTAATGAATGAAGCCATCCAAATATTTGCTGTTTCATTCAAAATGTCAAGGGAAACAGAAAACAGAAAACATTAGTATAGTATATCCGTTTGTATTTGAAAAATGTTATTTAAAGCACAATTTCACATTTCACCACATAATTATTGATGATAGTAATAATATAGTTAATGAATTAGCAACCAAGACGACGACTAATAAACGAAAATATAATGAAATTATTAAATTATATATATCATCTAACATCTGAAAGAAGAAAATTAAATTAGCACTCACTCTCACCTGCACTTCCAAAGCATGATAAGCTACAATAAGACCTAAAAGAATCACAGTCGAAACCGATATTAGTGTTTTAAGCGCTGTAGAATAAAAGGATGCCTATAAAAGAGAGAGAGAGAGATAGAGAAAGAGAGAAAATTAATAAAGAAAAACTTTGTAATTTTGAAAGCATTAATTTTAGTTAGAAACGATTTAATCCTTTCACTTACCTTTGTATAAACACCAGCGCTGCTTAATTCATTTTCAATAACCATCACAACAATTCCAAACATGCCCATGACTAGAGCGTAATCACTTATACGTTTACGCTTTTCAAATAAAGCTTTACGTTTCCCTAGTCGGTAACCAACATTGGGTTTGTGTTTAGCAGAGTTTGTTGATGGCTTCCGGGATGTATTACCGCCAGTTAAAGCACGTTCCTCCATATACCTTTCGTTACACAAAATATTAAGATGGAAAGAAAAAGAAGAAAAGAAAATATTTAATGTAACAAAGATTAATTGTATTATTTTTTGCCTACATCCGCAAAATCGTAATAGTGTAGTTTCTTTTATATTTTCGTTTTATGCAATTGTTTTCGAAGACATTTATTCATAGAAAATGAGGAAATATAAAGCAACATTTAAAGAAATTAATGTAACTTCTAAGTGCGAGTAGAACTAGTAAAAGTTCCCATTCACTTCAGGAATTTTTAAAAGGAAATATTAAGTGCAAAATTAAATATTGCCCAACCAAATAAGACCTAAGTAAGACCCACTTAAGTAATAATTCCCCCCCCCCCCACCAAAAAAAAAAAAATAAAATAATGAGATTATTCCAAAGATGATTCCAGCAAAAGAACCGACTACAATATAAAGGGCTGAAGGGATTACAAAGCGAACGCAATTAAGGATGAGTTTGGTTCTTTTATCACGACATGCTTTTTATCTATTAGTCTGGTAAAAATAGAAAAATGAACGATTGCTTTAATTTCTTAGAAACATCAATACATCATCATCAAAATATCATCATTTGATGGTGAATTATGAGAGAACCTTTAGAGGTGTAGATCGAAAAACTTTATGAATTTATATGCTCACATCGGGTACAATTGCTGATATAATGCGAAAAAGATACTACAAATGTACTGGAACCCCTCTCCAGTCGCTGTAGCAGAATGTGACCACTAAACATTTAGAATAAAATGGACCAGAAAGTCTTCTAATCTAATCTACTATTACAAGAGTTTCTGCTAAATTCAGCTATATCTTTTTACGACACTTTCTATTTAGGATATGAACATAGTCATATCTCTAAAATAATCAAATTTGGCATAACGCGACTAAAGTTTTCAAAGTGTTAGTTTCCATATCAAAACTTTTTGGCTTCACTTTGGTTTAGCTTCAAATATAACTTTGCATAAAAGAGGATATTGAGGAACATTTTTTCCTTAATAATCAAAGAATTTTGATTTTCAAGATTGTACTATGTTGTGCTAAATGAGCGATATGTTTACTTGCAATTATGATGCAATATTATAATCGTAATTTAAACAATTTTTAAATAAAGGTCCTTATTCTCAGTGGCAATTTCAACTCTCTTTTGTCTTTCGGATGTTTAAAAATTTTGTTTTGAAATAAATTGTAATTCCAGTTTATTAATTTCTTCTCCCTTATCTGTTAATAGTTTTAGGTTTTTTTATTGGAAACTTCAGAAATTTTTTTATTATTTAGCCGATTTGACTTAATATTTTGTAGCAGCAAATATTTAAATATTTGACAGCTGTGTGAACAAATAAAATGGGCAAATAAATGTGAGCACAAAATAAATTGTTTAATGATTTAGAAAAATTTTAAAATTAAACATCAACAAGCATATTTATAGCAAATGACAAATATATGGAAGCTGTTCTTGAGGGATGACATTTTGATTGCTTGCAAAGTATCATATCCGTTACGACTTCTTAAGAAGTCAAGAAGATCTTGAGAAGAGCTTGAATTTAATAGATACAATTATTCACATTTATAAAAAAATATTATTTTTTTTAGCAAGCTTTTAATGTTTTCAAACTTTGATTTTTATGAGTATTATTTTGTTATACATATAAAAAAATATTTTTTTCTTTTGCGAAAAAAGAAGACAAAAACAATAAAATCTACTCTTCCTTATATGTTTAATATCGCTTACAATTCAGTTGAAGGAACTAAAACAGACGATTTTGTAATGAAAGCCCGATGTCAAGGTCATTTGATTAATCGCATTTTTCTGCTTCGAATTCTGTGCATTTTCATGACTTCGTGAAAAGCTCTCTTTACTGAGTCTCTTCCACATGCACTTAATCTCACAGCTACTCTCTATGAATATTAATATGGTGCCGTTGTTATCTTAAATGCTGACATCGCTGAGGTGGTAAATGCGTTTCCAGCTAAATATGTCATGATTATTTAATATTTCCAAGAACGTCATTATAATTAAAAATATTAAATTGTGTCAATAAAAATTGAATGTAATAAGGATATAAACAATTATTTTTTCATAACATTTTGAACATGACTTCAAATCCCGTAAATATGATTCAAAAAAAGGAAATATCCTGCACTGGCAAAATTATTGATCCAGATCACAAGTTGTGACTTGAATTGTAAGTATACTGAATATATAGTTTTTTCGTTTAGCCCTTAAAACAACGAAAGTTTTTAAACATATATTTCAATTATTTTAAAGGTATACAGTTTGCGTCTGCCAAAACGGACTTGCACCGCATTACCAAACTTACAATAGATGCCAGTCATTTTGTTCTGCCTCTTTCTTTTCTCTCTAAAGTTTCTTGTGTAGCTTTTTCTTTAAAGTATTTAAATATTTTAATCACAGCGGTATTCAGTTATCATTTTGATATTATACATTTGCTGGTATAGTTTTTCTATATTTTTTATCCTGATAAAAGTTCTACTTGTTATTTGAGAGTTTTTATATAATCATACGGGTAGGGCCCTTTGCAAATATGACGATTGAAGTCTACTGATGAGTCTGTATTAGCTTCTATGAATGCAAGCATATAAACAGCCCAACCCACAACACGTAAATTTTTGATATTATTATTTTAATATTCAAATGTTAGAAATTGGTTGGTGATAAGATTTTTTAATTATTATTTCCTGAACCAGATAAAACAGAAATAAGTTGAAATTAAAAAAAAAACTTTTCATTGTTGGTTTGCAAGCATTAAAGACTTTTTAAATGATTAGTTTATTAGCTGGTTTGATGGTATTTTACTGCAATTAATTTGGTTTTTGACAAGATTTCCAGTCAATTAAAAAATTACTGTTAACAATATTGTCTAACATGTTTTATAATCAACTTTTTGCTCAAAGATGTGTGTTAAGGACCTTATTTTCCTCACATATCTACAGGCACATATTGAAAATAACATTGAAAGTGATTCTAGGTACTTTAGGTACGTAAACGTCCTTTCAGCTGATGGTTTATTTAAAGAAAATGACTGTAATGGAATGTCGATGTTAAAATTTCACCAGCCATTTCAAATTGTCTAAAAATGGATTCTCACTGATAAGAATTCGAATTATTTTTAGCAAATGACAAAAATGTAAGCAAGTCCTTTTATGTAGATGTATATATATCTACTCGCATGTGTATGTGAAATTGAAAATCGTAATAAATATATGTGTACAAAAAGTGACCAATAAATTGTTATTTTAAATGTTCTGCTTGTGCAGAAAATATGTATAAGAGATTGTTTGTAACAACAATAGTTTGTATGGAGTCCATAATGGGGCAAGTATTTTGGAAAAGGCAATAAGGGAGCATTGCTGTTAACGAACCAGTGAAATTTATGTGTTCTGTCGATTAAACACAATGTCATTACAGGAACATACATATATCCTACAAAATCTCTGTGAAAAATTATGTTATATATTGTTTATTGCCGTTTGATGTTGAAAGGCATTTTGTTTTACATCCTGTGTTATTAATATGTCAACAGCCTTAAGAAAGTATTGACTTTATGACCATGGTTGATCATATCTTTGTAGTGTTATAGACATAAAGTAGTAATTTTATTACAAAAAATGTGAGCTTTGACCTAGTTCACTAGACACTATATTTTCTTTTTTTTTGCTTTAATCAAAAAATTATAAAGAGAAGATTTTTTTCTTAAAGTATTATTATTTATTGTTATTATATTGGACTAACAGTTGTTGGCTTTTGAACTTATTTTGTCGGAGATGTTGTCTACATCATTTTCCAATAGTAGAACTTTTTTTGATGCTCAAACGTAAATAGAAAATACGTAAATATATAAACATAGAATATCAATATATTAAATGAATAAATTACTGCCATATTTATGACATTATTATTGTCTTATAAAATTTTATAGTAAAAAATTGTACGCCTTTAAATACACAAAAATGTAAAACTATTTTTGTTTTGATCTACCGATCTTAATTAATTTAGAAGTTTCTAAAGCAGAAATAGAACAATTTACCATATACTTTTCTATATATAAAATTTTCGTTAAATATTATTTTTCTTTTACGGTTATTAACAAAAACTTTATTTTTATGGATATTTTCTAAATATTTTTTTTTTTTATAAAACGCTAGTATTATTTTTTTTTCCTTTCACGTCTTATATAACTTATCTATCTTGCCTTTTTCCAGAATGTAGAAAAAAATAAAAAGACAATAAAGAAAACAAAATAATCTCCTACATACTGGATCACACACAGCAGCATCATACATACATACATATTGTTACGTTTTTACCCTTTTAAAAACGTTTTCCGTGGGTTCTTAGATTGCAATGAAATTAAACGCACAATTCTTTGATTTTCAGTACTTAACAGCTAATACTTTATTTAATTTAATACTACTGTGCTATGCTCAAAAGCAATATTAACCACTTAATACACTTTACACGATCACGGTAAAGTCTAACAACTCACTCGTAATTAGTGACTCAACACTGACTGTCTGCTGACTGAACTCTGACTGACTCACTGAACGTTGATGTGCGCAGCTTATATACTCTTAATGATCATTTCTCGAACAATCATAATGTTTGTAGAAGTTGCGCACATCATCCTACACTTAAATTAAACATGAGCACAAGCCACACGCACATACACACATGCTCCAATCAGACATAAGGTAGAATTAACCAAACGTAAATGTAGAAACGTAAATGTTGTTGCATCAGCTAATCGTTTCTGTCATATGAGAATGTATATATGACAGAAACGATTAGCTGATGCAACAACATTTACGTTTCTACATTTACGTTTGGTTAATTCTACCTATACAAATGCCGACGGACACCAACAACAACAATCATGAGCTTATTCCCTGTTGCAATCACTTAGCAGCCGCGCATATTTAATATGTGTGTTTGTGTGTATTCCCAACACCATCCCTTTTGCTAGTAAACAAATATTAATGTACATATGCATGTATGTATGTATAGTTGTCATGTGCTCACTTACAATGAATAATAAAAGCAAATAACAATAGCAACAATCAATGCAGTATGTTCTAGAGTAAATAAAAGCAAATAAGAATAACAATAATTCATTATCTTCTAGAATAATTATAATAGGACTGTTCACAACCAAATTCGTAACAATATATTTACATCATTCAAACTGTTCATACAACGTCTTCACGATACATGTGTGTAGAACAAGTTCTTATAGAGACTTCAACATGTTCTGTATGAATGGCATGTCAGTTCAAGCATGTGTGTGCAACATATACGTTCGCACAGACGCATATTATCTGAACTACACAAACTCAACACTTAATTATGTGTTGGAAAACTCTCCTCACACCATACCCAACACTAAATTACTAAACTGTTTAGGCATCGTTGGTCTGAAGATGTCAAGGAATAAAACAGAGCGTGCTAAACAAATACAAAGAAATCGCACATACGAACGAACCAGGAGAAAAACAAACACAAAACATCGAATTGCAATTGCAAAAGCACAACAACTAGATCGCATATGTACTTGACTGTTTTGCTTGTTAATAAATATGTGCTTGTTAATAAATATGTATATACATATGTACATACATAGAATATAACACAAAAGCGGAATGGTGACAAAAGATTGTAAGGGCTTAAGGTACCAACAATTATAAAATAGATTATTTTACTTACATACATACATTGACAGAGGAGATGTGTGGCGAGACTTACAATTTCGCCACACAAGAGCAACAACACCAACAATGGAAGGTTATTTATTATATGTACATATTTACTAGAAGCCGAACCGAACCGAGAATTTATGAATAGTATACACTCACTTTGATCTAAGAATCAAATTACTTAAATCGATATTTTTTTAATTACACCATCTACATATTACATTCGTACATACATATATTCACTTGTACACACATACATATATTCACTTGTACATACATACATATGTATAGTATGTATACATACATACATACATATGTACGTAAGTATGTATGTTTATACACTTTCATTTATAAAACTTATGGGACCAGATTTCCCTTTTTCTGTGGGCTTTATATAGCCTCTTCATTTATAATACTTCCCATTTCGCAAATACGTACATGACTCACTTTTTCGATATTATATTTTAATTGCACTACATATAATAATTTATTTAATTTAAAACAAACTTCTCCCGTACTGCGATGCGATCACGTCAAAAAAATTTTAAAACTAAATATAACTTAATTTTTTTATTTATTTTAAACTCTCATTATTCTTTGTTATTTATACATACACACACACATACTTACGTGCATATAAACATATGGATGTTGTACATGCATTTGAATATTATTGCTAATAAAGGTGAATTCACCCATTCGTTCTGAACGTACCGAACGCTTTTTTATATGTAGTTTGACGTTTGAGAGTGAAACAAAGAGTAAATTTAATGGCGAACAACAACAAAAATTTCGTTCTGAACGAATGGGTGAATTAACCTTAACAGGCCTTTTTTATGATGGTCAATATACACTACAAATAAAATGCTAGTTGTTATTGTTGTAACATATTTTATACTCCAGCAACATTGTAGTCTAAGCCAGTGCTACCGTTGTGATATTTCAGAAAAGGTCAAGAGAAGGGATTTAATTTTAATTAAATGAGTGTTTTGAGTAGTTAGAAGGGATGTATATTTTTAGTAGGTAGAGGTGTAACTTGTTTCATTAAATTTTTGCCCTTAAAGATAACAAACAATTAATAACGATAGGTATTGTCATTAAGTTATAATTAGTAAGGAGCCAACAAAAATTTTCCACTTGTATTAGAAAACCTATTTATATTAAAATTAAAAAGCTAAGTAAGTATTTGTGCACAGAGATCTATATGTAGATACCTACATTTACAATCATATATATATATATATATATATATATATATATATATATATATATATATATATATATATATATATATATATATATATATATAATTTTGAATATTTTTCTAGTACTTAATTTTCTAATATGTTCTTTACATATTATATCAATATATTTTTTCTTTATTTGAAAATAAATATCTTCATATTAGTATTAAAAGCACGTACATATGCAATATTCGACACTCTACATGATGAAATATTTTTATGCAAAAATAGATCTATAAAATATTCTTAAATATTTAGCATTGCTTCTAGCAAATTCAGCAGATATACTAATACAAAGCGCAGTGAATACATTTGACGGACATGTAATTTTAGAAACCGGCAGTGAAATAGTCAGAACATGTACATATAGATACTTCAGTATCACAACGGTAGCACTGGTTCGAGCCACTATTTAATAAACTAAAAAGCCCAAATAATCTCTTTAAAAAAAAATATATATAAACAGTAGTTCTCTTAATATTTGTACACATTTTTTAGCAAAATTCTTAATGAGCAACATTCATATGTATAAATGTATGTATGTAAGTGTATACTCTCAAGTCACAAATAAAAAACAAACAATAATGAGAGTTTAACAAAAGAGTTGGAGAACAAAATGAAGAGTTAAATTTAGTTTTAAATTTTTTTTGACGTGATCGCATCGCAGTACGGAAGAAGTTTGTTTTAAATTAGAAAGTATTATATGTAGTGTAGTAAAAATATAATAGCGAAAAAGTGAGTTATTTGCGAAATGGGAAGTATTATAAATAAAGAGGCTAAATAAAGCCCACAGAAAAAAGCGAAATCTGGTCCCATAAGTTTTATAAATGAAAGTGTATAAATATACGTACATATGTAAGTATGTATGTATGTATGTATATATTATATGTACATATGTACAAGTGAATATACATACATATGTATGTACATATGTATGTAATATGTAGATGGTGTAATTAGAAAAATATGGTGTAGGTAATTTGTTGATTAGTGGAAAGTGAGTGTATTTAAATCACAAATTCTCGGTTCGGTTCGGCGTCTAGTAAATATAATAAATAATCTTCCATTGTTGGTATTGTTGCACTTGTGCGGCCACACATCTCCTCTGTCACGGTAAGTAAAATAATCTATTTTATAATTGTTGGTACCTTAAGCCCTTACAATCTTTCATCACCATTCCGCTTTTGTGTTATTTTCTGTCAATATTCTTTGATATTCGATATATGTATGTACAAATGTATGTATATACATATTTATTAACAAGCACATATTTATTAACAAGCAAAACAGTCAAGTATGTGATGCAGTTGTTGTGCTTTTGCAATTGCGTTTCTCCTTTATTCCATGTTTTGTGTTTGTTTGTCTCCTGGTTCGTTCGTATGTGCGATTTCTTTGTATTTGTTTAGCACGCTCTGTTTTATTCCTTGAAATCTTCAGACCAACGATGCCTAAACTGTTTAGTAATTTATTGTTGGTATGGTGTGAGGAGAGTTCTCAAACAATATAATTAAGTGTTGAGTTTGTGTAGTTCAGATAATATGCGTCTGTGCGACCGTATATGTTGCACACACATGCTTGAACTGACATGCCATTCATACAGAACATGTTGAAGTCTCTATAAGAACTTGTTCTACGTGAAGACGTTGTTTGAACAGTTGGAATGATATAAATACATGTATGTATGTATGGATACAGTATGCAGGAGATTTTGTTTTCTTTATTGTGTTTTTATTTTTACAGAATGTGGAAAAGTGTTTTTGTATTTTAGATCTACTGTTGTTGGTCTATTTCTTTCAAAAAGAATGAATCTTCATACATACTTATGTATGTTTGTATGATTTTTTGTCATATGCTGTCCACTTTCGTTTTGTGAAATAAAAAGTATTTTCGTAAAAATTTTGATTCCTCCCGTTCAGTGAAAAAAATGCTTAAATGAAAGTGTTGCATCAATGAAGTATTTTTTTCATGATTTTAATACATCTTGGAACTCTTAAAAAAATTTTTTAACATACATATACCATATTATAGAATATATTGTAGAATGTGCAGAGAATCAGAAAATAAGTATCTCTGACAAAATAGACTGAAAAGTATTAATGAAAACTGAAATAAAACGTTTTTTTTTTTCTTTTCATATTGTCACAATACGAGATTGGAGCTCATAGTTATTATATTGCAGCTATGTTTTATAATAACCCAAATATTCTTATAACAAATGGTATCAAATGAAAAAAAGAATATAATACATATGTAAGTATGTATGTAATTTTTATTATTATGATTTTTTTACAGGTACTGGCTGTTTAGCGATTTCCTAGCCTTTCTAGTTTCTGTTACTTTTGGTCATAAATTGCGATGCGATTTTGAGATCTAACCATTGTTTGAGGTACAAAAACAAGCCTGCATATTAAAACTTTTTGTAATTAAGAAAACTTAAAATTTCATATGAAATAAGAGCCATTGATTTCAAAGCCTTCGAAACTGTGTTTTGATTTTGCCACATAGATTTAATTCTTTCTTACAACAAGTTATTCCTATTACATTGTGAATTTTCTGAAGTAATCGAACCATATTAATTTAGAAAATTAATTGCATTTCTATAAAAAGTAATTCTAATGACATGTTTTAATCTAAATAAATTTTACGATTTTATTTCAAACGTAATTGTAAATAATTAGCCACACTGACGTCACTTTTTTCCACAGCTGTTGTTTTTCACTAGTTGATATTAAAAAAACTTTTGAAGAAGGTGGTAACAATTTTACGGAAAAAACGGACACAAGCAAATATGATAGATATTTTCAATTGACATATTTATTCATCTGTAATAGAAAGATTTTGTAGTCTACTTATAAGTATGTAATATACTGTTTTGTTTCTTTTATTGGTATTTACTGGTATTGGTCTCGACGCTAACTTGTCGTCAATATTACTATAAGAAATCTGTAGTTGGAGTATTAAAATCAGCCTTTTGGGGTCACTGTTAAGATTTGAGTGGGCACACCTATATAAAGGGCGATTTTTGATAGCTTTCGGATTTGATAAAAAAAAAAAAAAAATTTAGGGAAATGTATGAAATCTTTGTTTGAGTTGATAGAACGATCTATATAATTCAATGTCTAAAGATGATTTCATGTGAATGTTGACCACTGCTACGCCTCAATAACTCTCTCCAACATATCGGCCGATATCTACGAATAAATTCTTCAATATTGCCTTCCAGCCCTTGTTCTTGTTCTTATAGACATGTCTAAAGGCTTTAAATCACACGATCTAGGCAGCCAATTGACCGGCCCCTAACGTGAAAAAAAAATGTTCTACGAAGTCGTCTCTCAATTGGGCCATTGTTTCACGTACTGTATGGCAGATAGCACCGTCTTATTGAAACCACAGTCAGTCAAGTGCGGTTCTTATTTTTTGGGCAAAAAATTGTAATCATCGCACGATAGCCCTCGCCATTCACAGTAACGTACCTGCCTTTGACGTCTTTGAAAAAGGACGGTTCAATGATGCCACCGGCCCATAATCCACACCAAACAGTGCATTTTTTGGGATGCAATTCTTCTGGCTGCTCTTCACACCAAATGCGGCAATATTGCTTCTTCACGTATCCATTTAAACAGAAATGAGCTTCGTCGCTGAACACAATTCTCCGATAAAAAGTGGGCGATGCTAAAAAATTACCCTTTATATTAAATCTTTTATTCAATATTGTCTAGAAGCCGTTAACATGAAGAGAAGTTTGACACCGGATTTGCCTTCTTTTCCTTATTTCTACACAAACCTGGATTATTTGGTAAAAAATTTAAATAATTTGTTGTTTTGGCTTAGTTGAGGCATATGCCTGCATTTTATTGGCACTAACCAAATCATCAGTACTCTTCAGCCAGATCATGTTTCAGTAGCATTCAAACTCATCTACTTAAACAAATAGTTCAATTATACACGTATTTTTCTATGTGCGATTTACAAAACATACAAGTATAAAAGTTTAGAAAACATTTGTACAAACACAATACCACAAACAATTATAATTGGTTTACGTCTTTATATTTTTCTTACATACAATTATACAATTAATCACCCTTTGGGTGATAATGAATGTGTTTATAAGGCGAAAAGAGAAACAAAATTTATAATAACAATGTTTCTTAAATTAATTTTTGGATTTATTCTCCATAAAATAATTTAAAAAAATTTATTGTTTATTGTTGGCTTAGCTGAGTATGTGCATGCGTTCAATTGGCGTTAACCAAATCATCAGTACTCTTCAGCCAAATTATGTTTGAAAAGTACTAAAGATTTGGTTAGCATTAATGAAATGCAGGCATACACTCAGCTAAGCCAACAACAAGAAAAATATTTTGCGTAATTATTTTCGAGAATATCTGGAGTAATGAATTTAATAAATATAAATATTTTGGCTACATTTTTTCTCATATGGTTATATTCTTGCAAAACTTTAGTTAAAAAATTTGTGCTTCTGTCAACGCTGCTTGGGACTGGGCGATTTCTCTGTCAATGATTGCTCTCTTAGAGAATAAAGCAGCGAGCGTAGACAGTTCGCTGTTGCAGGAATTAAAAGAAAAATCGATATTTGATTTTAAAGAGACAAACAACTTTTATCAAGGCATTCTAAACTAAATAGGTTTCTGCTCTCATCCCTAAATTCCAAGACATAGGGACCAACTAGGGACCTAAGTAAGTTTGTTCAAATTTGCAGCAACTAGTGAGCTGTGGAACATAATTTAAATAGGTGTTTTTAATTTATATGGAACGTATTGACTTCTTTGGTCCATATTAATTCATTAAAAGGCTAGTGTTTGTAAGGGTTTTCAATTAAGAAAGGGTTAGACATTCAGGAGTGTACAAAAGTGAACAAAGGAAATTTTATATTAATTTCGTAGGCCGCTGTTGGAACATTTCTTCTGTTGAATTTATTTCCAATGAGAAAACATTACGAACTTTAGGCCAATAAGAAACTGATGTAGAGTTGGTAGTTAGATTTACTTGAAATATAGACTGCATCCCTTTGATGAGTTATTCTAAAAAGTGACCATTTTGTAAGGACAAACTTTTTGTTACACCTGCTAAAATTAGTCCTACCATGCACTACTTTGATATTATAACCTTTGGTATTTTTTTATTTTTTGGACTATCCTCTTTGCAGGGTGCAAGCCAAGAAAAAATCTCCGCCTAAAGTTACTATAATTTTGCACAGCAAACTTTCCACTGCTTATGCCAGTTCATTAACAAATTTTGTGTGCCCAATTGTATGTTTATTGCTGTATTGTAATAAACAATTTCTCAATAAATCCAAAGTCCTATAAACTCCTTAGTTGAAGTATTTACTAAGTTTATTTATTTTTTGTACCATGTAGGGATAAAGATAACTTTTTCCACTTAGTATTTATAGCTCACGAACTGTTGTTAATGACCTCTGTAAATGGCTGACATAATGAATTTTAATTAAGTTTTTGTGTATCGAAGGAATATATTCGTATGTTACTCATTAAAATAACTACGTATAAACGATCTGAGTATGTAGGAATGGTTCTCATAAAATATGAATAATTCAGAAGATGTTGATGGAATAAACTACTATATAGTTTTTAGATAAAAATAAACGTGATAACTGGCCATCATTCTCTTAATGGCCTTTAATCAAAAGGACCATTAAAAGCAGTCAAATGCCTGCGAAAATTGGAATGAAACTTTTTATTCGTGTATTTTTGTTGTTGCTGTTATTTGTACTTTCACTAAATATTCTCATTGTAATATGAAAACGTACATGTGAAAAGCATTTAACGTACGTATGTACATATACATATATAAGAAATGCAGAAATGTCTATTACCCAATGTTGTTGCTGTTTGGATCACATTTTAACGAGCACACATTCTTATGCAACATGAACAACATCCGCCATTATTTCTAAATAACTCACATACACACAATCAACTCAAATGCGAGTTACGTACTCACCCAAACACATTTATTTGTATCATGTTACCCACACACCCCCCAGTAAAAAATAGGATCATCCAAAGAGTAATCTTGGAGCGCTCCTTTGCGAGTAATGGATTACTCCATAAAACTCCGGACCTCATTGGATTTTTAACACAACATGTCCGCAGACACGAGTACTCCTTTTAAGCTCCTTATGGAGTACTCCCTTTGATCTTGAAAATGACGACAGAGGGAGTAATCGTTTTTGTCTCCTAAAAGAGCATAAAGGGAGTAATCGTTTTTGTCTCCTAAAAGAGCATAAAGGGAGTAAACATTCATATAAAATACAAATTTGGTTATTTATTTAATGTACGAAATCTGAAATATATTAAAATAGAAAACAAATAATTAATAAATTTTGCACATTTTTAACAATTTGTTACTATACCCGTAGCTTTTGCTTTTTTAAATCTTTCACTTTTTAAAACTAAACTGACTAAATTGAAAAACAAAACGAAAACGTCAACAATTAACAGTTATGTCAAAGAAAAAAAAAAACAAAAACGAACTGATACATCCCTCATTGATCCATTTGGAGTATTAAGCGAGGCATAAACAACAAAACAAACAAAAAGTTTCGATAGCTCGCTTGTTACTCCAAATGGATGACCAAGTCATTACTCCTTTATTGCTCGATTATGGATTAATCCATATATTTTTTACTGGGCCTCTACGTACATATACTCGTAGTTATGCTTACACACAAAGAAAAAATTCGTTATAAATTTCAGTTTTTTATTCTTGCTTTTAGTAACAATCGTTCTTGAAACTTTAAGCAGGAATAGCTCAAAATCTATCCTGGAATTTTTAATTCAACTACGAGAGTTAGTTATTTCATCTGTATATTGGCCTTGGGCGGTCCATATTTTAAATGTTTTTGTAGCTTAGGTAGTAAAGGACTTTGTTTAGGAACAGGCAACATTTGGGGTTGAGTTAAAAGCCGATATCATAGAAAAAATATAAATTGATGATATTATTCGACCTTTCTTAATTAATTGAATTAATTTATCGAGTTTGAGGTCTTCTTTTTTATAAAAAACAATATATGTATTTATTTTTTATTTTTCAATATTTCAACACCCTGTGGGTGTCTTCTTCAGGAAAAATGTTTTATACAATTTGAAAGAAAAAACAAATGAAACAAAGTTTTTTAAATATTTTCAATACAAAATATTGACAGTTGAGAAAAAATATTTTATAAAATTTGAAACAAAAAACAAAAGAATAAAGTTTAAATATTTTCAATATTGATAATTAAGGAAATGAATAAACATTTTGAAATTTCATAAATAATAAATTATAATATTTTATTAAATAACAGAAATTTATAAAATATTTAACTTTTTATAGAAAAAATATATAAAAATAAGATCTAAATATTAAAAAAAAAATTCTAAATCAAGCCTGTTCCTTGGATTCTGAGTCAATAAAACAATTCAAACCCATTTTGCTGTCTTAAATCAAGTCTATTTTCTTGAACTGAGTTTTTTTTGTTGTTCTTGCATTAAATCAATTCGCAATCAGTTCTTGAGTCAAGCGTTTCGTCCTTGGCTTAGGAAAATCCTTACTGTACTTTTGACATTGCTTTGGCCTTATTTAACTACAGATGTCTTCATTTTTGTTGTTAGTGTACGAGTACACATAGATTTTCCAACCAACACGTTGCAGTAAATTCTACAGGACGAACATAAAAGTTCAAGCACGTTGCAATATTGAATGGTATACTTTGGTCCATGTGCGCTTGTAAATATATGTATGTATGTATGTTTTCCCTCTAGATAGATATGAGCTTGTGGTTTTATGTAAAAAGTTTCCTTTTTAGTTTGCTTTTCATACTCAGTCATTTAGCAGTATGTGGGTTACCGTTTCGCAGGAGATTTTTTGTTGCATTTATTTGCTACTCCTAACACATTTATACATGTTGTCTATTTGAGCATTCATATCGTTTATTGCTTCTATGTACGTGTGCTACTTTGTCAGACAGTAGTTCCAATAGTAGTTTTTATATTTTTTCAATAGAATAAATTTCGCAAAAACGACAATTTGATTCAAATGGATTGAAATCAAAAGCCAAGAAATTCATATTTTCGAACTAAACGTACTCGGATGCGCAATTAAAAGATTTTTTAAATAAGAATAAAAGAACATTAGCTGAGATGGAAATTTTTATTTATTTTTTTTTTAATTAACAAACACAAACTGCGAAGCTACTGGGCTTATCTGCAGAGACACCCGGAGTCTGCGGCAGGAGTCGAACCTGCGACCTTCGGACTACCAGTCTAGTACACTAGCTACTAGTCTACGAAGGCACTCTAGCACTCTTTGATAGCGCAATGAGTTTTTACAATGAAAATATTGCAAATATATTGTAGGAATTTTATGACATTATTGCTGATATTATTAGTTTTCTAACGAATTGAAATAATTTTTTATTAAATATATATTTTTTAAAATTCATACATTAAACTTCTAGCGCATTAGCAGAGTTAATCTCTAATTCGATTCGATAAGAAAATTGTATATAATTAACCTTGAGATTCTAAAACATACTTCTTCGATTTAAATCCAATATTTAGGATCCTTTTGTGATACATTAGGAAGAGACAGATGAGAGATGGGAAAATAGATAAATGGGTATAGAGAAAGATGAAAAGTGTCGTGGAAGTTGACCTGTTGGGAGTCAAAGTTAAAACTACCCGCTGTTGTTGATTACGAAATTTATTTCATATAACCCTTTGACTGTCCAAACAGGCTTCCAAATCAGGTAGCCATAGCTTTTGCAGTGCGCGACAGACCTAAAGGAGATGGTGTACCGCCACTTCCATTTTGACATCATGACAGCCAAAGTAATAGTCATTACATGGTATACCTAGTCTTTTGGTGTGATAGCCGAATTTGCAATTTCTATGGTGGTAGTAGGCACGAGGTTCCTCATGATCGTTTTTGAAAAATTTACACATTTTTGTTAAAGTGAGACCAGGGTGTTCTAGGCATTAAATATAAAATATAAATTAAAACTTTTTACGAAAGGGCAAGTTATGGAAACAATGAAACATTATGGGAGAATAAATTGTATTTCTGTTCAAATTCGTTATTTTTAATATTTCATTAAAATTTAAAACTCAGAAATTTCTTTATTTGTAGATAAATTTTACGTCATATAAATTTATTTCTCTGATACTAAATTGCATCTAGGTCAAGGTTGTTTAATTACCTTAATAGTTTTTTTCGGTTCAAGTTCCCAATTTTTAACCGGCCTCATCTTTATGTTTTTGGTTTTGTGTTAAGCGATTATTGTATTATTTTTCAACTGATTTTCAAAATATTTTTTTTTTCTTTTTAACAAAGAAAAATCGGGGACAGGAGTACCTTTAATACAAAATAATACTTAATTATCATACATGTATATATGTATCCTGATCACAATAATAATGAGAGTGTACAGAATTTTAGTGCCGACCTGAAATATGACCTTGAAATATAAGGCCATGCTGTGGCCCATATGGGAGTGTTGGATTTGCAAACCAATATTGGTTTCATTTGGCGTCATGGTAACGCATTAGTTTTTTGCTTTATTTATATTTCTATTATCGTTTTAAACAAAGAGGTTTTTCGTGTGGTACTTGATACTATTGAAGGGCACTTGTCTAGTTTTAAGATTTCACCGTTGCTACAGCTAGTAGTTTCGTTAGGTTTGTTAGCTGTAGGATCCCATCAGCGATCTGTATGAAAGGACTTGAGTATAAGTTTAGCTAGAAGCACGGTATCGACAGTTCTGCATGATGTACTTGGAGCTATGGAGCGTTACGCCCAATGGAGCCTGCAATAGAGTGAAATTTGTAATCGACTGTTACAAAAAATTCAGATGAAGAGACTATTTCTATAGTAAATACATAATTCCTCCAGTAATTGCTTGCATGGACGGGTTCCATGTTCAGATTATTAAGCCTAGTACTGCAGAGCATTTATACGACAATCGAAAATGATATTTCCGTATGAATGCCATGGTTGTAAGTAGACCATAATTAAAGTAATTCGTGTCAAAAATTATATTTGCTCTTTTTTCCTGCACTATTAAATGATAGAATCTGCTGTTACCAAAAGCAATCCACGATTTGATTATCTCGTTTTGTGAAACCCTTTGCCAAATCTGGATATTTCTGCATAAGCTACATAGTATTGTAGTCTTGTGTCTTATTTTTGCGATTCCTCCTATTTGTAATTAAAATAGAAAAGAATAACTGCCATTTTATAAAAAAATATTAATAATAGGAAATTTCCATAAAAATAATTTGGTTAATATAATATTCAAGCTTGAGGTCTTATTTTATCTTTTTAACAATTTTATTCAAAAACTATCGATATTTCGATACTCATTGAGTATCATCTTCAAGACAATTCTGAATAATAAATTAACATTTCAAAAAAAATTAATGTGTCATATATGAAAAAATATACACACATGTACATAATAATAAGTATTTTTTTTTTAAAAAACATATACATATAAATAATAAAAATAATTATTTAGAAACATGTATAATATACTTATTTACAACTATAAAATGATAATTTGTATTAAAGTGTTACTTCTTGTGCAACAATTGCCTATAACTGTGCGCTACATTTTCAGTGTCTGCCTTAAAATTAATTCTTGTCCGGTTATACGCTTTTAAATTTCCCTATTGCGCGGAACTGTTTTAAGCATATGGAGCATACGGAGAGGTAAAATACTTGGTGCATAGGATTTGAATAAATTTAATGTTCAATGTCTTAGAGGTAGATTAATGAAAATTTTCAAAGCCTTATTTTGAGCGCATTGAAGTGCAATAGGAAGGTAGGATAAAGTGAGAGTGTAACAGTGGTTAATGTCTTAGTAATTTTGCATCATTTCTGAGTTTGTTTTTAAACCTATAAAACATACCAAAATTACAGTACTTTTGTCTTGATTGAGTTTATCATCACAAGTCTTTCCAAGCTGTAGCCGTACGTATCAATATGAACAACGAGCTCTTCACCATGTCCCAGAGCATAGAAGCTAAATTTTACTACTTTATTATTGTAAAAATTTAAAATATGCCTATTGAGTCGCTAGAATTCTATGAGTACAGCAGCATCATATTTGATTTGGGAGATGGAATAAGCAAAAGTCATCCGGGTATTTAAAAGTTTTCCATATAAATTTATATTTTTATATCGTTCACATATAGAAGCCATGTAACCACTGACATCAAGTTTATCATTATTTCATTATCTATTATTTCATTATCTATGCAGAGAAAATTAAGAAGGTTTTTCCAGCTTTGTAATTCAAATTTTAACGTTTAACAGGTCAAAAGCTTTCGAGTAACGGGACGGTTACCACTTTTATGATCCCCATCGAGTTGTTTACAAATACGAGTATATTAACAACTGCTTTCCTTCAAAAGAAATATTTGTGTCCAGATAGTTGCTAAATTGCTTAGATATTACGTTTTCACAAATTTTTTTCACGGTGGTTAACAAAGAAATTGGCTAGAAAATCAAAATTGTATTAGATATCAAGACTTTGGGAATTACTTTATGTATTTTTAGGCAGTTCGAGTAACTTCCCTATTCATTCATATATTTAAATAAATTCATTTATATATTTATATAAAATTTTACAATAAGTTGATGATGTTATTCGACCTTTTTTATTTTAAATTAATTGAATTATTTTATTAAGTTTGATGTCTTCTTTTTTAAAAAACAATATATGTTTTTATTTTTTGGATTTTTCAATATTTCAACACCCTGTGGGTGTCTTCTTCAGGAAATAATATTTTATAAAATGAAATGTCGGCATATGAAGAGCTAAAGTCGCAATAAACAATGCATTTTGCTTCAATTTATTATTTTTTACAACAAGTCGTTTTCTTAGTAGATTTATTTGGTGATGAACGGATTTAAGATTAAATGAAAGAAGCATTATCATTGGAGGTCAAAGATGAATCCTTGAAGAAACTGCTTATTATACCCAATAAACCAATGAAAATCAAAATCAAAAATTTCTCTTTCAAAAAATTACATCAGCGGAACTGAATGTCCTTTTCAAAACTCTTTCAATCCCTTTGGAAAGCCACCTGTAATGCTTTTTATTAAATCCGTGTCTTAGAAATCTTAAAAATAGAATTTCTGTGTGAATTTTTTCCATATTTTATTTTTACTGGCCACTTAAAAATTTTCATACTTTTCTATTTAAAAAAAAGTTATGCCTTCCTAGAACATACTCGTACATAAAACATTTTCATGGCAGCCTGCAGTATTATGAAATAATTTTTATATTGGAAATAGTTTTTACTCATTCCACTACAGTTGATTGTTCTACAAATTGATGTAAAAA
The DNA here is from genome assembly GCA_963681545.1 of Germaria angustata. Classification (NCBI taxonomy): domain Eukaryota; kingdom Metazoa; phylum Arthropoda; class Insecta; order Diptera; family Tachinidae; genus Germaria; species Germaria angustata. The sequence goes on along the minus strand of OY813001.1, from coordinate 55,317,671 downwards.
ATATCCGTAGAAATGTGAAAATAGAGAGCAACTTTCAAGGGGTGTCTGCAAATATGTGGGCGTTGATAAAACTTAGGAAGTTTTCTCGAAATGTTACTCTATTTATAAGGTTGTTGAAAATGGCAATATATACTTTCATAAACCTCTCAAAACTTTTACGATGCAATAAATAAATAAAGTGTTTGAGTTTTATTTCAGTTTATTTTTCTTATATTGTGCTTTTTTTAATAAATTGTAGACAAAATAATACAGTTTGGTTGCACCATTTGAAATTTAGGAAAAATTACAAAATTATGGTAAATGATTAAAAGCGTATTATTCTGGTGGGATTGCAAGAAGTCACAAAACAATTCTTTATTAAAAAAAAGGAGTAAAAAGCAATGTTGAAATAATGTTCCTAATGTAGTGACGATTCTTTTAATTTCCAATAATTTTAGCCTGCCCACTCCATTAGTTTTGAATAACAATTTCCTAATGAGAACTTCGAGAACCAAAAGAATCATTTGATTTTGAAGTTTGATTATTATCGTTATATTATCTTGGGCACCAACCAATTTTGGAACTCGGAAAGAAATTTCTTGTGTAAACAATTATTTTAGCTCAGTTTACAATCTATTATTAAATTCGGTAAACGCCTATAATGACTTAAAAATTAATATTTGATTAAATGTATTATCTTCAGTCGTTATGGTGACCCATTTCAAACATTATAAGTGTTGAAGGATACTGAAGAAAATATTGCCGTACACATTTTTATGGTTTCCGTCAAGAGAGTTCTGCAGATGAGCTGCTAGTACTCCTAGCGGAAAAATGGTGTCATCTCACTCAGCATTTTATTAAGAGCAAGGTGGCGGCTTTAGCTAATTTCTAAGGCTTTTAATAGAGGCTGGTATTTATTGCTTTAAGTATCAGTATTGATATTTTCCGATTTACAGTGGGCTTATTCAGATATCCCATTGTACAATCGAGTTCAGAAGAGGACCTACAGCATAAGTTAATAAATTCATGGATTTAAGGTGAAGGTACATAACATGCGTTGCACGCGTCAGCGCGTTGTAGACTGCTGTCAAAAAAGTTGAATTTGAGTATTTTCATATAACAAGGTATATAAAAAAGTCGGCAACGCGTCTAACGCGTGAAGTTCGTTAACTATAAACTTTTCACGCGTCATGTTTAAAAATGGCGGCTACTCAGCTCATATTATGAAGCAAATATTGTTACCAGCTGATTGAGTATGAACAAATATGAAGCGTGTTGTATAACTTGACGCGTATAACGCGTAAAAAGTTTAGAACGTGTTCAATGCGCGCACGCGTGTAACGTGTGTGATGTACCTCCACCTTTACGGATCGTTTTGCCTTCATTGTACTCAAGCATTTCTTTTTAGCTTGAAATACAAGTAGTCCCTGGAGGGCATAATAATTTAGCTCCTTCCGAAAATTCCTCAATAAGTGCTGAGTTTTTTGTTTTGCGGGACCAATGTAACTCTTCAATCCATTGCCAAATATTTTGCCGGAGCTTATAATGTTTCTAGAATGTAACTATTTTCCGACATTGAAAGCAGTTGTATTTTTAATAAAATATTTTTCATTCAACGATTTTTTCTTCATTAAAGCAATTTTTTGTATGTTGGGCATCCTCCATAATTCTAAGTATGTCAACTTGCATTGCAATCAATACAAAAAGGAAGCAAAAAGGAACATTTATTTGGCAGTTATTTCTTATCACAATCTAAGCATGCAAATGAATGGAACAATTTTTGGAAAAGTGCCCCCAATACTGGCACCTCCAACTGGCATTTGAAACTAATTGTTTTTCTTCGGACGCTTCCAAGAAACATCTTGGTTTTAAATGTATTTTATAACTAAAATTTAGTAACCGATTGAAGAATATCAGGAGAAATTTTTTCAATGATAAATTTTATTTCGTTTTCATCTGATTTATAGTACAGATTCCTGCAAACAAGACTGTAATTTTCAAACTCTTTGGAACTGTATGAGGGAATTTCTTTAGATTTCAATAAATTTATCACTTCAGAGTGAGCAAATGCGTCTTTAGCAAATATGTTATTCCGAAATATGCCTTATTTTGTATTTTCAATTAAAATTTTTTATAAACTATGTTTGGCAATAATTGATTTTATTCTAACATCCTGAAGAAATATTGGTGGACAAATTTATTTTGTTAGTTTTAGAACTGAGTTCTAAATTCTTGCTTTTTCTTCGCTACAATTGTTGTCTATATTAGAGTTATTGTGAAAATCTTCTTGCTACAAGCTTAAACCAACTAATACAGAGTACTTTTTGATACAATTGATGGATTGTTCGTAGTTAATTATTCTTTGCTTATGATTAGATTGTGGCTCTAGTTATTTCTCATGCGTTTAATAGAGGGTGGCATGCTTTACTTCTAACAATATTTATTGCTTTTAGTATTGGTATTGACTTCTCTCGATTTATATCGGGTTTCCTCAGGGATCGTGCTACGCTATCAAGTTCAGGATCAGTTCAGAGGTTCCACAAGGCCCAATTCCTTTTTTCTATACTCTATTGCCGATGACTGCATCCATTTATATTCATTCAGCAGTAGGTTAAATCTGTCATAGATTGGGCCCATGAAGGAAGGTATAAATAGTACAATTAATCACGATCTCGTAACAATCCCTGGATGGGATCATGTTAGTAGGCTCGAATTGGATGCTCGTAAAACTCAATGCATAAACAGATGAAGCGGCATGGCATACTGTTCCATGGAATCAGAAGTTCTTGATGTTCTTGGCATGAAAATCCATTGTAATGTTTGCTGAACTGAGTACATTTTTAGTGTCATGCTAAAATCACAGAATGTGCAAAATATCAGATGTGGCCGTCGTGTAGAAATTACATTACGCTGATGTCCATATCAACCCATTCAGACCAAAATAAATTAGTAATAATCGACCTATAGTACTCGTCCTTGATTGCGATGGCCTGACCAACGTCGTTCTCAAAGAGGAACAAAATACACACCAAACAGTGACTTATTCATTCGAAACTCTTGAATTTCACTTGGATAGATTGGTATCGTCCCAAATTTGTCCCATTATATATGGGTAGTATTTAGTTTGCGGTTTTCGATAAAGAACCCAGCACTATAACTTCTCTGTCTAGCTTTATGCCTTACTACGCACTTTATCTTCAAAGCCAAACAAACTCAAAATTTTATGAGCCGGTTGTACAGCTCCGCAGGTGTTAATTAATAACTTATTTTTTTGTGGGGGTAGTTGTCTCCACTTTCAGTTGTCTACCTTCAGGCTTTTGCGTGAAACACTCCTTAGTCCATAGTAAAACATAGAGAGTGTAAGTATTGTAGTTCTCTAGATGTAGACTATTTGGTATTTACTTTGAATGGGGTTGCCCATCTCCCCCTACTATACTTCCAAAAAAAATTACTTTAAAACACAGTTTTATCTGATAGCAAATTTTATTAAATTAAGAAATTTTTGTAGTTCTGCGAATATATAATACTTAGTTTGAATATAATACTTTAGTTAGAAATTCAAAGAGTGTAGTATAAATTTATAACAATTTAGGTAAAGCACACCCCCATCTATTCCCCGTATTGTTATGAAACTATACTACACTCTTTGAATTTCTCGATCGCCAGTAAAAAATGGGACAAAGAAATAAATATACAAATAGAGACTAATTCTTACAAACTTAGTTACAAATGTCTAATAATGATTTAATTGATATAAGCAAAAATATTTTAATGTTAAATCTGTTGGCAAATTTTATTTTATATTTTTTTTATCACTTTGTCAAATCCTTTTAAATAATTACCTTAATGGCATAAAAAAGTTGTGAAAAAACTTTGAGATTTTGTTTTGTTCCTTATAAACGTTAAACTTTACAAGCCTTTTTGTGTTTGGCAACTAAAAAATACTTCTTTATAAACGAAATTCTTTATAACCACAATAATTTGTGTGAAATATTTGTAAAAAAAAAGTGTTAAAACCGGAGAAGTTGTTCAGTGTACCAAATAATTCGTTTTAAGCAGTGTACCTTATTACCAAACTCCACTGTATGTGTACATATTTTAAGTGCTTAAATTTTCCATTGGCCATTTAAATATCTACATGTACATATGTATATGTAACCTTAGCAATTTTTTACAAATGTAAATAAATAGAAAAACTTCCAAGTTAAATAAAATTGCTTAGGAATATATTTCTAAAACATGTTTCCTTTACAACTGCAAAATGTACAAATGCTAAACGGAATACATAGATAGTGAATGGTTTTTATTGTCAAATGCCTTCAGGATGTGATTACACATACAGAAATGTAAATTAAATGTTGTTTAGTATGTGTAATGGACATATTAAAATTTTTTGGATTTTATTTCTCTATTTTCTGTCTCTTTCAACTTTCTTCTTAAAAGGCAACTAAAAGCACAAACAATATTAGACAGAACATAGATTAAGTTAATTTAAAAGTAATCGCATGTTAATTGGAATGATAGTTACGAGCATTTTATATAAAAGGGAGCATAGAATACTAAATGACAAAGTAAATAACAACAATGAAGAATAAGAAATATAAGGGATATACCATTTAAGTCTTCACTAATACGATTTTGACTAGGGTGCATGTGTAGAGAGACACTTTATAATGGCAATCAACTACTGAATAAATTTCAAAAAACACATACACACAGCCTTACATACATATTTATATACATACATATACTTGCTTACGTTATATGCATGTGTGTATTGTATGCAAGTTTTATTTACAAATTAAAAGTTTTAACATTTAATTGTAAGGATTTAGTTTAATTCTAAATCACTTTTAATACCTTCTAAAATATCTCTCCACCACTTCTACTATAGCTAATACATATCTATTAGATATTAGCAAAAAAAGGATTATTTTGTTTTTGTTAGTAAATGGAATGATAATTTACTAGCATGGCCTTGGATTATACATACATTTCATACCTTGGGTAGTCGGTATTTATGCCAACTAACGCCTCTGCTGCTTCCTCGTTGCATCCTGATGAGATCTGTTCCCGATTCGCAATGGAAGGTGTTTTCATCGAGCCAGGAATTGAGAGTGTGGATGCTGGTTTGCGGAGCTGTAATAAATAAAAAATTTAATTTATTTATTAACTCTTTGATTTTTATACATCTACCTTAACAAATAGTTTAAACTACATATATTTAAATTTTAAAAGCCTTTGTGATGTAAATGTAGTACAATATTTATGTATTTATTTATTTTTATTTATTCATTTTAGTTTATCAAGATAAAATAGGGATGCATTTACTCAACAATTGCAATATTATTTAACAACCACTTTTTTAATAATGACTTTTTATAATTGAGGTTTTGTCCTTCCTAAGTATTATTTTCTAAATGATCTACCAGAAACATGGAAATATGTTTTACATTTCGCATATAAAGTTAATTTTGTATAAGATATTACATTCATTTCAGCTGTTTTAAATACTTTTTGAAATCCTTTATACATTTTGTTCCACCTTTTAAAATTTTATGACTTATAATTATTAAAAAAAAATAACAATAATCTCCCAATATTTCAATATCATTTATATATATGTTCCTTTTACTCCTGGAGGGAGCGTAGGGCTTCTACAAATCAGTTCTTGTTCAAGCTAAGTAGATGATTGTCGTTGCCTAGAAACAACGCCCCCTCTGTATTTTGGTGTAGTGGTGAAGAACCTCGCTAATCTTGGATTCCTATCTTTTTTTCCAGCTGGTGGCTCTGCCTGTTTTTGTAATGATGTTATCCTATTTTCCAGGGAGAGGAGGTGGTTAGGGGGCTCAGTGGATGGATTTTTAGGAGGGGGTTGAAGACAGTTTATTTTTAAAACTTGAAAAACCATTGTGAAAAATGTTTGTTCTCTGCCAGAGAGCGAACCTGTGGTACTCGGTAATATCCTTTGAGGATTGTGTTATTTAACTCATAACAGAAAAATAAAAATTAAATGCGGAAGGTGCTGTTGGCTGAAGTGGTCAATCTTTGGCTAAGAACTTGAGTTAGATCCCTGTTCAGGTCAAGTCATTAATATCATGCATTTTTCTGATGTAGTACATTAGTGAAACATTTTGTAAGTTATCATACTGTTCAAGTGATGAAGGCATGGTATTGGTCACTGAACAGTACCGACAGCGATTGATACTCTTATATTGTAATGTACATCACAGCGCCTTCCTTCGTCGGTAATGTTAGCAGAACTGCCAGCGAAGTAAAAACAATGAATAAAGATAATGCGCCCACTTGCGACCAGAGCCGCAATAAAAATGCTATAAAAACTCCCAATAGCTGAGTTTTAAAAAGAATTAATCTTTTTCTTCCCATTTTAATACCTGTCCTTTCTACACTATTCCTTTGAAGTAACACTTCAAACAAAAAAAAAAAAAAAAAAAAAAAACAGTTTTCAATAATTAAAAAAAAAAAAACAAGTTGAAGAAAAAAATTTTGTTTCGTCCATTTGCTCTGAAAACATAAACGATTATATTTTCGTAGTTTTAAGCTGAGCTCAGGATATTATTTGTATGTTTTTTTGTCGAAATGAGCCTTAAACGTCTTCTGTGGAAAAGCAAAAAATTAATTTTTTTAATAGGCCGATAGCCGATTTTAAGGCCCGACTAATTTATTTGCTGCCTCTGCTTATGCTCTTGTCGAAAAGGAGAGGAGGTAAGTTTGATAAAAACTGAATGATGTTCTGCACTATTTTCTGAAAGTGTAATTTGAACCTTTGGATATATGGGATTTGAAACCACTTTGTAAAAAAAATTAATTCACTATTATTTATAAATTGAATTGGTAGTCATTCTCTTTCAAACCTAAAAATATTATTATTAATTTTCAGTTAAAGTTTTTACGTAAAAGGAACACAGATAAAAATTGTGAAAATTACTATATAGTGATTAAATATATTTAGTAGCAGTTTAATGGGTTCTTTTACTTATTTTCTTAATTTTTTCGTCCCTTTTTTAATCTCAAAAAGAGTTTCTTGCTTAAGGGCGCTGCGAGTCTGCGTATTTATAGAAAATTTAATAAACAGTAGAAGAATAAAAAAGCAAAAAGCCATTTAAAATTACTTATTAATATCTAAATCAAAATGTTTATTTAAATTGTGTGTACAGTTGACGTTTGTTGAACATTGTCGCGACTAACAAACCATTAAAAGAGTTCATACACAATAACGTAATGACCTCTTTCTTCTTTTTGAAAGTTGGCTTGACTGCAAAATGGTGATATAATTTTATTTTTCTAGCCTACTGGCCGAGAAAAAAACAAAAACAACAACCTAAAACGCGAATGAGCGAAAGGAAGCCTCTGATGAACGTATAAAAACACCGCCTATGGGGAAAGTCAAATATTTAAACAAAAGAAATTTTTTGTCTTACATTTTTATTCGAAAACTTATTTACATGATTTTTTCATGTCTTTATGTGTTTAAAGGACCAGCATGACGTTAGAAAAATTTTGCTTCAACCAACATTCTTAATAAATTGGTAGGAAGTATTAATTTAATATCTATAGAGTTTCGAAATAAATAAACTGATTACGAGAACGTATGAATAAATACGCAATATGAATAGAATTCTCGATATTTTAATGCAATTTATATTCTATAAAATATGGCCCTAAATACGAGTATCTATTTATGGCGAGTTTTATTTTCAAATATTAAATGAATTGTTATGACACGCTGATGAGGTGTATGGCATGGTGTGTCAGCCTGCTGAGGCCAAACATCATCCAAGTTCATATCTTCCATTTTAGGCCACAAAAATCGTAATCGTGACCCTGTAGCGGTTGCTGTTTACTGAAGTGGAGTTTCCAGCAATATTTTTGAAAAGAAAAATGGGAAAATGATGCCGCCACTACTGTCACTCTCTTTGTATGTATTGATTTCTAGCCAATGACGTGCGGGTTTTTTTTTATTCCCAGACGTAGTACATTTTTTTCATTGTCGTATCCGCCGAATAGAAAGAGCGCCTCATTAGCAAGATGATTTTTTGAAGAAATTGGTCGTTTACCTTCAATGTCTGAGCCAATTGGGACTTGTAAGCGAATAATATAAGATCTTGATCATCATGCTGATGTGCATTAGTTACACAATTTTGGCCACAACAGCCAAATTCTCATCAATATGGGCACCATTTGTGTTGTGCACCAGTCTTACTAACTTTTTCCATAAATATGTGTACAGCGCTCGCGGCCAGAACTTCTATTAAACAAACGTACGGTTTGTGCAACCCATCACTCACTTTGGAAACAAGTTTTCGATATTTCCAAAAATTGTTCAAGCATAGAGCCACTCATTTTGGAGTTATGATACAGAGTGATTGTCAATATTTTGGATAGAACGAAATCTATTAGTTTTAAAATAACAAATAATTTAAAAAAATAATTGAGTTAAGATCACCACCCGTTATATTTAAATTTTGATGCAACCATTACTTTCTAGCCAGAGTTACCTTTAGCTATATTCGATGTATATTCTGCAATTAACGCAAATACTTGGAAAGATTCTTTAATACACCCCTTGCAATCATTCTTAATCCTGTTAATATATAAATCCAAATGGACTCAATATAAAACGTATTACTTAGTTTTTAATACTTTCTTATGCTTTGCTAAAATTAAAAATATTAAGATATTGATACAGAAGTAGTTAGAATTCGAATAATTTCCAATGATTTTAGCATAAGCTTATTATATAGCAAATCCAATATCATCTATTGCTGCTTCCATACGTTCGTTGCCATGTGTTGCCATTTTTTTTAAGAGAGCAATTAATTTTTTCCCTACATTAAAAAGTTAAAGATTGCGCAATATAAAATAGGGTTTTGGACCCTGGACATTACGAATTCAAAAGCAGTATGACATTGAGAGATAGAAAAAAATATATATTACCATGCTGGAGAAAATGTTGCTACGGAATACAAATTAATCTATTCCATTTATTATCAATCGTAGAATTTTTTGCGATTTCAATTTAATTCATTTTAAGAAGGGGTATCTTTCGTTTTCCATAAAGGATGTAATTCAACTTCCAAGATGAGAGTAGCGCATTACACGATATGATAATGACCGTTGAAAATTGAGTATATCCAAATATGTATTGACAGCAAAGGTGCGACCAATGAAGCCTCTATAGCATCCTTACACTATATTCAATTTTAATTTGTAAATGCCGAGCGTAAGAAAGGGTTGAATTAAAAATTATAGATATTCCGTTCTTTATATTTTATTTTATGGAGTTTTCTTATATTGCAAAAAAAAATTTAATCTGGTGTTCTTTAGCAAACTTATTAGGAAATGCTTGTTATTTCCTGTAAGGGAGTTAATTTTTTTTCGTTTGAGGGATAAATGGATTTTTTTTATAAATTGTTTTAAAACTGTAGCACTTTTTTCAGAAAAGAGAACTGAATTTATTTAATATCGTTTTCGTTCCCAAAAACACTTTTGTTTGCCTTTTCGAGGAAGAAAAAGGAGATGTAGTGTTCTAAACTTATTAGGAAAGAGCACCTAATCTTCCAAAGGTGTTAAGTTTTTTTTAAACATAAATAGATTTTTTATGAATTGAGCCAGAAAATGGTATAGTTATATATATATAAAAGGCTATAAAAATTATTGAAATCGTTTAACTAATACGACACTATTCTTTACATATCACGATTAAAGATTACTCGTTTCAACCGTCATTAAAACAAAAATTCGATATAAAAACATTCCCTGAAACTTCTACTGATTTATTGAAAGATATCCTAAATAACCAAATTCAAAGAGGACTAAAGCTGCATCAGAGTTATGGCTGTTTAGACCAAGACTGATGGCTTTGCCATCACAAAATATCTATTTAATATTGATTATGTTTCCATAGATTTTCTTTAATAAAAATTTCAATTAGTTATTAGAAAAAATTAAAGCTTTTTCAGCAATAAGGATAACGATAAAATATTTTAAGAACGTGTTATAAGAATTACATAAAAATTTATAAAACACTTTGTTAACATCTACCAATGTAACGCCCTTTATAAATTTAAATATAAACGCTTCGGCGCTTTTACTAGATTATTAAAGATGGTAAAACAAAACGAAAAACACTGTAATGAAATGTCTAACCAGTTCCTGAATTTTATTTTATTTTAATGATTCAACTCAAATAATAAAAGATTAGAAAGTACCAAAAGAAAAAGGACAACACACAACGAAAAAAATGTGCTGATGTTAACAGAATAATTCGTTAGTATTTTGCTTGAAAATAAGAAAACAAAAAGGCAGAAGACATAAATACAAAACAGTTGCAACCCACAAAAAGAAAAGACTAGAAATAAATGTAATTCTACGTCTTTTTGCGTGGTAAAATTTACATCTTTAACTTTCGCGTTAGTGTTTACAACTACAATTACAAGTTGAATCATAAAGAGAACTCGTGGTTGCCCTTTTTAAGCTTTTTGAACAACTGGATTCATTGGACATTTACTAAAATTCAAAAGGTCCAATATCTGACTATGGGCGCAGACACTATTTTATTTCAAGCAAAGAGAATATATTTTTATAAAACACATTAATAGACCACAGGCCCATATGATCTTAAGAGTGGTCCAGTTCAGGCGTCATATGTGGTTCGTTCTTCGATACAATTTCGAGGCACCTTAAAGGTGTGAATTTTTAGAGAAAGTCATATATTTAATGTGGTCATGTGCAAATACTACATATTTAAATTTTTTTTTTGTATTATATTATTACAATGGGCTTCAGATGCAGACAATCTCTATAAATCAATAATTATAAAAGTAAAGCTTAAAATATATGCAGACTTATGGCTTGTGGTCTTACAAGGCCATCTATAGTAAATTGTTGAATTTGTATAAATCCCTGAGACCCTGATTTTACACAAAAAAGAAACCAGATATTCTCATTTTGGGCCATGGACTGTTGACTGGTTAAAACTTATAAGACGTCAAGTTAAATATATTTTGATGAGTTTCCCGCCTCTTAACTGCTCTTGTTAAAAGTGATCTATCAGTTGAATCCTGTGTAAATTTCAATTAGCTGCGTCATTTAGTTTGTGGTTAACAGTCGTTGATGGTAGACTACTGCGCGATTTAAGGAGAAAATTAAAAAAAGTGAATTTCGTGGCCTCATTCGGCATTATTTTTTTATTTTCACTCATGCCAACGCTAAGCTTGATAAATACTATGGAAACTCTGCACCAAAAACGTGGTTTAATGAATTTTGTGTCCCTAATTGTTATCACAGCATAATTAATTGCAATTCAGTTAAAATACATACTGATGAAACTTACATTAAAAAAATTTCCCAAAGTCAAGAAAACCCTCTTGCCATTGGCTGTTTAAAATCTGTCCTTCCTTATACTTCCATTCTGGTCATTAATTTTTATAAATAATTATAATCTCTATATTTCTACAGTTGGCAGAATTTACTAATTTACGCTAGAGTCTATTAACTATTTGTAATTGTAGTTCAGTCCCATATTACAAATTTTGTTCATGGTCCTTCGAAACGACAACATAATAACTTTTCACTGGCCGCCTGCAGGATTAAATTAATTCAAAGAATAATTTTGAAAGCTAAATGAAATAATGCCCAACAAAATTTAAAGAAATAAAACCCAGTGAAATACATCCTAATGTAATAGAAGACTGAAATTAGTCTCAACAAAATTTAAAGAAACTAATTCCTTCTTCTTCTTTATTTACCAATCCGTATTCGGATATTAGCGATCATACAATTAATTTTTATTATTTTTATTTATTTATTAATTTTTTCAGCTATAGAGAGTTGTCTATTTTTGGCTGCCCTCAGAAGACTTCTTTCCTCTTGTTGTCCTGTCCATTTTTCAACCATGTCATTTCTCTTCCTTCCTCAATTTTAGCCTGTATTATGTTTTGGGGAATTTTGTATTTTTTATTTATCATTATGTGTCCCAAATAAGATGTTTTCCTTGCTTTTATATTTCTTATTATTTCACGTCCTATATTCATACGTCTCAGTACTTCTTCATTCGTAACGTGGTCAGTTCATGGGATCTTTAATATTCGCCGGAAAATTCACATTTCAAACGAATTTATTCTCTTTTCATCGGACGCCTTTATCTTCCATATTTATGCCGAATATAATAATACGGACCATATATAAGATTTTATGAAACATATTTTTGTTGTTAGATTTATGTCTTGACTAGTTAATGTTTTACTATATGTAAAAAAAGCATCTCTAGCCATTTCAATCCTTCATTTAATTTCTCTATACATAACCCATTGATCGTTAATCTAAACTCTTAGGTATTTGGATGTTGAAACTATTTCTATTTCAAAATTATTTATCCGTATTGATGTATTAGTTTCGACCTTCTTTCTACTCACAATCATGTATTTCGTCTTCTTTTTTAAACCTCTCGCTAGTTTGCGTAAGTGCATCTACTAATTTCTGTAGTCCTGACAAGCTGCTTGCAGTGTCATCGGCATATCGTATGTTAATTTTTAATAAATTGTTTATTCTAATACCGACTAATTCCAAAGGAAATGAAATTCATCCCAAATCCGAAAATGCACTAAGACCCTAATATGACAAAGAAATTAACAAGACCAAATGCATTTAAGCCCCAAAAATATGAAATAAGTCTAAAGTTTAGAGTCCTGATGAAGGCCGGTAGTGGAGAACATTTTTAGCATTCGAAGCTGCGTTTTATAAAGTGAGCTTGCCTACTACATACCATAAAGGAAAAAGTTGTTGCGCCTGGCCGAATGCCGCCTGGTCTTGGACATACCGCAACGAATTAAATAAAATGAAATAAGTCTTATTTTTTTTCGGATGAAATAAGACTGAAAAAGTATTTATTTCATTTTAAGTATTTTGAAAAAAACGAGATTTAGGTCTAAATGAAAAATAAGATCACTCGGAAAAACTCGAAATAGACTGCAAAAACTTGGAACAACTCCCACAATATATGGAAATTTTTGACAATTAATTCTTTTTCTGTTTTGGGTTCTTTTAATTCATACATCCATTTTCATTAATTTGGTAAATACCTGAGCATGTAGTAATTTTGAAAATAAATAGTCTGAATTCCAGGCTCTCAGCACATATTCGTTAATATTGTTGTAATGGAATTTTCATTAAATATAGAAAATAATATTCGTTAATATTGTTGTAATGGAATTTTCATTAAATATAGAAAATAAACTCTTTTGCCATTAATGTGTATAAATATACATGATATTTAATGAGATGTGATAAAATATTAATTGCGCCTTTTAGCAATTAATTGTTGTTAGTGCTACTGCTGCACCCTCTACTATTTCATGTTGACGTTTTCAATTCTCTACTGAATATTGATTTATTTATTGAAATGACACTTGTGGGCTTCAGTAGTTTGTTATGGTGGCTTGTTTTTTTTTTGCTGAAAAATTAATGGACGGGATAAATTAGGACATGTTTTGTGAAATTCTCTTCTTTTTAATGAAAGAAAATAAATCAGAAATTATTATCACGATAAATCCAAAGAAAAGACTTATAACTAATTAATGCTATACTCAATATAAAATTTATTATTTTTCATAATATTGTCTCTTCTCTGGTTTGTTGTTATTAATATTAAAAAATTAATCAGGATAACAATTTTAACTACACTCAAAATATTATGTGAGTAGAATTAAATGAAAAGTAAATGAAAAATAAATGTAAAAAAATGTATCCAATTTTCAAGACTATACCAAGAGGCCTACATACATATATTAAGGTACGAATATATCAGTTCTGCAATAAACATAATAATGCAAAAATAGCAAGAGTTTTCTTTCTGTTAGATTACGCCCGTCCTTGAAAAACAATTGACTACAACGTAGTGTATCAGATATGGCACAATTTGCTATATTTCATTTTTTTTAAGCAAATTGTGTTCCTTTTAATGAGCGATTTTTTAACCTTTTGGGTTTTGAAAATTTAAAAAAACAAAGAAAATTTGCAAGAGTGAATGAAATATATATTTGAGGCGATAAATGAATGCCTGCCATTTACATTTTAAAGATTGTTACATGTAAATGTTGCCGTCGGATACGCCGCAGGTGTACCATCGCGAGCTCAAAATTTGGCATAATTTTTCCTGCATTTCCGCCGGTATCTTACTAATGTAATGTTGTGTTCCAGGGCTGGAATTGTGGCCAATGGACTGCTGAAAAATGTGAGATCAATTGCTAAACAAACTCGCCTCTCTTAGATTCATGATATGGTATGTGGTGTAATATGTGGCAGAGTCTTGTTGAAACCACATGTCTACCAAGTCCATTTTGCAGCAAAAATAAAGTCGGTAATCATCATACGGTACGATGTTCCATAGACTGTAACGTAGCGATGTTCATCGTTCTTGAAGACGTACGGTCCAATGATGCCGCCGGCCCACAAACCGTACCAAACAGTGCATCTTTCAGGAGGCATTGGCAACTCTTAAACTTCCTCTTCCTCTGCTCTTCACATCAAATTCGGCAAATCTGCTTGTTGTCGTATCCATTGAGCGAAAGATGAGCTTCATCGCTGAAGGCAATTTTGCGGTAGAAAAATGGATCTTCATCCAATTTTCCTACGGCCCATTCACCAAACAAACGACGTTGTTATACATCACCTGGGAGCAGCTGTATTTTGTATGGTTTCATATCGAGGTCCTCACGTAAAGGCTTCCAGGTGGTCGAATAACACACGCCCAATTATTGACAACTGCGACGAATTGACATATCGAGATCTTCAATGCAACTGGCAGCAGCAAGATTCTCCTCTATACACTCTCTATTTATACGGGTTGGTAGATTAGTGTCTAATAAAGTGAAACTGGTGCCAAATTTGGTCACAACAGCTTGAAAAGGCTGATTATGAGGACTCACAGCACGAATCTTGATAATAAAATTCAATAATTTGCGAGCGTTGTTCGCTTGTTGGTCTAGACATAGTGAAATGGCAAACCTTAAGAAAATTTAGATATTAGCAACTTTTGTACAAAAGGAGTCAAATGAATTTATGTATGTTGTCATGACGTCTTAATATTATAACAGGAAGCAAGTCGGCACATTAGTAAAAATATCACATCCATCCCCTGTGTGTTTTCGTTTGTTTCTCCGTTTGTAAAGGACAATAAAAATGTTGTTCCTTGCAAATGATTTCAATATTTCTTTTACTCAGAAGCTAAACAAAGGACGCAAATATTACTGAAGATTATAACTTGACAACTGAGTGTTAAAAGCATAAAGAATGGAATTAGTTACTTAATACGTTTAGAGCCACGTCCAACGTTTGTGTACGGCAACTTATATTTCCTGGTCTACCATGTTGTACATTTTTGAAACGGGGGGTTCGCATTTGTGAATCGTTAAATGAATTTCGTCCCAAATAAAATGAAATAAATTTAAATTTTCCCCTTTTTTATGGCTTTATTTCATAAAATTCATGAAATTCAAAAGAAACTTATATTATATATAAAAAAATAAATAAATAAGAAATAAAAAATAGATAAATTGTTTCATAATGCAATGCAAATTTTTCGGAGTTATTTAATTGTTATATTTTGACGTTATTTCCATCCTTTTTAGCTTAACATTTTGCAAAGGTATATTTAATTTACATACATACAACCATCGCCATCTAAAAACTGGCGACAATCATAAAATGGAGTTAAGCACTGAAAAGAGGATGTACGGGCTACGGAAACAGGCAGGCGATAATTGTGGTTACATTTTTATTGCTGACTGTTTAGGATTACTTCCTGTTTTATTAATTTAAAAAAAAAAAAACGCAACGAACATTACTTCATTATTCTGGACAAAGAACTTAAAAGACGGTTTGAAATAAATCAATTAAAAGACAATAAAATAAATTTTCACATTATTGGTCTTCTACGAGCATAACCATCATAAAGGACATATATGTTTTGAACTATTATGAAAGAGTTTTATTTATTTTTCAGCCTTCTATAAAACTTATATTTAGTTAAAATATTTTAATACGTCACGATTTGTTTTTGTTAAATAACAAAAATTTTAGAGTTTTTGGTTACTGGTAAAAGATCAAGACAAATGAAAACCTTTTAAAATGGCGAAAAAGACCAGATGTCTTTTGAAATGGTTATAGAGGATTAAAATATACTCGTAAATATCGAAATTTTATTTGTCATAATTTATAATTTTATGCAGAGCCCCATTTTAAATATTTTGTTATAAATTACTGGCTAATACTGTAGGCGTTGCTGTTGCAGATTAAGAAACTGCTATTTTAAAATTTCATAAAATTTGGTTTCTTAATTTTAAAGGGGCTTTCATAACTCTTTCGATTACTAAAATTTGGCTTGTATGGTGTATGACAAACCACTTTAAAATATTCCATAGCAAAGTAGCCTATAACATTTTTGTAGGTGAAAGAAACTGGCGATCGGATCAGCAGTTTAATCCCTTATAGAATATGAGCAAATAAACATACAAATATGCATATAAGATTATTTAAATTT
Organism: Germaria angustata; assembly: GCA_963681545.1. Lineage (NCBI taxonomy): Eukaryota > Metazoa > Arthropoda > Insecta > Diptera > Tachinidae > Germaria > Germaria angustata. The sequence goes on along the minus strand of OY813001.1, from coordinate 55,301,131 downwards.
TCTTACATATTGGTTATAACAGTTACGCCCCTGAGTTTTTGATTTGAAATATGCTTCTAATTTCCTGAAATATTGAAGAGGCAATAAATAATTTAATAAAAAAAATCTTGAACTCTTGAGTAGTTGTTATTTATATTAAAACCCATCAATTATATTCTCAGAGCTCTTGAGAAAAAAATCCCCCTTTATTAGGAATAAGTTTGTTGTTGAATATGTTTTTTAAATATTATTATGACATCGTTTACATCAAAACAAACACACTTTTAACAAAATGAAAAATCTTGTGAACACATGATATGACGATGTGCTATTTATCGTTTAAGCTACACGTTAATCAGCTTAAATAGTAAAAGCGAATTAAGGAATAAAATATAATCCAGGACGTCTTCAATGTACGTTGCGTTGACAATATTGTTTTGAAAGCTGTCATGTGTCGTTTATCCTGCTTGCTTTGTCCTTTCATAAAATAAGGGGTGCTAACAAGGTGATATAACTGCTAAGCAAATTTTCCTTTTTATAAACTTGGCTCATTTCCATTTAAATAGCTTAATATAAAGTGTCTTAAATAAGACGAGTGCAGTTGTGATATTAAAATAATTATAAATAAAATTTTATTTAAATTTATTCTCGTTCTTTGCAATATACATTGTTGGATGAGATGATTTCTCAAAAAAATTTTCATCCAAGTAATTATTATATACACATACATATACAAAAGGAATTTTGTATTCATAAATTAATTACTAAGAGCCCATTCCCGTAAATGCAAGCGAAAATTTCGTTCAAACACTTATTTTGAAAACAAAAACAATTTAGACTTTGGTTTGTTTAACACAAATTTGAGTTCACTTTTTTTCTTTTTAATTAAAATGTTCACACGTTCATTTCTTTTCCCATTTAGTAGGACAGGCCGTAGGGTTAAAAACAAATTTAAACTCTAGTTCATATATTTTAATAAGCAAATTATTGATATACCGTGCCGAACACGGATTGTCCATTTTTCGGCTTCAAAAAGTAAAGTTAAATAAAACACACATAAAGCTATGATAAAACTTTTATTTCAACTCAAAACTTGGACGTGCAAATACCATGTCTTTTAAATGACCTTCTCTAGATTGGTTGCAGCAGTCGATCTTTTTGAGATAGTTTTCAAAGATTTTTCTCACATTTCGGGCGGTAACTTGGCGATATCTTGACGAATATTGGTTTTAAAATGCTCCAACTTTAGAATATTATCCTGATAGACACGAACAGGAAAGTCTAACGGCATTAAATCGCATGATCTTGGTGACCAAGTGATGTCGCCAAAACGTGAAATTACGAGTTCTAGAAACTACTCATGCAATAAAGCCGAAATCGGTAATTGTTATGTGGCTCGTGTCACCGTCTTGTTGAAGCTACATATCGCCCAGCTCATAATCTTCAATTGCAGACCAAAACAGTCGGTTATCATACTGCCATAGCGCTCTGAATTGACGATAACAGTTCTTCTAGCGTCGTTTTGGAACAAATGCGACCTAATGACACCTCCAGACCATAATGCGCGACAATTTTGCTTGTTGTCGTAACCACCGAGTAAAAAATGATCTTCATTGCTGGAGATAATTTTGTTTGGAAAATCAGCATTGAAAGTCTGTTGCTCTGGCACCCCATCAGCATATCTATGGCGCTGTGAATGGTCAGCTGGCTTTAATTGTTGCTTGAGTTGGACTTTATATAGATGAAAGTGGAAATCCAAAAGTAAAATACTCCATAATGAGCTGTAAGATAAGCCGACTAGAAGAGAAACCCGTGGAATAAACAAATTCGGATTATCCGCGCACTTTCACTAACAGAGGACATTATTTTGGGCAGTGTGCACATCTGTTACGTTTCAATCTTTTAAAATTAGTTTATAATCTTGCTAGTTTCTTCGGCGGTTTTGAAGCCACTAAATGAATAACACGGTGTATTGGCACAGCAAGATTTTTTGACTGTACACCGTAGAGGTAAATTTTAGTCTTAGCATGTACAACTATGAGATAATATTATGTTATCACTGCTAGAGTTATTCGTAACTGTTTCCGGTGAGTTTTGGTAAGTCAGATGGATCTAGACTGTCTAGACTGTGAATTGCTGTAAAATTTGCATTATTTGTATAGTTCATAGTTTTGCAGCGGGAGATCTTTTAGCTAATGAATGTGCCCATTTTGCAGACCACAAGTACATTTTTCCACAAGTTCGTCCGCAATATTGTTTTTAGACACACCTGTTTGACCTGTTATCTACAAAAGTTTCAGGCTGGAATGTATCGCCATATTATTAAGAGACATCAGACGGTCCCGAACTAGCGCTAATATTATATGAACACCTGAAGCATTATTGAAGATAGTTTTGACGTCAGCACATATTCGTGTACTTTGACAAAATATCCCATAATATTTCAGCTATTTTTCTGTCCTTTTAAGTATCGTAAACTTAGTTTGAATGACCCTAATCAGGGTAAGGCCTAAAGCTGATCCTTATTTAAAATTGTGGAATGAATAGCCTTTCTCTACACCTGTGCTTGAATTGGACCCATTCATATATATTTGTATCTCAAATTTAATATCTGAGCTGTGAATATAAACGTCATGTGCTGTTAAAAATGTCCAGGAGAGGCTTTGTCAGGGAGGAGCGTTAAGTTTTCCGCTTGATATGATGGGCCATTAGTTTCAAAATTATTTAGTTGTCAAAAATGAATTCACACAACATGTCCTACATAAGACTACTGTAACTTTTTTTAAATAGATTTGAAAAAAAAAACTTCTCCAAGACACGTAAAACAGTCTAATGCAAGGTAACAAGCCATGGCTGGATAATTTATTAATATTTAAAAGGAAAAAAAAAAACTTAATCAAATCGAGCAAATTATTTAGTAAATTACCTAATGAAAAAGTTCTCCTACCATCTCTTCCAATCACGGTCGGCAAAGAGGTCAATGTAACGCAACTTTGCTTTCAGTGTCGCCTGCTATTAGACTATTAGCAGTTTACACATTAGTTTGTAGCACTTATGTGAACAACAATGACAAGACATTCACGCAAGACTCTAATTAAGTTTTTTTTTTATTAATTGAGCGAAAGAATGGGACACATCTTAGCTGTCAAATGAGCTCATAAGTTTCACAAAAGGCGAATTTTTCATTCAATTTTTCATGAGTTTTTTTTTAATATCGTTGAATATCGTTAATACAAATACAATGTACAAATTGGCTCATGTTGACATAAATACTCCGAAAGAATTCTAATGTTGTTAAAATATATGATCTTGGGGGTCGGTTCTGATCGCGGAAATCAGAGATCAAATGGCTTGAATATGTTTCATACAATAATTGAACTGCTTTATGATCTTTAAAATCATTCGCATCTACAAGACTTTCAAAAATCCATACTAGTACTAACGAAAAAAAAACGCAACAAAATAACAACAATAACATATGAAATAAAATCACAAAAAGTTGAATGCTTCCGTTTCTCTTTGAAAATATTTATCTATTTGATATGTATGTAATAAGCTGAAGCATTTCTTTATTATCCTTAACGAAGTAGGTGCTTCACCAATCATGTCCAAGCACAAATGGATATAAGTACTCATATGTATGTCGAAGTGTATATATAATGGCATAATACAATGACAGCAACATCATACATATGTATGTTGATAACGAGTGTTGCGCTTCCTTATTCGTTTCAGTAACGAAACATGTTTTGCTAAGTCATGACGTAATTTTTGTTTACATAAACAAATACATTAAGCTGTTAAATGTGGCACACTAACACCACTATCCTTTAAGCTATATATTAGTCAGCTTAAACAGCTGAAAGGAATGAAACAACCAAAGTAAATAAGCAGTCAAGAAGGATCTTTTTATAAAACATTAATTTGTAGACATTGTTATTGTAACTGTCATTAGTCCTGTATATCTATTTTGCTTTGTTGTTTAATAATAAATAGGGATATAACAGATTGAAACAATTACATAAAGCATCTAAATTCAAGTTATTTATAACTTCTTTATATTTAAGTAACCTAATAAAAAGAAAAACTTTTCGTGAGCACTTCTACGTAAGTATATCACCGTGCATTACTGTTGTATTTGCTTAGCAAAAGATATACACATTTCCTAAAAATGTATCCTTGTAGGTTAGGTTCTGTTAGGTTGATTGGAGGGGTGTGATAAGCCCATGTCATACGACATACACTTAAGCCAGTGAAGGCTTGTTGTGTGCTCCATTTAATTATCAGACACAAACTGCCAAAGTTCTGCGGCAGGATTCGAACCTGGGACCTTCGCACTACGAGTCTAGTATACTACCTACTAGTCTACGAAGGTCAGTCTATCCTTGTTGTATCCTTGTAACTCGTTATTTCTAGCAGAATTTTGTCTGCTTTCTTTATCACATGTCCAGTGAAGGAAACTGTGTTTTACTAATGCCTTTTCCTTTTCTGAGAAGACGTGTAATTTTTTTCCTTTCAGAGTGTCCTAAAATAAGTGCAAACTTATTTGGAAAGAGCATAAGAGCGATAAAATGGATTTTTATTTTATTTATTTATTTACTTACATGATATCAATTATATATAAATATACAATTAATATAATAAAGTAATAGCAAGGCTGCGAGGCTGCAAAATTCCAAATTTTTTGCACTAACGAAAATCATTTACTCTTTGTAGGGTAAAAAAATTATATATATTTTCTTTTATAATTTAAATGTTATTCCCTGAATAACAGACCAAAAGCTTGACGAAATATTTCATTGTTATCAATGCCTCTAGGGATCTATTATTTATACGTAAGTGCTGCAGCTACTTAGACGTTGTCGTCGCTTAATATTTTGTCAGAAATTTATGAAATTGAAAATTCTGAAAAACTGCCACAAAATTAGGAACACTTTTTGAATGCCACCAGTAACCTCGCAATGTAATGCCTTTTTCAAAAAAGCAATAGCTGAAAAATAGTTGCTTGAAATATGTTTTCATTTATTAATTTTCTTATAAAATTTTCACACAAAATAAAATACTTAATATTGAAATTTATTATGCGGGATATTCTTCTCAACTAGTCGTTAAAACAATTAGAGCTTTTCTGGCTTTAACTTTTCATAAGCCGACATTTCATTGGTCGCTAGCCAAATCGTCAGTGAAGTTTAAGCAGTTTGAAAACATTCGACCTCTGAAATTTATGCCATACGAATCAAACACTACTATGATTATGTATTTTGTTATGACTCATATACAATATTGAATTCTCATATTGTATTTATGTACAATTTATTTAAATTACAGTTAAAAAAAGGTGTGATACTAAATTTCGGCTGTAGAGACTTCAACTGGGTATTTAGAACATTTGTCATCACCCTTGCTTGTACGGTCACAACGAAATTCAATAAACTACTTTTTTACCATTAAAATTGATGGTGCAGAGTTTTCATAGTATTTATGAAACTTTGCCTTGGTTTGGGGATAGTTTTTTCTTCAAAAGATAATGATTAATTATTACACGAAAACACCTTGCTTTCTATTTTCTCCTAAAATCACGCGATAATCTGCTATCAATCGCTATCAAACATAATCTAAACGATGCGCTTGTTCAAATTTGGACAGGAGTCAACTGACAGATGTGTTTTGACAGCAGCTGTGTTTCCCTTTCAGGAAAATTCAAAAAGGGACGGCATTATTACGTTATGTGTTTCTTACACATCATTTTCAGTAACGACTATGATTATTTCTTGCACTATTACACATATTTTTAGAAATGAAATCAAACACGTCAGAGAAACAAAATATGTATAATATTATTGTCAGAAATGAAAATGGCATTAGAAAACGCTTATAAACAGTGTGGTAGAAACTACCCAATCAAAAGGAAGTTGAAAATCATACACGAATATTTACTGTGTGTGTAAATCTCCCTCAGTTCCTAAGCTGGTAAATTGATAATAAAAAATATATAAATATTATTTAAATATAATTTATTTTAAGTACAATTTAAATATAATCTCTACATATGTAAAAAATACGTATATGTTCGTGATCGCTAAACTCAAAAACTACTGCACCGATTTTGACCAAACTTTATATACTTGTTCTACGGGGCGTTTGAAGTTCGTCCGACAGATGGCGCAATATTTAGTTTTTTTGTGTTTTGCCCGATAGAGATTAGCGCGATAAACCTTAATCAGCGTGTAGTGGCGTTAATTATCCCGATACCGGTACTTGAACAATAATTGCTATGTCGTTTTAGTGTACCTTTCATTCTTCTTCGAAATATCATGACTTTGCAACGAAACCAGACTTGCAGTGAAAATAAAATTTGAAGGCAAAACAACGTTTGCCCGGGTCAGCTAGTTAATCGTAATAAGAAATTTAAATTTCAGTATGGGTACTAGGTTGTCCCAAAACTTAGCTTTTTGCAAATCTTGATAGAAGAATAAAAGGAAAAACTTATCTTATCTCTATTAGTGTAACCGGAAATTCATACCCAAAGCTTGTGGGAGTAGTACCACTTTCGTCGGAAAGGGGAAAAGATCAAGCCGATGTAATGTTTGAAATGCCAGAAACCTGGGCATTGAAGTACATCGTAGGAACCCCAAAAATGATTTTTGGGTGGTAACTAGAAAATAGCTTAAAATAATATCATAAACTGAGTACAAAGCTAAAAACGGGTCTAACTCAGGAACGGTAAAAGCAAATTCAAAAATCTTTGTTTCCAAATTATTTAAAATGAGTTTGTCTTTCAAACTACATTAGTGGTTTTTTCAATTTTTATAGAAATTTTTAAAGTTATAAAGCATTATTTACAAAATTTATGAAGAAATTAGGAAAAAATGTAATGCAGTATACCTAAATAAACCAATGCCTTGCGAACAATTATAGTTTTTGCATATAGAAATAAAGCCTGGACATTTTTATTTTTAATTGTGTCCTGAAAAGTGAAAAAATCATGGATTTTGACAAAGTTGTGAAGAAAACTGAAAAAACGGTCGTGAAACCCAATTTTTGGCAAAAATTCGACTTGAGCGTCTTCAAAACCTTTTCCGAAAATTGTGAAAAAAAAATCTCAAAAATACTTCACCCAATACCCTTTCCAATTATGCTTGATCATCCATGAAAATCAAAAAAACAAAATTTTTTGGGACAACCTAATGGTAGTATTAAATAACTTTCGAGTAGTTTGTAATATGTCCATAGCGACATCTAGTTTTTATATTTTTTAGTTTGTAATATCTTTATATTTTTGACCTTTTTATAGTATTTCGATTAAAATATTATTTAAGCTCTAGGTCTTATTTGGTGGTTAAACAATTTTATTTGAAATTATCGATATTTCGATACTCATTGAGTATCATCTTCTGTTTCTTATTCCTATTCGTTAATTTAATTTTATTTACATGATTGTCTATAATTGTTGTAAGTCTGGTTCTGGCTATTTTCTGTTCTTCCTTTTTACCCATAGTTTGCATAAAATCTTCTCCATCAGCAATTAGTTTCATCATAGGAAGTTCCCCTTTCATAGTCGGCGAAGCATGTTTTGGTCCTAATGAAAGAACCCACTTTACAACCCATGGTAAAAAAAACCGAATTTTCCTGAAGATGAAACTCAATGCGTATCGAAATATCGATAATTTCAAATAAAATTGTTTAACCACTAAATAACATATTGAACTTAAATAATTGGGGTATTCAAACGGTAGTCATGAAGTCATATGTCATAAAATAATAGCACAAAAATATATGACTGCTATGAACAACCCGTCATAACTTAGTATGCTATTCCAGAATTCGGTCAGCTGATATGAACATAAAACATGTATAAATATTTGACATCAAAGAAAAAAAATTAAATCATTTCTAAAAATTTTGTTTGAAAATGCCAAAAACAAGCGAAAAAAATAAAATAATACACAGGTGTGTGGAAATTACATGTTGGACATCATAATGGGTGGACCAAATAAGTATGAAAAAATCTATCCATTTAATTTTTAATTCATCGCATTGTAGATGATGAAGATAAGGAAGAAAAAACTGAGGAAGGGTTTTTAATAAATGTTGCTAGTTTGATCACTAGCCGCAGAAGTGTCCACCTTGGGGTTCTAAAATCTCTATTAGCGACTTTTCTTCCAGCAGATTCCATATTTTAGTTGGATTTGTGCGCACACGTTTAACTTTTGGCTCAGATTTTTTCCATTATTTTATGACAAAACAATAAATATACCCAAAAAAGTCTTATTATTTTATGACTTTTTTGTTTGCAGCACAAAAACAATTTTTTTAAACCATACTAAAATATTAAGACATTATGACAATATGACATAATAGCACACCGTTTGAATCCCCCAAATATTTTAATCAAATTTTTTTAGTCTGTCTTATACATAAGTTCTGTTAACTCGAGGAATCATAAAAAAATGTGACCAACTATAAACAATTGCTTTGAACCTTATAAGTCCGGACCTAAGAACAGCATCAACATGTTTTCACGAAATCTCACTCTATAGAAAGCCGGCTACTACATTATGTTTCTCCCTTATAAACAGGATTTTGAAATGTTTTCTTTTATATAAATCAATTAAGTATTTTTATTTGTTTTCAAAATTTAGAATTTGTATCCTGATTTAATATAACAGTATCATGGTATCATGGATATACATTTTACATTATTTATTCAAAGACAATTCTAATACAATAATTTATTTTTTATGCCAAGTAAGATCTTGGCACAATAGTAACTTTGATTTGTAATATTAAGTAGAATTTATGATACGTATTATATGAATACTAATAAAGAATTCAAAAATAAAACTCATGAAAAATTCCCCTTGAAGGTTTATATCGTAACATTTGCATTAAAAAAGAACCCAAAAAAGTGATTCGAAAGTAGTAAAAATTCGGATCTATTCCAAATAAAAACCGTTGAAAGTTCACTGGCGATTTGATTAGAACCAATGAAATGGGTATATATGAACAACTAAATCCACAACAAACAATACATTTTTGTAGCAACGTACCGCAAAAATTTATTGTGGAAATAGAAATAAAACATTACTCCCCTTAATGCCACAAAAAGAGAAAAACAAAATTTAAGTCAACAGCACAAAATTATGTCATCGAATTAAGAATATTTTTTGGCAAAATATGTGAGCAGGATGAAGGAGCAGGAAGAAAAACGATGGTTCTATTCCATTAAATAAAGGAATAGACTAGATGTGTCTTAAAATGACTTACACTCTATATTGGATTTACACAATTGAGGTACTCAATTAAATAATATATTGTTCTATGTTCGTATAGCTGATTTTGGCATGTTTCGCTGTGTTATCGCTATTTCAATGGAATGCTCTACTGAAATCAAGGAACTTGTTTCCAAAGCCCGCGCTTGCTTACATTTGTAGTAAATATACCACCCAATTGCACTGTGCACTACAGAGGAGCTCGTATGTGAAATTAAATCTATTCGGAAGTCCTATCGGTCAGTCCTAACGTTGAGAGGTTAAAGTCGAATCTACAAGCACCACTCCTTATATCCTGCCTCCCATAATCAATTTTCACAGTACCAACACAATGCACTGTCTTAGTAAGGATTCTCCCCTACGTACTGGTGCTTAAAAACTATGTTTTCATAAAAATTTTTATCTCTCTCTCTTTCTCTCCAATATTTTATATTGATGTGTAGAAAGCTAAAAAAATCCCTCATACTGTTGTTATTGTAATGTATTATACTTACTAGTATTTGCTTAACTATTACAACATTGTTGTAAGTATGTAACCAATTTATATATTCAAGTTTAATATTTGTTTTTTGTTATTTTGTTTTGTTGCATTCGTGAAATTTTCTTACATCGATTTTTTACTTGACAAGTTTAATTTTTCTTGCCCCTATTGTTTGACTTAGAAATGGAATACATACGTTTATAGACTGTAGTATAGAGGCAAACATAAAAATTTGGGGAGTTAAGCCTAACTTATCCCATAAGTAAAATACAGTAGGAAAACTTACAGTTTGTATTTTATCATTATTAAAGAATGCTTAGAATTTTAAATATGCTAAAAATGGATTGTACACTTGCCAGAGGACATACTCTGTCACATATAAAATTTACTACCGAGTACTTTTCGAACCTACCTCATAAACGTAATCACATTAACATACTATAGTCCCTCTATATTCATCTTTAGAATAAACAAACCATTCGAAGGATTTAAAAAAAGGGGGAAAAACATGACGAAAAAAATTCTATAACAATGACAAGAAATGAATTGCTTTTCATAATAAGTTTCTTCTTTCATCGAATTTGCATGTTTATAGGATTAAAGCATAAATTCTATAGAAATATCTAAATAAATAAAAGAGAGAAGAAGTATATGAAATACATACACGTACGGATTTAGTATAGATGTTTTTGTATAATAGAACAAAACCCCCTCAATAAAAACTTTGCAGAACCAAAAGATATACTTTTTCGTAACAATAGTTCTGAATATAAATTTTTTATTAATTTTTTTTAAATTGAAAGACCAGTCCTTTTTGTTATTAAATATATTAAAGAAGGTTTTTTTACTTTTGCCCTTTTAAAGCCTAATCTAGGCCACCAGTGGGCTTTTAGTCATATTTTCAAAGGTAAGAGAAGTTGTGTTTTTATAAAAAAAATCTCAAACTTTATTAAAAAACATAATGGATTAAATAACTTTAAGCAAAAGGATACAAAAATTGATCTCTAGTTTCTTATATTATTTTACTTTCACACAATTGGTCTACCTTTGGTTGACCATGTATGTAAATTAAAGAAAAAATTATTAATACCAGCAGAATATTCTCAAATAAGTTTTTTTCTTGTTGTTGTACATTTTAATAAAGATTTGTTCTTTCGATTCGCCGTACGTAAATAAAAAGGAAAACATTTCAAATTTAGGGTTTGTGGCCGATTTATTCCAATTCGCCTTAAATACACAAAAACGAAAAAATAAATGATCAGTCGCTGAATATTATATAAAAACTTCGATGGCAAGGATGTTGAAAAAAAAATTTCAAAAGCTAAAAACGTCTCAAATATGATTGTATTTAGAAAATCAAAATATTTCTTTATGCTTGAGACATATTTAAAATTAGGAAGCAGAAGTCGCCAGCCTGTGCTCAAGTTAGAACTAGATCACTTAGGTCCCAGTTATCTAGCCGCTTTGTGACACGGAGGAATGAAATAAACCTTAGGCTTCTTTATTCCAGTACAATTCTTCCTTATCTTCGAGAGAGCAGAATAATTGAAGAGAATGTTTTCCAAAGTTTCCTCATCATCCTCCTTTTTTGACACCTATTGTAGAAGTCATTAAAAGGAAGATTTAATCTCCTGGCATAGAAACCTATATGCGATTACCCAGTGAGAATTGCCTTCGGTGTGCGTTCTTTTTAAGACTGTAGAAATGTATGACATCATCAAGCAATTACTATGGCACATGAAAATCTATTAAACTTTATTATTTCTGTACAACCAAGCATACTCCTAAGCCACATCAAAGGATTTTTTTTTTCAAATAAAATTGTAAACATTACGTTGTGGCATTTGAAGTAATTTATTTTGTGTTGAATTTTTCTATTTTAATTTTAATGTAACGTATTTGACAATATGCGGTATAAAAATATGTGTTTCTTGGAAATACCACAAAGTTATAAACGTTTATAATAATAACTATGGCATATGAATTATATTTCGTTTTAAATTGCTCATACGTATAATCAATAAAAATTGTTTTGTAATTCGAGGGGCCAAATATTTAATATTTAATAAATACACGCACGTATGGTTAATAATAAATACACTGTACATGTAATATTTTGAGCGTAAGGAAGGTTTGGGAAAATCATTAAACATCCCTTCTTCCTTTTGTGAAACTTTCATCCAAGTTATTACACATGAAATCTGCCTCTTAAGAGCCAGAACCTCCTCGACGGCCATATTGATTACAAGAGCTTATTTCTCAGTAAAAAAAAACACCACGATTTGAATAAACAATATCTTTTAAATTTTGTTAATCACTGATAAAATTGTTATGGGTCTAGATATATTAACAATATTATACATTTTTTATTGGAACTGGTACAACTTGTTGAGCCATAAGAGTGTCCCAGAATAGTGAGTGATCAAGAGAAGAAATGAATATTCTGTACAAGTTTAAATAAATGAATGGCAAATTCAGATGTTAGATAGTTGCTAATTAAAATGTATAAAGCAGAGTTGTTGCTATTAGTTCTCGAAATTTTCAGAACTAAATTAATTTAGAGAAAATTATGGCTTTAAAGTTATTAAAGTATAAAGAAAAATGGGGTTTCGTTTTAACAGCAATTAATCTTAATTATTTCATTAAGAAATTTATGTAATAATTTTTTAATTATTAACTTTTAGGCCAATTTTCTAAACTGGTTATTATTAATTTTTTATACGATTTTTTGAAGAAAATCGAATTTTTTCAAAGATTGGAATTTTCATATATTATTTTGACATTCATAGATTTGTTCTCTCCGACAGTCATCGAATTGCATTCGCAGACCAAAATGGGCCACTGTACGCTTGAACGACGTTGGGAATGTCGCAAACTATTTTCCAAAGTGGCTACTGTGTTGCTCAAACTAAGCGTGTGGTAAAAAAAAGTATTGTCCCATCACGAAGCACCCATCGCGAGTGCTGTAAGCCAGTTTGTGAAAAAAAGTTCGTGAGACTGGTTAGCTAGTGAACAGCACTCATAGGACCCATCGTGGGATGGTAAGTTCCGATGAGAATGTGGCTGTAGTGGACGAAAGTGTGCAAATATATTTCAGTACGTCGAGTTGCATCGATCTCAACAACTCGGCATTTGTAACACTAGAATGATACACATTTTGCGCTTATAATTGATTCAGAAATTGAAGGCAAACGACCATCCAGTCCGTTTGGGCTAATTAGTTTTGACTTTACAGAAGTTCTAACCAGACATCGAAAAATTATCGCTCCTGACGAGGCGCATATGTATTTCGTCGCCCAAGTTAACAGGAAAAATTGCCGCATCTGGGGATCGGAAAACCCGCACATTATTGTTGAAAAGCCTATGCATCTGCAGAGAGCGTCAATTTGGTGTAGATTTTGGAGTGTTGGCATCATTGATCCATTTTTTAGAAAATGCTGGAAATACAATTTCAGTCAATGGCGGACGCTACAGCAATAATTACAGATATTCTATGGCCTTAAATGGAAGATATGAACTTGGATAATGTTTGTTTTTAACAGGATGGCCCGGCATGTCACCCAGCTCATCAAAGAATCAATATTTTGTGCACTAAGTTCTGTAATCGTATTGTTTATTAGTTGTCTTGGTGGTGTCAATTACCCACTACGGAGCTGCCACCAATTATAGTATAAGGCTAATATCATCCGAGCGATTTGTTAGATAGAACCAGAATTCCTGAATGAAGCCTTTGAAAATTAAACTGACAGGAGAATCTACCCCATAACCCACATGAATGAATTCGTGTTCTATAAAAATTCGAATATTTGTTTCTTCTAACAAAGCCATCAAATACCTAAAGAAATTAAGTCAAGTTAATTTTTTTTGTTGTTAAATTTTTAAAAGGACATTTCTTTTCGGACCACCTGTTATATTAATGGTCATTTCGCTTGTTTGATTTTATTTTAGTACTCAACTAACTTTGACATAGTAATCATGTACGATGAAAATTACAAAGAATATATTTATATGCACATGTGTGTATATTATTCTACTTTTTATATCAGTGCTTTAGCATTATTCAAGCTTAAGGTCTGTTCTTTTGTAAAAGTTTTATACATTTTTAATATGTCAATACCCTGAGGAGATACATAAATTGGATTGCAATATTGGAAAATTAATAAATTTATAAAACTCTTATAAATAAAAAGACCTTAACGTAATATTTACACCTGTCATTGTTGTCATGACAATGACAACACGTGCAAACTTTTTCACAAACACATGCGCACTCGTTCATTTGTCTGAATTACTTACTGTCTTGTAAACTGTTAAGATATTAATTCCGACAGTGATTTGACATATTTTGGCGTATACTGACGATAATTTGAATCTTTTGCACATTAAAGCATGAAAAATAAAATCTAATGATAACTCAGAAAAATTTTGATTTTGATTCGTTGTTTTAAATAAATTGTACCAAACTATTACCGTCATTATTTATCACCCATTTCATATAAATATCGTTCGATATTTGGCTCAAAATGAACTGTCATAATTACTGCCTGGTCGTCTGCATGACGACAGATAATTATCAGTATTTTTGACAACTAACATGTATTCGTTGATGCCTTTTCTTTTATTTTTTCTTTTGTTTTTACATTTATTATTTTTAATATATGTATGTACTAATACTGAAAATAGTCGAAAAGCTTACAAAATTTTATGGAGAGTAAAACCAAACTTTCGTGACCCAAATATACAATTTGAATTTTTTTAGGATTTTCCTTTATAATAAATTTACTGATCTATTTGCCCACACCTGCGACAAAGTCGAACGCGGTCCTATCGCATTATCTCGGTGGCCAGTTCACATCACCTCCATGTGAGATGACCATGCTCTCAAATCGTTCGTGAAAAATATTTATACGGCATGAGCTGTGCGTCGCTGGTGTTTATATCATCTAATTCAAGTCAAAATTAGGTATTCTTCGTTCTCGCCATTGACGGTAATGGCTTGGCCAACGTGGTTCTCAAAAAAGTATGGACGGGTGATGCCGTCAGCCCAAAAAACACAACAAACAATAGTGAATTTTTCAGGATGCATTGGACGCTCTGGGATCTCATGTAGAGTGCCATCATCTCAAATTCAACAATTTTCAGTTTCCAACTGTTCCAGGGCCCATTTAACAAAAACACCTTGTTATCTGCGTCGCTTTGACCTCCAGCTTCTGAGTTAGTTGAGCTTTGTATGGGTGCAGGCCCAAGTCACTATGCAATATTCTCCAAGTTGTGACCTGCGAAAGACCGGGTTCTTGTAAGCGACACGAAATCGTCTGCCTCGGATTCTTCTGCTCACTCTCAAGGGCAGCGGGGATATTTTCGGCACATGTTGCGTTTCGTCATTATACTGATATTGGTTTATTACATAGTGAACCAGAGAATAATTCTCTCGGGAGGACGATTATGATGGCCGTAAAACGTGCGGAAAGTTAGGATCGTTGCCCGTACAGAACATATATAAATTTTGAAAAATGAATTTCATAATTTGTGCATACGGTATATGTGTTAATGGTAGTTTGGCAAAACAGATTGAATAAATAACAACCGACTTGACATAATAACTCTTAACAATATGACCGCTATCAACTGTCAAAGTTTAGAAGTTCCTATTGAACTAATAGATATTGTGATAGAGCGAACCCATGTCTTGTACAAAAAGAGTTTATTTAACATCCTCTTTAATTGTTGAAGAAAATGATTTATGATTAAAAAAAGTTTAAAATGCTTTTTCTGGTTGATGATACTAAATATTTAGAACATTTTTGTAAGAATGGCGAAACGCATTAAGATTGATTTAATTAAAAATATTTTTTGATTAGTTTTCTATAATAATTCAATTTGTCATTTGGTGGAGTATATGATTATTGTTATTGTGACTGGAAATAAATAATAAAAAGCGATGATGTGTTGTCCGATAAAGGTAATGGATTAAAGGAAAGAAAACCACTAAAAATTTCCAGTTTCTTATAACTTTAGAAATGAAGGACACAAAGTCTTTTTTTATTTAAAATTTTGTTGTAAGAACTAATTAAGCTTTTTCCGTTTCCGAAAATAGTAATAAGTAATAAATATATCGTAAAGAAGTATCAATGATTTCGTTGTTTGTCAATTGGTAGCTTTTGATGAAAAATAGCTCCGATGATGACATTAATAGATGTGATAAAATTGCTTTTATATGCTACATTCTGAAAACGTCAGTGGCAATATATGGCTTATATATGTTTATTGCTTTAGGCCAATACGAGTTAATGCTTCATTTATTTAAACAGATATTTTTTTTACAACTAACAAATGACTGTAGTAAAGAATACGACTTTAATAGAAGTTTTTACCATAAAAGAAATACTACTTCCATTAAAAACTTTTAGGCGAAACTACTCGTATAACAAATGTAGCGATTTAAGACGTAACAAAGAACATAAAAATAAAATTTCCATATATTTAAAAAAAAAATCCGTTCATAAAGAAGGATGCCATTCCATTTTAGAACAGCGTAAATGACACATTAAATTATCAGTCTTAAGTTCTTTTTTATAACAGCCAACCGATTTCTATGATATGCATTATTTATGTGTTTTAATTTTTTTAAGGCCCGTCGTGTATTAAAAAAAAAAAAAAAATTGCCAAAAATATTTATTTATTATTTATATTCTTTACCCTGTGGGTCCACAGATTGGGAAATATTAGAAGTCCATAAAACCAATAATAAATTTAAAATGGAAATTAATTTTTCTTTTCCTATAAAAATAAAAATTTTATATAAATTGTCGGCTTCTAGGAAGACTTATAATAAAGTAGTAAAAAGTACAAGAACAATATTAAATATAACTTTAGATCATCTCTTTAGTCAGCCAATTTATATATTCAGAAATTTAAGATACCAGGATATTGAGTAGATAAGGATTCAAAAAAACACTTTAGTCATATAAAGTCACGAAAATGTCATTAAAAGTAATTTATTTTAAATAGACGTAATAAAGTGTACATGTCTATCAGTGTTTTATTATGTGTGCCTTTGGGTATCCCTTTTGGGGTACTGAATAGAAAAAGTACCTATAAAAAACAATGTTGGTGGTCGAAGATTAAATGGAAGTCATTGGAGTCACAAGGCGTAAATTTTACTAATTTTAAATAATTTTTATTTATTTTTTATTTCTAAGTATGATTTTATAATATTTTTTTAAGACCTTTTGTATTGTTTTTGCCATTATTTCTTCAATACTAAAAAATTTTTCAAAAATAAGAAATATTTGCGAATTGGTATTAATTTGATATTAATATTAGAGAGACTCTGTCTCCAAATATTAATGAATTGAAAGCTTTGCAATTAGCTAAACAATAGGTAATTAGTCTCACCTAAAATCTTTCAAATTTTAAATGTACTTGATGGCTTTTTTTAGGACTATGTGCCAGCGTTACCTGCAACAACTGAATGCTAATTAAAATAAACACTTATGGAACTTAACTAAGGCAACTAAATCCTAAATTGAGTTATCCACTTTGCTGTTCACACATATCCAATTTAGATTACTCAATTAGCTTCCGACAATAGCAAATCTTTTAATTAAAAAACTGATTATACTGAATATATATATATATATATATATATATATATATATATATATATATATATATATATATATATATATATATATATATTTTTTTTTTTTACAAATTATGTTTGCATGAGGTCTGTTTTTAAGTATTTTTAAAAAAAATATTTCTAATTAAATTTAACTTTATGTTGTTGTAGAAACTGAGTGTTTTGTGTGGCATTACCTAAACTTAAATAAACTAAATATTTTAGAATTAAAACCTGAATTTATATTGAAGATTCAATAAATAATAATTAATATGTGCAAAAAACATTAATTCTGTCACTGTATAGAATTAAAAAAACAAACGTTGGATAAGGACTTTGACTATATTTATGGTAGAATTAAGTAATAATTGCACAATTTATAAGTTGTTTAATTGTAGGGTGAACTGACTTTAATTAAGACGATAATTTTGTGAATCTCTTAATTGCTTTATAAAGTGTACTGTACGAGTACTTAGTGCAAAATAATTTAATTAATTGTACAGAATTTAATATTCTTATTGAAAGGAATTCACCAAGTAGAATTAAGAACTATTTGCAACATTTTTTTATTGTGTTCTCTTATGATTAGTTGAGTACATTTGTATCCTAAGTTACGTTATTTTATTCTATATTTGTGGGACGGAAATATACCAAGGATTCAGCGTCCAGCACTTGTTTACCCCTCTAATATTTATCCGGCGAAAGGAAAGGAAGCAACAAAATTTGCATATCAAATCAATCTTTACTTATAGCTTTAATTGTGATATATTTATATCATGACAACTAAAAATTTAATTAAAAGTACGGCATTAGATTTATTGGAAAACACTTTCCCACATTTCGTCGCGTTGCTTTCAAGGCATGTTGTTTGTCTAACAATGCAACTATAAAAGAATTTGATGATATGATACTTTAGAAGGATGATTTACAAAAGGACCTTTACGAAAGAAGGTAATTTTTTCTGTAAAACCATTTTTTGAGAACAACTGGATCACCATTAAAAGCGTATCCACTTGTAGTCGATGTTGCAGTGAATCGCATAGAAGAAATTCGGTCTCCAGTCGAAGAGTTCGTACGTAATTTCCCTGCAGAGATCTTTCCTGTCAGTTTTAATGTGAAATTATTGAATAAATTATTCATAACTTATCGTTATGGCTGATACCAGCAAAATGCATTGCGAAAGTAAAGGACATTATATGAGTTCTGGTCAGGTAAAAAAAGGTCCCATGTAATAAACTGAATATTTGAAAGCTCTATACAGAATTAAAAGTCACGCGACCAATTTGCCAGTTCCACACATGTGTAATCACATCTGATTCCAGTGCAATAAAGTGAATGCTGTCCATGTCTATTTTTTTCTTTGAGCTTTTATGTTATTATTTAAAATGTCATGAGCTTAATCTGGGTTTATCCTCACTGGAGCTTTATCCTTGCAGTCGTTCTTTTTTATCTTTGTATATATTTTAATGAATGATAAAAATTATTAGAAATATTTCTTTGATCTTAATTGCAGTTAAAGTTCTAGGAACTGAAAGTATTTGTTATATTTTTAAATCTCAGATATCAATCCTTTGTAATGAAAACCAAATTTTAAGGAAAAACTTGATAGAATATTATTCTCTCTATTAAAACATAATCTTTACAATATTTAATTTATTACTAAATAGAGATTTAGTAAGATTTTAAATTTTTCTTTTCCTAGCATTTCAAATTTAATTCCTTTAAGACCACAATCTACAAAATTTAAGACAGCATGTAAAATTTCTTATTCTGGCGCCAATCCCCCAGCTTTTTATTCCTTTTCATTCTGATTGCGTATTTTTATCTATTGTTTACTCGTATTTTCCTCAAGAATTACAAGTTTTTCCTTCGCAACATGGTATAATGTTTTTATAGTTATTTTATTTACTGTGATTTTATCCAAAAATAAGATTTATGAATCCATATAATTCAAAAGCATGTCTTTTTTCACAAATAATGTTTTCCTCCCTCTCATTTACGGCAACATATAGAAAAGTTGTGATAAATTAACTTTTAAAATACTGAACTATATGCAGAAATAATGAAAATGTTACTATCAATCTTGAGAGTTATGCTGGTTGTAATTTTAGAAATATTTGTTAAATTTAGTGCCTTTCACAAAGGAAGTAAATAAATGATTGTCTTAAGGCAACAATATAAACAAAAGTAAAAGACACAACTATACGGCGGACTGTAATAAAAATTGCGACGATTATTTAAATTTCAGACTTGATGTTTTTTTTTAACTAAAAGCAT
This sequence comes from Germaria angustata, assembly GCA_963681545.1. Taxonomy (NCBI): domain Eukaryota; kingdom Metazoa; phylum Arthropoda; class Insecta; order Diptera; family Tachinidae; genus Germaria; species Germaria angustata. The sequence continues at coordinate 55,281,498 of OY813001.1, read as the reverse complement.
GCTAAACAAATAGTGCATATCATTTGTTGGTTCTTTTTTCATTCTTGCTGCTCGTAAAATTTAATAGTTTAAACTTTCCAAAAATTAATTTTCTACTATTTTTATTAAGAATGTACTTAAAAACAATTAAATAATTGACGTTGCTAAACCAACTTTTCGGTGACCTTTAAGCATACATGGTGGCGCTAAGTAATGTCAAGGCCCGAAAGTAATGTCGTAACTTAAACTGGATGCCATGTTTTATAAATGAAAAAAGGGAGTTCTATTTCCATAAAAACATTATTATTGCAGTGCATATCCCTCTATACATATATTAAAAATGTCAAGTGCAAAAAAATGGCAAATTTATATTTGAAAGTTTTATCATAAGCATCTTAAATGTAAAACTGCTTAAAGTTCATTGATAAGTTGGCTTAGGGACTAATTAAATGTTGGAATATTAAAATTTAAGGCAACAACAAGCAAATTTGAAAAGTTTATTAATTTATTGCTCAAAAAATAAAAATAAATTTAAACGAAAAATTTTAATTACATATATTTTTTATTATGAATTAAGATCATCTTTACTCCATGATGATTTCATTAGAATTATAACTAAATTGTTTTTGCTTCTTTTTTGTTAAAGTAATGCATTCAATAATTTGTAAAATGAAGGGATTTAAATATATTTGGTTCATCATAATCCAAATCATAATCATAATCCCAACTAATACCTATGATTTTATGTATTACCAACTCGCCTCAAGGTGCTGAGGCATTATTATTGTTCTGAATTGTTTATTATGTAAATAAAATTATAAATAGAAAAGTGCTGCAGAGCTTATCTCTATCAACAACACTATAATAAATATAATATAATGAACTTAATTAGACCCTTATTACTATATATAAATGTTACTCGTGTGTTTTGGAGTGATAGAGTCAAAACTGACATGAAGGCATTAGTTCAAAACAAGACACTTAAAATAACTTTCTAGACTATACCGCCCACGACAGTTTTATACGAGATGATAGTGCTAGACAAAAAAATAATCTGTTGACGCTCACAACCTGACAATTATTATACAATAAAGTTCAGATATTCTTGGTGTGTAGTTTTTCGAGTTTTAAAATTAAATGGCTTCAACCACCCTCCAAAAAAATTACCCAAGAAGCCTCTTACCTCCCCCCTCTCCATAGAAAAGAGGATAACATCATGACAAAGGTCAGGCAGCCACCACCCCCTAGGAAAAAAGGTAGGAACCAAAGATTAGCAAGGTTCCTCAGCACTACACCGAATACACAGAGGTCGTTGATGGCAGCCCCATTATCCTACACCTACTACAGCAGACCGATCATCTACTTAGCTGGAACTTACAACCGATTAACGAAACTGATACAAGACCAAAATAAATAATAATAAAAAAATAACAATCGGGTATAACGGCAAACAACTCGTATAAGATGTAGATGCTTTGTGGAAGCTAAATGCTCCCAAGAGGGGTAATGGAGGAAAACAATTCTCAGTGTGAATTAATAAATGATTTATCAGATGATTTAGCTGGATTCACTGTTTCGCTGTCGCAATTAAATTAAGATGCTGTACAAAGTTTTTTTATATATTTTTCCTTTTGCTTTCATCAACTTTGCAACAAATCATTATTTTTTTCTTTAGAACGCATAAAAAAACATACGGGAGAATCGTTGTTTCGAAGTTTATATATACGATTAATTTTCGGGCTTAAGCTCACCCCTTTTTCATACAGTTACAGTGACTCGGTATATGATACTAGTATCTTGTAGGGGTTAATTTTGTACGTATTGATACTAAGTACTAAAATATACTACAAAACTGAATCTTATCGGAATTCTTTATTATTTTATATTAAAAACATATCTTACATAAAATTTCTTTATACGAGTACGTCTTTATACAAAAGAAGGCTGTAGACAATGAACCTTATCAGCAGCAAATTGGCACTAGGAACTATTATTTCTTGTAATAGTTCCGGAATGTTCTTTATACTTCATTGTTATGATGTTTGTAACTACAAAAAATAAACTAGAAATTTAAAAAAAGGACAGGGAGGGAACTTATAGCACTCCACCTTAAAATTAATCCCAGATGTACACGTAAACTTTCAAGACACCGAAAAACTCATATGTTTTTTGGGCTCTACCAGAATCAGTCGCTAGAACCTTCTTATTTTTTGAGTGTTTAGAATATATTTTACAAATAGATGGTAAATTTAAGTTTTAAACAATATGCATAATGAACTTTGATAGATAAAATAAAAGAGATAAATAAAGAATAAAAGAAAAAATAGTCAATTACTTAAACTTAAAAAAAAATTCATTTAAAAGCAAATTCGAAAAAGGCCTTATATTTGATCAGATTTTCTTTTGAATGAAAAATCAACTCCGTTAAAAAAATAAACAAATTTAAATATAAATATTTAGACTTAATTGAACAGCAAACAGTTTTAGTGGGTGATATAATTTTCTAATAAAATCTAGATACGAAATGCCATTGCACTCAGCATGCAGACGATAGTTGCTATCAGTCACATACACTAAATAATACGAAACGCAAATTGGAAAAAATACTAATAAAAAATGCCAGCAAGGTTAGTCTACGCGTTAACATGAAGAAAACCAAACCAATTCTAAATGAAACAACAAACTAATCATCCCTCAGTGTAGTTGTGAACGACGAGCATAGAGGATGTACAGCAATTTTAATATCTTGGTAGCGCAGTAACAAAAGACGGTGCAGCAAATAATGATGTAATGATGTGGATAAATAAAGTCAGACACGTGTACCACAAAGTCACAAGGAACAAAACTAAACAATTTCAATACGAGCAAAAAATTGATTTTATTGTACGGCTCTAAAACAAACTCTAGGTATTCATCAACAAATGCCTGCGAGCGTAGATATGGCACATGTATTAGCATTGCATGGTCTCAAATGTGGACTTCCTAAGAATCTCTGGCAGTGAACCCCTAAGAAACGAAATAAAACGACGGAAGTAGCGCTGATTAGGGCACACGCTTCGCGAGAACGAAAACGATACAGTGAGAATGTCATTTCAAATGAACTCGCAGGATTCGCTACCCAAGAATTTGAGAATAAGATATTTCCACTCGGAATACAGACACAGGTGAACATGGCAACAAATTTAACAACTAGCAGAATAGAGACAGCAGTGGACAATGTTCGTTTCAGCAATAAGCTCCGACTAGGAGCTTTGTTTGTGTATTTTATCTCTTAAGTAATAAAAAAAACGCCTCAACATTATAAATAACACTAAGATTATTTTAATTTTCTCTGTTAAATCTTTGTATAAGTCCACACGTACAGCTAAAACCATCATTTGAGAGCTTTTGAAATTAATTTATTGCCAGCATGCTGGTGGGCAAAACAAATAAATAGTGCCAGGGATTTTCTATTTGAATTCATTTGAATTATTGTGCGTTCTAGTACAATTACAATAGTCTAATCATGCTTGTGCTCTCTTTTGCCAGAAATTATCACACAACGAGAAAGTGTTCCTTGTAGTTGTACAAAATGGCAAATCAAAGACTTTAACGAAAATCAATGCAAACTAACACCATCAAAGATAAGGGTATTTTGTAATTAAATGGTTAAAGGATCAACGCAATAATGTTCAACACTTAAAAAGGATAACACAGATTCTAAAAAAAAACATCAAACAATCATTTATAATATTGATTTATCCGTCTTTTGTAGCTGCTGCCTGTGATGTTTGAGCATCAAGCAATTAACAGGGACTATAGATATTTTTATTTTACATTCTATTGCTATGAAATCTTTTAAAAGCAAACAGTTTATGTAAATGGAATTCACTTAAGCTTTAAATAAATTCAGCATTTAAATAAAATGCTGAAGCTTTTGAAATATGAAACTTTTTTAGTTACAAAAAGAAGTGTTTGCACATACACACTACTACACAAATACTTGTGTATATGGCAAGTTATCATCACAGGACATGCAGTTATACATTCGTTGTTTAGAATTAAAAAAAAAATTAAAATTAATATATTTACATGAGCATATACGTTCAGCAATTTATTTGAATTTATGAAAATTTTAACGGGAGCAATTGAATAATAAAAAATCATGATACCCCAACATTAATACTTCCAATTTTGACTTATGGATTGATTGTGTAGTGGACCGCTACAGTAAAAGAGAGAAATATGTGTTGGAGCAAGTGTACATAATCCAAAGACTTGAATGAGCTAGCCCCTCAGAGGCTCTTAATATTATACTGAACTTAGTTTGGTAAGCCTCATCTGAATGTTGTTGGTCGAGAATTTATGGCCACTTCAACATCTTGGATTGGTTACCAATAAACTTGTGAAAATCCTCCAAATATATGGTACATGTACTTGACTATAGTAGCAATTTTGAAATCGTTCTTTTAACTGGATGGGTATGGAAAAAGGATAATATATAAACGGATTACGATAACAGGGTATAAATTGATGCTTGCTAGATAGAGGACATAACGCTCCTTTAGTGCAACATAGACGCATCTGTAAAAACAAAGAACTTGGCAAAAAATGCGACTAAAGTTTTAGCTCCCACATCGAAAAATTTTGCTATAACTTCTATTTAACTTTTTTTAATTCTTATAAAAAGGATATTGAATATCCTCAAGGGTAATTTAAAAATTTCAAGTTTTTGAGATTGACTGATTGTGTTGCATTTAATTAAGCTATGAATTTTAAGGCCATATCGACACTTTATGGTATATCTTTGGTTTAGCTTTACACGTGGTTACGATTTGTTTGTATTATGTAAAGAGGATATTGAGAAACACTCTTCCGTCAGTAGCTTATAAATTTAGATTTTTCATATACGTTGATGTTACTTTAAAGAAGCGATATGGATATTATAATTTCTCGCAAACAATTTAATCTTTGTCGCTCTCCAGGCAGCAGTTCTGTCATTAAGATCATCATCAATTATTTAATGTAGGAATGTGCTTAACAGATTTGAACGTCAGCCGTACGTGACTCTTTAAGTGTCGCCGTTGCGGTATCAGCCGCAATATAGTACTTATTATAACTGAACAATAGAATTTTTAATGATATAGCTAGACTTAACGTATTGTTGTAGGTTCAGTGGTTGATAGGCAGAAATGCCATTAGGTCAGGTCTTAATTGGGTGGATGCTGCGGCAAAAAGACACAGTTTTCCATTTTCTTTGCGAATGCCTGGTGTTATATTCTTCGAGCTAAATATTTTGGTCTTGGTAACCTTTTTAGATATCTCAATTTAAAAGGATAGGTGTAGTAACATCATTCAAAACCGGATAACGATTGCTTAATTCGGAAAGGTAGTATTTTTTATGTTAACCAATATGAAATAGCTTATTTGATTCTACTGGATTACTCTTTTTTTAAAGATTAATTCGCCTAATCCAACCAACAACCCAAACGGAATAAACTGTATTGCGTCAATAAAAAAGAAAAACGCATACAGGGAACATGGATGAACACATGAAGAAATATTTCAATGTGATCCATACAATTCATCTTAATAAGAATAGAAAATAATAAAATTAAATTAGATCTAATGTTGTAAGTAGAAGAATTGTGTTTGAGTAGCATAAGATAGAATTAAAATAAATACAAAAATTATAATTTTAAAATCGAATAGAAGCAAAACTATGACTGATTAAAAACAATGTGCACAAATGTGATGAAGGAAGAATAGGTTGGGTGTAGTGTGGCTCACAAAAAAAATTTTATAATTTGAAATTCATTGCACATAGACTGGGTGGGGATAATAAGAGGAACCACATCTTACCTTCTATGACTGTACCAGGTGGTTCTCTTTACTATTGTCAATTCTGCTCGTTTGTTTTCTTAAGTCAATTCTTATTTGTGTTGTGATACGCGGCTTGGCGGGGAGGCTTTGAACCTCCTGTGTATACATATGTTTAAACTGAGCTAGACGGAAGTCTCATCAGGTCAACCGGTCTGTAGCATAAATGGCCTAAATATGCAAATAATTATAAAAGAAGATATATGAACATCCCAAGATGAAGCAACAGGATGCTTTAAACGTCTGAACTGAATTTGATTGTTTGCCATTTTGGTTATATTCTTAGAGAATAATAAGAGAAGTATTTTTTTTAATGAAAGAATAAACGAAATTTTCGTGTAGTGAAAGTGTCGAAAAATTTTAATCAATCACTGAAGTTAAATAAATGTTAACTGACCTTCGTAGACTAGTAGGTAGTGTACTAGACTCGTAGTGCGAAGGTCCCATATTCGAATCCTGCCGCAGAACTCTGGCAGTTGTGTTTGATAATTAAAGGGAGCGCAAAACAAGCCTTCACTGGCTTAAGTGTATGTCGTATGACATGGGCTATCACACCCCTCCAATCAAGCTAACCTAACCTAAATAAATGTTAAATTAAAAGGGAAATTGAAAAAGTGACGGAAATAAAAAATTACGAAGTGTACTTTTGATTAAAAATAAATTTGAGGTATGAAAAATTTTAGAATTTTGGTCACTAGATGACCAAGTGGAAAATATCTAATATTTCTCCTTGATTTTTTATTATGTATTATTTATTTCCTCCTCCCTGCCTCGTTTTCGACCTTATACGACCTATTAACCTCTTAGTATCATAACTTTTTTACAAGACTGTCTGATTGTGTTTAAGTTTGCTGTAATAATAATAAAGGGGAAAAAACTTACCTTAAAGTTAATAAGCCAGAGGAAATCTGTTGAACTAATTTCAATTGAAAAAAGAATACGAATAAAACTTTGGTTTTTTAACTGAAAACTGGTTAAACTTGCTAAATGCTCCTTCAATCGGAGCAGCTTAGCGCTATGAAAATATGGCTTTAAAGCCACAAGTTTGTTTTTACTTTCACTTCGAACTTAATTATGTCTATAGTTTGCTACGTAAATATGAAAATTTATGTTTCGAAAAATATGAAAATTTTTACTGAGTGTCCTAAATTTTTTTCTTTGACTACTACTATGAACATGAATCATTTTTTTTACATACAATTGTGCTCATATGTTTTATTTGCCAGTTTCATTTGTGAATACCATTTGTAGCATGAGTCATCATTGTGTAATTTTTTACACACACTTGTGTTTTACTTCATATTTTATTTGTGGGACTTGATAAATTTTGTGGCATTTATGCATTCTAAAAAAGTGGAAAATTTAATTCTGCTTTGATGTTTTCTCTCCGACACTTTGCTGTTCACCCATTGTCCTTTACACACACTCTAATTAGTCTTGTTGCGAATATTAATGGTCTTAAGTGATTTGCTTTTATTCAGCCTGATGCGGTCCCTATGTGCACACTCATAATAGTGATGAATTTATGTAGGTATATTTTTGCACTTTTATATTTCATTATGTTTCTGATTGTTGTTTTACCAACCTACAGCAAATGTATTACCAAAATGAAATGACTTTTGCATCAGCATATGAAAGAGGAAGACGCAGTACAACCTGGCTATAAGAAATTTAAAGTGAAACGATTTCTATAAAAGGCTCTTGAAAGTTTGATATATAAAATACTCGTATATGAGATCTTTGAAGACAGTATGAAGAAGGATGTTAAACATGTTGAAGCCTTTGGTCATATCGTCGCCGTCTCTTATGGGTCTCAGTAGATAACGCAGATGCTGATGTTATGCATAGTTCTTTCAAGCTTCTTAGAGCCTCTATTTTTGAAATCAGTAAATAAATTTATAATATGTTTATATTATTTATTGCTTTTGAATAATAAATGATTAGAATTAAATTTTTGTTAATAATAATTCATTATTTACTGCTTTTGAGTAATAAATAACTAACGTACAATTAGGAAACTCAATTTATTAAATAAACATAACGAAACCTCTTAAAGTTCATGCCGCGTATGAGTAATATTAAATTTTTTTTCATATCACTCATACGTACGCGTAACATAGTTTACGTAAATGCCACTGTATATCTCCCTTTCTTGTCTTATGTACTCACTAAATGTGTGTTTTTTGCTTTGCTTTAGTTTCCTGCGCCATGAAAATCTACTTGAAATATTTCAACCAATTGGTGCATGACGAAACAAAATCTCTTCAATTTGTACAATTTTTTTTATTTCATGCTTTAATAAATCCAAGCCCTTAAAAAATTCAGCTGCAAGAAATGTAAGCGAATGTGTGTGTACGAGTATAAATCAAAAGTTGTAAATGTCACAAGCAACTGGATTGCATTATACGTGAGTTTGCAATTCATATTAAACTTATACGAAAGCGTCCACATAGGAAACTGAACGCTTTTGGCCTAAAAGTGTAAAGGTGTAACAATAGTTCCGATATTGTCATTGGTGCCAGACACTAAACCAAATTTTATGAAATGAAATCAATTTGAAAATTTTTTGAGGCATAATGTTGCAGTTTATATTAGTAAAAGAATAAGCAAAAAAATAGAGTTATAAATAGATAAATATTTTAGCTTAGGGCAAAAATAATTTTAAATTTAAAAATTACAAGCATGTTCTGTTCAACTAAATTTCATACATTATGACTATGAAATATTTTTAGTTACTCGTATATGATCAGTTTAAATGAATTTAGAGAAAATTTGGAGTTACTAAAGTAGTTACCAAATAAGCAAATAAGTTGCGCCTTAATAGGCATATGTGAAATAAATATGTAACACTAAAGGCTAAATGGTTAGTTTATTTTATATTTATAGAAGGAAAAAATATTCTATTAGGTTTCTGATTTTATAAATATTTTATTATTTTTTTACTATGAATCGTTTATGAATATAGTTTTACTAAATTTTTCTTAAAAAAGATTTTCAAACAATTTTTAAGTTCTTATAAATGTGGAGCTGCTCACAGAACTAGATGGTATTATTTTCAATAACCCTCAATTTGTTTTAACACTCGAAAAGCAAACAATTATCAAAAGTTGTTTTAAGATATAGATAGAGAGCGCGATTCTCAAATTTAGCCATTATAATAAATGATCGCGCATGATGTTGCACCTTTTATTAATTTTTATAGCAGAGTTGTAGCGCCTCTGGTGTTAAATGGGAGCACTATCTTTATTAAGCTGTATGTATTGTAGCCATTTTATTAATAGTTTTATTTTGCTGACAATTCTGTTAACATTACCGAAGAAGGAGTGTGCTCTCGTTTAGAGTAGTATAGAAGAGTATCAATCTCTGCCGGTAATATTCAGTGACAAGTGTTAAGCCTTTATCACTTTAAGAATCTAAGAACTACCAACACAATGTCACACTAATATATATCAGAAAAATTAATGATGTTGATCAGTTGTCCTGAACAGGAATCGGACGAACATTCTCTGTAATAAATTGGTTTGTAGTCAACGCGCTAACTGCTTCAGCCAACAGCAGACTCAGCTTGGTGGAAGGCAGTGTAAGGGATTTGTACTAGTTTACCTCGATGGCCATATCGACGTTCAGTTTGCAGTACATCTAAGAACCACCCATGTCTAGTTAGTCTCTTAGTCCTGGAACAGACTGGATTTAAAATTGCTAATATTTAAATTATCATTTTCTTTAATTTAGTAATTCTTTCATATTTAGTGTTTACTTTTTATTAATTTTTTATGTTGGTTTTAAATCTGGGCTTCAATATCATTACATAATGGAAGGTAAAAGCCAGAAGACCATTAAAAATTCGACAGCAAAAGTCAATATAAAGAAGAAATGGTTTTGAGACTTTCAGTACTTGATTTCATAATACCGAAGAAGTCTTATGTTTTATATTAATTTTACGTTTCTTAAAACTATTTCTATTAAAAATAAAAAAATATGTAAATTTAGAAATTTTCCATTTCTGTGCGATGTAAAGTGAACTACTACAAGCATGTTATGCGTCGCCATAGAAACTCATTAGCATAAAGCTTAAAATAAATTACGCATTCATATCAGCGATTATATTTATTATAGATTGAAAGAAAAGGCAGTAGCCATATTGTAGATTTTCCTTATACTCGTATTATGTTTTTTCTATGCAAAAGTGAAGATAGTGAAGTTATAACAAGAACATGGCCGCAGCTAGTAAATCCGTGGATTATTTCAAAATAGAATTGATTGATTTTTTTTTTTGTAACCCACCTTCTTATCCCAAAATTCTTCTTCCCACACTTATTTTCATGTCTCTTTCCAAATTATTTTTCTTGTTACATGTAAGAAGTTCTTTTTGAAGCTCTAATGAAATTTCGTTATCTTTATTGATTTTGTTTAGGGGCAATTCAATCATGAACTTGATTATCTTATGCTTCAATAACAACTACATATTTCTAACTAATTCTTCTTAAACTTGTTGGTAAGAATAATTATTTCTTAATTCTTCTTAAAAATGAGTTTAAGAAGAATTATTTCAAAATACATATCGCTCTTTTAAAGCGATAATTCAGTCACGAATTCCATAACATTATGTTTAATAAGAATTGTATATTTCTAAATAGTACTTCTCGATTTCGTTTTTATTGCCAAAGTCATCATCAGGACTCATGGATTGGAAACAATTCAACTGAATTTTTATCGATTCGGTCGTACAATAACAAATAACACTTGATTTTCTTGCTACTTTTCGCAAAACATACTCAAAAGCAGGCATAAATAAATATATTTATAAATAAAAATGACAAATATAATAATTTATATGTGCACATAAAATATTATTTTTTTGTGGATGTGAGCATAAAATGATAAAATTGTAATATCGATAAACCACTACAGTGGTATAGATGGCTTACTCATGAGCAATAGTTATAGAATTAGTATTTGTGTTGGCAGGAAGTGAACTACATTAAGGCACATTTTGGAAATTTTACAGAAGACCGCCAAAACGTGTTGAAATACTTGCCTTCTTCCAATTTTTTTATATAAATTTAATATTTCTTATATTTATGATGTCCTAAATAATATTGCGTCGTATAATGTTACGGTCTTGGTATTCTTCACAGCCCATGATGGTTTTGAACAATACCATTTCTTTTAAAATATACAACATCAAGTTTAAGAGAAAATGGTGTGGTATTCCCAAAAATAATATTAGGTTTACTTGGTACTGGCGCAGAATACAGCCAAGATCAATTGTAAGCCACAAACGTGCACAGAGTGAACAGCATAAGCCATTGCCGAGAAAGAGACAGTAGTAAAAGAATTGACTGTTAAGCAGACCAAATACATGGCGCAAATGCTACAACGTCGGTAAGTTCTGCTGGTTACAAATAGATAGCAATGCGTGATGGAACAAATAAGATCAGTTTCGCCATTGGGAATTAAGAAGTGCACCTACAATCGAGTATTCCAAGGACATGATTGTCATGGGGGTCACAAACCAGAGCACCCCGGTATCACGATCGGAATCATATGGGTTTAAGAGAGAGTAAAATGCAAATGACAAGAAACCGACACCGGCATATAAGAGAACGAATGCCGCTGAAATATTTGCGCCTAGTTGAGGAATGCAGAAAATTGGCTTAGAAACCCGAACATATTTTGTGTGAGGCCGAATTTTCGCTATTGCGACGTGATCGCCTAAAAGTTAAAAGTTGACCGTTCCGTAATTTAACGTCAACAAGTAAACAATTTTGTACAATGTAATGGCGCCTTAAAAGGCAGTAATTTGTGTCATTGAATTTTGCGCTAACGAAAATTTTTCACTTAATGTCCATTACTTCTGAACACTTTGAATTTGATGTCGTTTTTAGCTTTTCAATACCAAAAAGCACATTAGTATTGCTTCTATTGACCTATCGATTGAGGGAAAATTTTAATTCCAATAGTATAAAAACAAATAATTTTTGAAAAATTATATTTGAAGTAGTTTATTCCCCACCATCAGATTGTAGCAGGATTTTCTACCACACACATTTAAGGACCTAATTCGTAGCCTTACTTTGTCGTACTGAACTATAGGGTAGCCCGAAAACTCACGTAGCGTTTCAGGGCTAAAACTAATACACTAAAATCAAGTCAGCCATGTAGAATCGAGAATGATTTTAAGCAAAAACAAAAAACCATCTTCAAAAGAAATGGGCTTAATTTAAGCCAGATCTAAGGCCTAAAACTAAATTTTTGTTTCATATTTTAAGCGATACCATTAAAAATGATTTCTTTTATTAATATATTAAAACAGATTTGGTTTATCAGTTTTCAGTACTTAAATTTTTATTTGATTATATTTTAATTTTAATATTATTATATCGGTCCCGGACCCAGACCTACTCATTCATCGCATGTTCATGAACAAAGGCCTTTGATTTCTCAGCCACATAAAGTAGTTGAGACTTTTCGTACCCGATTCAAGAACTCATTGGTCTAGTATGAGACATGCCAGAATGCTGGTCCTTTTTTTAATTCAATGCCATTTTTAAATAAAATATTTGCAGTTCAAAATTGACCTATTATTAAGTTTTGATTGAAAGCTAAATTTCAAGTTTTTGTGAAATTATATATTGTTTTTTGATAAATAAATTTTATAAAATTTTGTTTTCCAGTTTACATGCAATTATATATTTTTATCAACATAAAAATTTTGAATTTTTTAAAAAGTTTTTCGATTTTTAAAAAATTTTGATTTTTTTCTGATATTTTAATATAACGAAAAAACATTGTGGATTTAATAATTTGTGTAATTTTCGAAATGTTGAAATTTCAATTCTCGATTAGAAGCGAAATTGAATTTTTTCTTGTGGTGCAAATTTTTCTTTGAGGTACAATTATTTTTGTGGCATTTTGAGTCCTTTGGAAAAATTATTGTGAATTTTGTTTTCTTTACAAAATATTTTTTGTTGTTGTAATATTTCGTTAAGTTCAAATTGGAAATTAGATTATGTTAATAGTTTATTTTTTGATATTTTTTTATTTTTATTTTTTAGATTAAAAATGGATTTCTTATATATATTACATCATTGCGAAAGGACTGTAAGGTGGCCTTAATTCAACAACTGGCGCGACAATGTGATTATTTGGTTTGCTCGTATGTCAATTTTTTTATACAAATCAATTTTGTTTGTCTGTTTTTTACAAATAATTAGAATGTTTATTTGATTTAACTCGTTTTAAGTTGATTTTCCAAATCTTCTTTAATTTTTTCCACAATTTCTTAACAAATAATTTCTTTTGGACATACGAGCATCCAATTATAAGAAAAAGAAAGGAGCTCAACTGTGTTGTAAACACCGCTTGGTAAGTGAATTTGAATTATATTGTTTGTATGTAAATATTTTTTGGTAAATTTCTACCGTCTTGTTTATAAAAAATACTTTTTGTTTATGCAACGTTTATTGAATAAATTTTTTATGGAAATCCGTTTAATAAGCTTTTTATAAATTAAAAAAAAAAAAAAAAAAAAAAAAACTAATGTATAAGGCAATTAGCTCTTATAGTTTTAGTTTTGTGCGATATTTCTATTGTAATATTTCAATTTCTTTTGAATATTTTAGTTGGAAAATGGCAAATGTTCGCTTATATAACGAATTAAATTTCAAATTAAATTCGTATGGTTTGCGCTTGTCTTTTAAAAAGATTGTATTTAAAAAATATTGTCAATGAAGTAAAACTTTTCTAAATGCTTTCAATATGTAAATGATTTTTCTATGAGAGGCCTTTTGTCATTTTCCGCTCCATTACTATTTATCATAAGAGCAGATGGGTTGTTCCTATTTTTGGTCGAACTCATATTTGGTTTGTTTTTTAACAAATATCTCTTATTAGCTTCGATGTTGAGCAATTAATATTTGCCTGCTTCTGTAAATTCCTTTTGATCGTTCGATCGATTATTTACTTATATTGAAAACAAAAACAAATTTTGAGTTTTTTATTTGTTTTTTTTTTTAATATAAATATTCCAATGAACGAACGAATGAAATTTATAAAAACAGACAGTATATTTCTGTTCTAATTTTTTTGTTTTAAATTTTCGTTATGCAACAAGAGGCTTTTCATTAAAAAGCGAATAATTTTCTAAAGCTCTACGCTGTATTATATTTTTACGTTTGGCATAAGAATACACAGATGAGTTCTCAGAACCCTATATTAAAAATTAAAAACTTTCGAAATATCTAATATAGCAACAAGCTGAAAAATATTTTCAACCATTAATGCATGAAAAATCGATTAAAAAGCATTAAAAATTAAAATAATAAGCCACTGTGGCTTCTTACTTAAACACACATACTCGAATACTCGCACACTCGCATACTCGAATACAAGCACAATATGTCAACGAATGCATGTCGTATTTATTTTGGGTTTTAAAGCATTTTCTATTTCCGTTATATTTTTCCCATCGGGACCATGTTCTCTGTAGTCAGAGCCAGTCAGTCACTCATAAAAATATGATAAATATAAAAAAATAATAATAATAAAAGCACAAACATGCATTTAATGGCCATATGTGGATGTATGTGTAAAAGTACATATTAGTGTAGAAAATTTATGGGTATATAACATGCATTCAGTAGTGGTAAATTTATTCTTATGTATATTATATATTTGTTGTTGTGATATTATATATATTTACGTAATTTTTATATGTACTCACTCTACATCAAAGTACAATGACATTAATAAAAACCAAAATAACTTTATTTAAGATCAAGTCTAGATTATTAGATAAAATATTTAAAATAAATAAAATAATTTATGTTTAATTTAAAAAAAAAATGCATATTGTGTGGTAGTAGACAAATTGAATTATAATTTTAATTTAAAGTTCTTTTTGATTTTATTAATTCTGTCAAAATGAGATTTATTTTTGTTTAAAACAGAGCGAGAGCATCGTTTTTAAAATTTAAAATATTTTATAAGTTTCTTCAATCAGTTGAGCACATAAAATGAATAGAAGTACAAAGTAAGAAGACCAACTACAAGTTAATGCAATACAATTATAGAATTGAAGATTGGAAATGAAGCATCAAAGGCAAGATATTTAAATTAATTGAAGTTACGAGATATAGAGTAATTTAAAAAATTTTCGAAAAATTTTTGGCTGAGGTTTTATCCCCTTGGATTTTCTAGGGACAGGAACACATGTTCTCCATTTACCTGCACATTATATACGGCATAAACCAATATGATATACTTTATGGTACCATAGTTATAGTCCCTCCAAAGTTTGATACATGTAGCATTTTTGTGAAAAATTTTTAACATTGAATACTTTATAATTTTGAAATAATCGGATTCGGATATTATTGGTATCATTGGAAAATGTTGGACTTTTTGTCTTTAAATAGTTAATTTTAATTACGTATGAAACAATTTCCTTTATTCTTAAATATCCTGAAAAAGGATATACCGATTTTCTTGTTTTTTTTTTAAACAGAAAATAGACAAGTGTGATTGATGTCTTTATTCGCTAAAAATTTTAATTTCAAGTTTTTAAATGAGTTCAAGTTTTACGATTCCTTTACTGGTAAATAGTATTTATTCTATCTTCTTAGATCTCTTATAATCATAGACTTAGTCGAATCGATATCGTTTTGCTAGACTCATTTGATGTTAATTTCGTATCTCAAGCATCATCGGGCTTTCTACTTGAAATTTTAAGCACAATCAACTTCTTTTTGCATCAGTTTGATGTCTTGTGATCCCTATTAATTTTTTAAGAATATTTGAATGTGTAGAATATCCTTTTCTTTCAACTACAGCATTTATATATAATTTTCTCGTTGTACTTTGTGCATATCATATATTTGTCGTTTACTATACTTACTGTTTCGTGACTTTTCTTAAAATTCAGTAATAAATACATTTAAATTTTCTTCCTAATTCTAGAAGAGTTTTACTAAAAAAGGAAAATATGAACTAAAATTTGGGACAACCATTGACAACTTTTTCATGTGTAAAATATCATGAGGATTCGTGAATAAACCAATTCGTAAACTCAATTAATTTTACTAAAATTCCGTTTATAAAAATAAATCGCTCAAAGTTAATAAAGATTTTTAAAATTTTAGAAAATATATTTAAATACTTAATATTGAAATTTATTATTTCGGTATACGAGTATTCTACCGAACTTAAAAATTGTTAAAACAATTAGAGTTTTTACAAAATGTATTGTTTAGCGCTTAATGAAATGTCGACATATGAACAGCTGAAGCCACAGCAAATAATGCATTTTGTAGAAAATGTATTTATTAAGTTAATAAATTTTTCGTTAAATGTCAGAAATTGATTGTGGAAGATTATGAACTACTTTTATGTCAAGTTTTCATTAGACCCAAGTAAATTTTTCCTAGTTCTAGGAAATTTTTACTCAAAGAAACTTTTTTAAAAATTATTTTTTAGGACATTTTTTTATTAGGTACTCCTATGTTCCTATTTTATAGTGTATAAGTCGGTGAACCATGCAAAACTCTTAAAAAGAAATCTTTAAAAAAAATTTAAAAATTTTTGTTATTTGTCATTACACACGAAATCTGGGAACAAATTGGTGACAATTATTCTGAATGTACTTCTTCCGTTGCTTGTGAATATGTGTAAGAGAAGTATGAAAATATTCACACTGCAAATAATAAAAACATAAAAATTTACAAAAAAACCTTATTAACTCTAATTGTAGTAACGAATATTGGACATCCTCCTTTTAAGATAAGAACTGAGATCAATCTTGGATTGCCCAAAAGTGTTAATCAACCATTGAATAGATCTTCGCTGTGTTAAACATATTTTCCTTAAAGTATTAGAACTCGATTCAGTATTTACCATTAAAGCCCATGTCACTCTCTAATATTGAGTATAAAGACTCGCGATAAACCCCAAATAATATATAGAAATTGTGATAGTTTTAAAGCAGTATGTAATAAAAATATTAAATACTCATGATACCGAAAGAAATTTGACATCTCATAACACAAAATAATTTAAAATATTTTTCTAAATTAAGAATTTTCATTTTATCAGTGTAAAAGCCTGCCTTACAAAACCAAAAGGAAGAAAATAAAAATGGGAAACGAAAATAAATCATCAAACAAAACATGTACCAATGATCTTATATTTGAAATGTAATAGTGCAAAAACGAAATGCAAGGATTCATAGGGTTTTTTGAAAATCTTAACAATTTCCATTTGATTTCTGTCTAACAAAATCCGATGAGAAAGTATTCTTTTATTTTCCCCAGTATAGGGTTTATCCCTTGTATTTAATTTATGCAAACACAATGGAAAACCTACCTGATAAGTTTGTGGCAGAGATAATGTAGAGACAATTTTTATGCCTAAACTTAAAGCATTTATTCCTAAAACTACATTATAATATTAGATTATTATTCGTTAAGTTACAGAGTAACTTGGATTGAGTGTTTTTTATTGATGTTATTATTGACTGTTTTCATTAATATTATTGAGTGTTTTTGGATTAATATTCGCTCTTATTATGATTGTCGCATCGACGTCGCATAAAGTTGATAATAAAAAAAGCCAGCAACTTTGTACTCGTCATAGGCAATAATTAACTAATACTGATAGTCACATGCCATTTTATAAGTCATAGTAGTAGTAATTTCCTATCAGTAATATTTAATAATTCTCGATAACGATCCCACAATTGCCAACATATTGATGTCGACTCTCTGTGACGTCGATGACGACAATAATATTAATAAGGGCAATTATTGTTGAGCAATTATTGATACACTATAATAGTATTATATATTTTCTGCTACATATTTTAGCACAATAAATTCACGTAAATAAAAATAACTTTTGTCATTAATTCTTATCTCTCAGTTTTGTAATATTAAGGACGATTAAATGCCAGCGAAATATTTAACAAATATTTTTTCATATAATTAGTATTATTCTGTCCGTCAAACATACGTTCGAAATATAATTAACCAATGAAATAACTTTAATTCATTTCATTACATTCCAAAATCGGCAAAGAGATATAATAATCACATTATTGTAAAATTGTACAACTTAATATATGAATACATCTGAAAAATTCGACTTCAAATTAATATCAGCAATATTTTTTGCTTATTTCTCAATCAATCAAGAAAGCTATTCAAGCATTAATGTATCAAAATACAAATATTTTGAAAATTACAGCTATTAGCATTAAAATTTTAATTACAACTTTCCGTAAAGTTATTTCTATAAATTAAATATTTGTAAAATATTTATGTCACTTGAATCATTAAAATCTTTCCAATCAGGCCACCTACATTGGGGATTTCATACAGATGATTGAGAGCATTACAAGTGGATACGTTTACGCTTATTGGATTGTAAATTTCTAAGAGAAAAAATAAACTCTTGAGATAAAAGTAGTCGTATGACAAATTTTCAAGTTTAAGGATTAATGTGAGACTTAGCAGTTTATATGAAGGGTATCAAATATTCAGTTTAAAAATTATTATTAAGAGAATGCGTAAATTTCATATGATGGCATCATTGGAGGGACATAGAAACTCCTACATCACATAGAAACTCTGTAATAGGTCGCAAATATAACCTTTTCATGTATTCAGTTTATTCGCAGAGACCTTGCGATAATACTAAAGACTACCCGTGCATTAAAAAAAAGGTGGATGTAGGCTACACCGCAACTTAGGGATATTTATCAAATATACTCTCCGCCATTGACTATTACTTATAAAAGGTCTTCTGTAGAATTTTCGGGTGATCTCATTAGTTCAAGAGTCTGTAATTAAGGAATGGGATGGGAATGTACACTGTTTAGTATTTCCAATTGGGAGCAAATGAAGTTTAGTACAGACTAGAATACCTATAAGTGGTGATCCATACACATATCGTACGTACATACGATGTTTACTCTTGTGCTAGAATATTAAAAATCTTTTAAAGAGATTCCAGGATATTCGAAGGTATTGTGGGCACCAGAACTGAAAGGTATAGTCAAGAATTTTGTTGAAGTCTAGCTGGTCGTTGCCGGAGCACAATTTATCTTGATAAAATTCCAAAAAAAATATAGATTCAAAGTAAAATAGATGCTAATGTAGAATAGATGGTGAAACAAGATCAACCTATCCGTCCTAAGAATCAAGTTGGCTTAGATGTGATTATGGGCAAAATAAAATGGAGGGATCTCTACGAGTCCTCTATATATACTATATACTATATATCGCTTTGAAAAAATTTGATTTTCTATAAGCAAACGCATACTGTGGAATTTAACCGGTGTCCTGTTTTGGCTTCATTTCTTATACGCAATTTTTGCTTACAGAAATTTACAAACTTGAAGTTTATATGCATATGCAAAAAAGCATTAAATGTTTCTTATCCAGTTATTATTTTAACTACACAGAAAATTTCCATTTCTCTTCAGCCGGGGCAGGGTCGCGGTAACATGCTACTATTAAATACAAAGTAAATGAATCAATTATTAAAAGTCTTTCGATCAGACGCTAAAGCAGCAGTATTAAGAGATCACGGGGAAATCAAATTTTGAGATATTGAATTGTTTACTCAAATCTTATTGATTTATTTTGATGTGCATAAAGCAATCCAATAAGTCATTCTGTGCAAGTTTTCACAAACCTTTGGCTTTTTTTTAACATAGAGTGGAACATTAGTCCTTTTTTTTACTTTGCGAACTTTTCTTTGAAAATATTCAGCAGGCATCTGGCAGGTGCCAGAATTATTCAGTTTCCATAAATAAATGTTCTGTGAAATAATATTTCAATTGTTTATGACACTTAAATTTATTTTATTTTAATCTTTTTAAACAGAAACTTTACAAAAATGATTCACATTTTCTACATAAAAAAAATCATATTCTTTCTTCACTATAATCAGTCAAAGCAAGTGTGCATAATTAATCATGTGTGTAAAATCGTTGGTTTAAAAACAAGCAGAATTTGATAAATATTTTGCTTAAAATCTCAAATAAAAATGTACAAAAATTCCATTAAGAATTAAAACATAAAAGACTCGACCGCACTATAAAACTATATTGAACTTTTGTTTATGTATTTGCGTTTATATGTATATGCGCATGTAAAATTTTAATGAATTGTATATACACTTAATTAAATTTGCTCAACATTTATGAAACCATAAATAAATACTAGATATTCATACGTATTAAATTAAACAAAAACAAAAAAAATTAAAAATAAATTATTGCTGCAGTCATTTAATTTGATTTGTTTATGGAGGCACACACATTCATACATACAAATGCCAACAGGCATAGACGCAAAAATATTCACGCTAAAACGATAAGATCACGTACAAATTGCGCTGGTGATGCCACAATGGAAAAATAAAATAAAGACAATTTGAATAGTGTAAATTGCTTTTCAACGAAATCTTAATTTTATAAGCATTTTTTTAAGAAAAACTTAATTTCAGAATTCCTGGCCAACAATAAACAATTTTATGAATTAACTTAATTTTCTTCGAACTAAGTAAGAGTTTTAAGAGTTTTAAAAATTTATGGTTTTTTTTGGTGTTTTAGCTGATCATATGCCGACATTTCCTTGGTTGCTCTACTAAATCGCCAATGAGCTTTAAGCGGTTTGAAAACTTGCAACCTCATACATATATATGCCAATTAAATCAAATACAATATGAGAATTCTCTATTGTGTATGAATATTACAATTTAGAGTAGGCTTAGAATAGAGTGCCTTCGTAGACTAGTAGTTAGTGTACTAGACTGGTAGACCGAAGGTCGCAGGTTCGACTCCGGGTGTCTCTGCAGATAAGCCAAGTAGCTTCGCAGTTTGTGTTTGTTAATTAATTTTTTTACATATATTATACTTAATATGAGTCTATTTTATTTTTCTTGCAACATATAAACAATTAGACATACTTTTTATGTACTTTATTATAATCATGTACGATAGAGAATTCTCTGATTTGTTTGGGATAAGCACTGCTTAAAATTTACCGATGGTTTGGCTTAGCGACCAATGTTATGTCGGCATATGAACAGCTAAAGCTACAATAAACAATACATTTCATAAAATTTAATTTACTTGGAAATGAATTTCAATTTGTTATGAATATCAGTATTATATTACGTCCCTAAACTAAACGAGGTCATCAGCCAATGCATGCACAATGTATGTGAAATATCCTCGAACACCATATCCGAACAAGGGCTGTTTAGTCGAATTTAATAAATGCATTAATACTAAGACATATCCAGGAGGAGAAACACACTATAGCAAAGCCGAAAACTTACTTGGATGAAAGATGCAGGATATGCTGGACGATCAATAAATAATGTGAGTAGAAATGCCACAACGGAAATAAAGAGATTAGATAAAATATTTGAAGGCACAAAAATACTTCGGCACTTAGAACAACTTAGAACATTGTTGTTGAAGCCCTATGGTCCGTAAAATAATTGTATAATCCTGGCAAGAAAAATGCGACTTCAATATAAAGACCCAAATAGGTTACAAAATGGATGCATATATCATACATTTCTGGTTTATTTTTTTACTCGAAGAAAAATGGAAATATCCTCTTCAATAATTTTTTCTTAATCGGTCCACAAGTAGGCAGTTTATGCAGTAATAGAAATTTTGAGCGAGCACACTTGCCGCTGATTTCGCACCAAATTACAAATCGGTTCATAGATGATATACAATCATTTTAAAAAATATTTATATAAATCGTTATTCGGCTTCTTCTTCAAAATAGTTATTAAAAAAAATTTGTAATGCTTTTGAAACATGATTTGACTAAAAGGTACTGATGATTTCGGTACCGCCAATGAAATGCAGGCATATGCTCAGCTGAGCCAACAACAAACAATAAAAAAAATCTGAAAAAATACAGACTGGCTAATGACCACCTCCTTTTTTGAAGTCGTTTAAAAAAACCCTAATCATCTTCGTAAGGACCTAAATGATCAAAAAACATTCAATTAACTGAAAACAAACAAGTTGCTATTTTTAGAGCTTTACTCTTAAAGGGGGGTAGTGAACGGGCACATAAAAATAAAAAAAGTAGGCCGGATGCAATTAAACTTTCACCGTTATAATTATTTTGTATGGGTATAGTTTTTGCTAACAATGTTGGGCTGAGTTGTTGTATTGGCAAGGACACAAATATATTTGGTAGTGTTGTGAGGATTGAAGAAATTTTGTTGCAGTTTTCAACAAAATATTAATTTTTGTATAGATTTCTCAGTGGGAAATTTGACAAGGCAGATGATGTAAGAAGCATACAGTGTAAAACCGCCATAAGCCATTAAAGGTCTTTGTTGCGCAAGCACACACCGATGGAAATACGAAACGTACCTTACAGGAAATCTTTTAAGATGTCCTCCGAAAAAATGGAATCTAGCCTGTACAAAAGTTGGGAAACGATAGAAGGATTGTTCTTAATGTTGCAGTATCTTCTCCCTGCACTCGTCGTTCTCCGCAGCGTCAATCTGATGCAGATGCGCTACTAAATTGGATTGCTGTCAACACGCCAATCAGGTTACTGAATTTGGCCTTTCTCTCTTCGTGTATAAATCAATATTAAAAAATATTTTCTAGTTTTATGCATTGGGTTGAAAACGGCCATATTTTAGGCTACATCTGTCGAGTTGGCTGTTTCCAGTCAGTGTCTTTTGCCAAATCATTATAAACGCATACAGCGTTCAACAGCAAGTACAAATGATAAAATTGTTTTACAAAACAGGGTGTTCTGTTCGGGAAACTTTCCGCGCGCTTGGCCTATTTTTTGGTCGCCATAATCGCCTTACCGAGTGGACTATGCGCAGTATGGTGGATAAATTTGAGGCGGCTGGTTCAGTAAACCAAACAAACACTTGTGCGACGACGAGATGCAAGATCTGCCGAAAACAGCGCCGCTGTCCGTAATAGTTTGCAAGTGATTCGCGTCACTTACAAGAACTCGGTCATTCGCGACCACAACTTAACGAATTTCGCCTCGTGATATGGGTCTGTACCAGCGCAAAATTTAAGTGACGCAGGACCTGAAAAAATCCATTTAGCGATGAGGCGCATTTCTGGATCGGTGTGCACATCAATAAACATAATTGTCGAATTTAGGACGATGCCAATCCACATGAGTTCTAAGAGCGTTCTAAAAAAAGTTAGTCAATCACTGACTGGGTGAATTTTCGAATGGCGGCCTCATCGGTCCATATTTTTTTAAGAACAATGTTGGCCAGTCCATCACTATCGACGGCGAGTGCTTTAACCCGATGATTATTTATTTATTTTTTTGGCCGGAATTGGATGATATGGATACCAACGATATGTGATTTGAACAGGACGATGGTGCCACACAGGTCATACCACAGTGGACATTCTGCACGATCAATTTGAGGTCAAAGTGATGTGAACTGGACACTGAGATCGTGCGATTTGAGCCTGTTAGACTTTTTCTTGTGGGATTTCTTTAAGTCGCATACCATTGGTAAAATTGAAAGTGATTTAAAAAGAGTAAAACATAAAAATGTTACATACTTGGAAAGGGAACAAAAATATATTTGCGTCATGTATAGTTAAGATATACATACACCATGAAGAAATATTTTTTGACCGCAGGAGAAAATTATGATATAAAGCACATAGAGACATTATATACATAAATATATTTAATTTTTTCTTATCATATTTTTCTGTCATACCTGAAAACATGGACTTTGTTGGAATCCTATTTTATTGCTTTGCTGGATGTACTTAATTAAAATTGAAGCATGTTGTCCTTTGACTTATTCTCTTTTAACTCTCGTGTTGAAAACGTTAACGAATTTAGAATAGAAAATATTCTTTTTTTACTATTTTATGGAATGTTCTTAATTTATTTCACTTTTGGTGTTTGTTCAATTTCGAAGAAACACAACACGTATGCGATGTATATAATTTATGTTAATGTAGTTATTGATTTTATATATTTTCTATTTTATACAATATTGTTATTCTATTATTATGGCTAAATAATTATTAGTTGCATGTTTCATCATAAACTACAGTTTAGTTTTTATTATTTCCGGTGATTTTATACGCAATACTATTATTATTATTATTATTATTATTTTATTTTATAGCTGCGCTTTAGTTCTGACAAAATAAATAAACAAAAGCTGCTATTAAGTAAAATTAATAAATCATCGTTTTGTTTTTGTAGTTTGTTATTTTTATTTTATTATTTTCAGTTAATGAAACAAATAACTACCTATGAAAAATTAGTTCTAACATTAGCAGGTAAATTGAAAAAACGGAAAAGGAAAATAATACATAAAGCTTTAGGTGTGGGGAAAAAAATAAAAGTTGAACTTAAATGTATCATTTGATTATGTAATCGTGTAAAGTAAGGTACAATTACATCACAAATATTTAAGTCGATCACACTCAATATGTGTGTTAACGATGATCTTTTCAAATTTCTCCAATACCTTATTCAGGATAATGACATTAACCCATTGAAGTTTAATTCGTAGTTCATTATAATGTCAAAACTATGCCGTAACAGGATCTTTTGTGCAGCCTTTCATACTCACTGTTCCTGTGACAGATTATGTACACAGTTCCTGGTAAATATCTTCTAAGTAAATATTCATTATGACTCCTGTAATGTATAATCTTATTATTTGAAAAAAAAATTAGCTTTTGATACTTGGGACCACGGTGCATTGTATAAAAATTTTTTAATATCTTGTTAAGCAAATATAAAAAAAAACTTCGTACCAGAAAAAAGCTAATGCAAAAAAATTCATAAAATTGTCAATACCGCAAAAAAGACGATTCTTTGTTGTTTAACATTTTTGAATTAATAAAAAGAATAAAAGAAAAAACCACTTAAAACTATTCCTGCAACTTTTTATTGCAATTGTCTTTTTAAATAATTCTCTTGCTGCTTAAGGAATAACTCCTTTTCTGCTAAAATGTTGCACAACACTTGATGTTTTTTCCATTATACTCGTAAATAATACAATAATAATACAATATGTTTTATGGGCCAAAAAAAGTAAAAAATAGAAGATAAACTTTTTTCTCCATAGAACTCGTTGATGAAATGAATCTCCAATTAAAGGATAAAGTACTGTCACATCGACAATATATAAAAAATCTGCAGATTTTTTGCAAATTAAACAAAAATCTATAATAAGTGACATGATTTCATACCTTGAAATTTTCTATAATCTACATTTTTTAAATATTTTGATAAGGCATTAATTATTGAAATAATAGTAAAATGTACAGAGATGACAATTCGACTGATTTATATCAGCAGTTACTTAGTTTTCAAGCAGTTGGGCAAAGTGAACAAAATGTAACGCTCACGATTAATGACGAAATTTCGCAATTGCAAACAATTGCATTTCAAAACGCACCAAACGTCGAGTTCCCTTTAAATATAAAATATGAAGCAAACTTCCCTTATATTTTATTTTCTTTTTTAAGTCAATTAAAATCTTAAAAATTTTTTCTTTCTTTTTATTCCGCAAACCTACAATGAAGTAAAGAACTGTAGTCATTAATCCCTAGTAAAGCTGAGGCACCGTAATGTAAGAATAAAAAAATTTTGTGAAAAAATTTATAATAAAGAAAAACTGGCTTTGACTTTATAGTTTCCTAACATATTAAGAACTTCATTATAAAATATTAAACTCATGATCGCTGTACGCCCGTTCTCAGTTGAAATATTAAATTAAATAAATAAATTAAATAAAATTCAAGAAACGTACAAATCCAATGACGAAACTAATGGTTGAGCAGCTATTTCTATGAAAAACTTTTGACATGTAGCAATTTTTCCACCTTATTTAAGTTAACGAAATAAGTATTTATAATGATTTCAATATCATTAAAAAATATATTTCAACTTTTTGATCAACTAGACTCTCTTATTAATTACTTTTTTTTGTTTTCATTTAAATTTAATTGATTCAATTAATATTTTAATTAGTTATACTGATGATTTTGTTAACGTCATTGAAATGCGGTCATATACATAGAACAGACTACAACAAATGACCGCCTTTTGAGCAATTAATTGGCAGAATATCACGAATAAAGGATAAGTTTGTTTAATGAATAAATTTTTTCTATTTCATGTAAATTTTAACGCCTGTATTCATGAAAAAGTCTTATTGTAGGTTTAAAAAATACAATTGTTGTTGTGACACTTTTCATCTTGAAATTATTTTCAAGAATGAATACAAGTTTGTATTCATAAACGTACAATAAAAGATTTTTAACTATTGCACATTTTATATTTCTGTGGGGCAGTTCTTTACAATTATGATTTTAATATCCTTTAATGGATTAGTCAAGTAATCGGTAGTCATTAATGTTAATTTTATGGCTAAAAAGTAAATATACATTTTTTGTATTGTATAAATTAATCTATTTAACTAATAATTAATTTTAAAGTTATCTGGGTAATAAAATTGTTTATGTTTTGGTCACATCACTTTTATAAGTAAATAAAACAAACTCAGTTTCAGTTAAAATTTTTTTTAAACTACTTGAGTCTCACAATGGTATCGGATGTTTGTCAGCTGAAGATATGTGAGGTAGCTGAAATGACAGGCATTTAAAAAATGCTATACATTGCATATTGGCCGAAAATTTTAAGTTGAGAAACTTTGTGTGCCGCGTTTGCTCACATTAGAACATGTTTTAATAGAAGATGTTTTAATAGAGTGACTGGCAGAGTCCACAGCTTCATAATTGAGACAAATTAACAGTCAAAGCAGTGGACTGTATTGGCAGAATCGTGTCCAAAGAAGCCAAAGACAGTTCCATCTGCAGGCAAGATCGTGGCGTCTGTGTATTGTACTGCGCGTAGAATGATTTTTATTGAAAGGAACAACTATATACGTTGATTATTACGCTATTTATTTAAGCATTAAATAATGAAATTAAGTAGAAAAGATTGTAATTTTCAACACAAATTTTTTTTTATCAAGACAATACATCAGTTCACACATCCACTCTTACGATAACCAAAATCAATATTCATGACGCTTGATGACGCATATTGTTCGCCAGATTTAGCTCCGTCGGATTACTTGCTATTTCCAAACTTGACAAAGTGATCAAAGATTTGACATTAATGAATAGGTGGAGTGTTTGGTTGATGGCTAGTATAAGGAGCTAAACAGCTACTGAATACGGCTGGGAAAATTGTCCCCAATTTTGTTGCATTTTATTTGTTAGGTTGGCTAATTCTCTTACTCCTCTTAAGGCTAATACAATAGGATGGTCCCTACCCATCGTAGAATAATTTGTCGTTACGATGATAAGTTAAGGTTTGAATATAATCATATATTTATAATATTAGACATAAGGCAAATTGAAGGGAAGGTGATGAAATGTGATTTCTTACGTGTGTTTTAATTTCTAAAATTGTGCAACATTTTTCCAAAACCCCTCTCTATATGCCACTCATTTGTAGCTATTTTATTTATAAGTATAATTTACCACTTGCAGGTCAATAGCAACGTAATCATTTGTAAACTGTAATTGTTGCAACCTCAAACTTTTAACATTTTCATTGCTTTCAATTTCAAGGGCTCATATTTTTCGCATTTGCCATTTTTCATTTTTCATTTCACATTCTATAGAATTACATTTATAGTTGTTTATAATTTGGCCAAAATATTTACTCTTTTTATAAGTATTTTTCTTTGTCCTATTTTTGAAACACAATTTATATATTTTTTCTTGCAGCACATACTTTTTCACGTCTATATATTCATTTTCATTTCTCGTTAGTTTGATTTTGGATTGACATATATACGTTTTATTTTGTATATTTTTATATATACTATAAGCCTTTTGCATTTGTCGAGTGGTTTCTCATAATTGGAATAAAATGATAGAATATTTGAAGAAAAAACAACTCAAGTGGCATAAAAAAAGTACACAAATAATTTGATAAATTCTGTTATATTTTCCATAGTACGAGTGTAGTTAAATACACGAAAGGCATGGTGATTGCCAAGTTAAAACGTGTTTTTTATAAATAATTTTCTTTTCGAAAAATAACAAGATTGTTTTTTAAAAATATCGTAGGTTTTATTGTTTCATTTCTAGAGCAGAAATACGAGAACAGCACAAATACTACCAGACTTGAAATGAAAAAGAAACGGATAAATTTGGAATTTAAATATATGTATATATTGTCCTGGAAACACACTAGTACGAATTCAGTAGGAAATAAATTTATTATGCAACGGAATACGTTGAATCGTCGACTACTGTATTTGATTACACAATTGAATATCAGAGAACAATTATTTTAAGGTTGTGAAAACCTTTTGGAACTTGTAAATATGAATCGCTATTAAGAAAACTTTATTGTTAAAAAAAGTTAACATTTAAAACTACTCTAGAGATTGAAAATTTTTTCTTTGACTATTAATGAAGATCGGTTTTGGACGGTCATTGTCAAAGCACTGTCGCTGAAAATTCCAAAATGGAAACAAATTTCACTTCCTTAGGAAGGGAAATTTCGTATATAGGGTTTTGTTTTTTAAGTGATTTCAGAAAATATGGGTGGTCCACGCTCCTTTTTTTCCAGTGCAACACCAATAACATTAACTTAGAAGCAAAAACTATGTTAATAAAGTTATATTTTCGTTAAAATTATCACCATATTCTATGCTACAGGGATCTATATAAATAGTAGATATATTTTATTGAAAATTGTGCTAGTCCACCTGGTGTTCTCATATGAACGTACAGCAAAAGTCATATTATATTTAAGTATCTCCATAAATCTATATTTAAAGCTTGGAGAGGGGGAAAACATATACGTTATTGGCGTTTTTATAGTTTAGATCTGGTTAGGTGAAAGGTCACCCTTTCACCATATTGTTACAGTGAATCGGCATAGGAAATCCTGTAATCTTTACTAATTTTATGTTTAGCAATTTTATGTAAAACTGTGTGAAAAACATTTTTGTTGAATATTATAACCCTCTATCTCGACATTTGAATACTGCAAATCTTTGGATCCCCTTGCATGAAAGGGGCCAAACCGAGTTGATAAATAATTGCGCTCGTTTTACGGTATTTTTAATAATTGCCTACAAAACATCTAGATACAAATTGGCGATTTCTTCTCCGATGTAAGCTTTGAATACTTGCGAAGTTTCGTGGTTTGTTGTGGTAAATGTAAGATTTTAAAAAGCTTCAAATTAAGAAGTCTGGTGCTGTTAAATTTAGCGATGTGGACGGCCAGATCGACTTGGAAACTGTTTTCCAAAAAGCTCCACTTTATCCCGACCTGTGGCATCGATTTCTCCATTCTGATAAACACGATCGAGATCCAATCCAGCAATTTGTGGCAAAAACACATTTTTATTAAAAATGTATTTTGAAAAATAATATTTTAATTTTATAAAAAAATATTACAAAAACGTTACACATTAGTGCCTCTGTTTTGTATTTTTTCATTCCAGCATATTGAGAATTGAACAGTATAAACTTTTTTTAAAAATCGTATTTTTTATAAAAAAAAAAACAAAGAAATTTATTTTTTTTCAAAATTTCGACATTTCTTTGCGCGTCTTCTTCAGGAATATTTTATTTTCAATTCCTAAAAAATGGCGTCGAAAAATTGAATAAAATAAATTTGTTTGTTTTTTATAAAAAGACCTAAAGCTCGTTTATGAAATAAAATGTATATTAAAACAAAAAGGTCGAAAAAATTGTGTTAATTAATTGAATTTTTAAAAATCCATAGTTGATAAATGTAATTTTTGCTGACAAATTTGGAAATTTGGCTATAGGGCAAAGTAGTGAAGACCTCTAATATCACATCAAAGAGTTTGAGGCCTACAATATTGAGTTTTTAAGCACTGAAGCGAACTATTATGAATTTTAATTAACAAAAACTATAGAAATAAAGAATTATGGTCATTTTGGTACCGATGACAGATAACGCCCAATCACAGCACATTTAAATAAATTAAACCTTTTTCTCGCTGACAAAAAACATTTGCTATTTTGACAAGCATGGTTGTATCTTCCAAGAACTAGGTCATTTGACTTCTAAAATATAAAAGTGAATGATAAAAGCAAAATCACAAACAATCCACAAAAACAATTTCATATTTCCAACAATGAAATTTTACTGTATTTTTTTAATATAAGGTACTTTCTTATGTAAAATGCCTAATTTTGTTTAAAAAAATTAATAAAAACTTATTTAAGGAATGTATTATGAAAGTACCCGCGAAAATAAGCAAACGATTTGAAATCGAATGTGCCTTATCTGACCGATTTGAAACCAAAATTTTCTGTGTGCAGAACACCCAACAACCTGTCTGTCTATATAGATGATAAACTTATAAAATCGGTGATATATAGAAAAATCATGGAACAAGTTATTACTCAAAGTATCAAAGTCAAATGGCAAATTGTATTAAAATTATTTGTCATGTATTTTGACCTTTTTAGGAAATAGCCTAATCTACTTGATAAGAATCTACTGAGTAAACTTATAAATAAACAAATATATATATATATATATATATATATATATATATATATATATATATATATATATATATATATATATATATATATATATAATTAGTGTTAATTAACCTCTTAATTTCTTTAATAAACTCCTAAATAATAGTGTTACAAAACCATTGAATAAAAAGTCTAATTGAAAAAGGTTTTGATAGAAAAAGTAAACGAATGAAGCGTATTTTTGAATGCTCGTTCTATTAACGTGTTCATTGTGTGTGTATGTCTGCATGTATGTGTGTATGTGTCTGTGTGTGTGTTTGCATAAGCAAATCAAACTGCAATTATCCGGCAAATGTACATGCAACAAAGGTTGTAGAACAACGAAATGAAAAGTAAATGAAAAAACTTTTTGCTGTTGATTCCATTTTACTTCATAGACAACAAAAAGACCAAATCGTTGTAACCAATTCGAAATTGTTTTCAAA
Organism: Germaria angustata; assembly: GCA_963681545.1. NCBI lineage: Eukaryota > Metazoa > Arthropoda > Insecta > Diptera > Tachinidae > Germaria > Germaria angustata. The sequence continues at coordinate 55,250,613 of OY813001.1, read as the reverse complement.
GGAAATGGCATTTGTAAAAAAGGGTTACTTTCTATAGAAGCCTGATTGTTATTTCGATTCTTTTTAAAAGTAGGAATGTAATTGCAACTAAATATTTGGAAACTCTTAAGTAAAATATTTTTTTTTAGTGAAGAAAGTAACACAACTTGCAAAAGTTAGATTATTGAAATTAAATTTATTGATACACTGTTTGTAAATATAGAGAGCAGTACTCTTTGAATTTTTTAAAATTTCTTAATATATTTATTTTAAATATCCATTTGAAGATTATTATTATTTGTTAATGTTTTTAACTTTGACATTCTGTTCGAAATTTCGTGCAAAATATATAGTGGCAATATTGAAGTAAAATTTTTACAACCGGTGAAGTTTAAGGTAGCGCAAAAGTAATTTGAAATGGCGCCAGATGTTTTGCGAGCAACAATTAAAAATGACTATAAGATGGACATGAAAAACAGTGTACCTTTTTGATAATTTGAATCCCTGGATAAAGTGAACAAAAAATTCACGAAACGCCGGGAAAATATGAAATAAATAATTTATAAATTTATTGTCATAAAACATATTAGGCCAGTAGTGCGATTCAGTAACTTTATTTAAAGACTGTTGAGTTGGTTAAAAATTTTAACAGCAAAATTAAAGGTTTTGCTATTCAGTAACATTTTTAACCACATTCACTGGCGTTATCTTAACGGCAGTAATTTTTGTGTGGTTAACGAAACGATACAAGTCAGCTGTTCAGTAGAAGCACGTACTCTTTTGCAAAGAGGGCAAGTTGTTATTTTGCAGCAAATACGTAAAATTATAAAAATATTTGGATATACAATGTCATTTATATTATTTTCTTATAGAATTTTACTTTTATTAATCATAATTAAAGTAATTCATGAAAATATATTATTATACACTGCTTGGTCGACTCAAATTCTTTTTTTTTTCTGTTCCTCTTTGTGTTTTTCTCTTATTGTAACAGAGATGCCACTTGATATCAAATTATAACAAAGATGTTAAAACGAAGTTAAAACCACACTAGTTGTTGTTATATTTAAACACTATTCAGTCTTTAAAAGTTACTGAATCGCACTACAGATTAGCTAAAAAACAAGAAACTAACGTAATCACACAACACAACACAATTAAAAGTGACGTAAAAACAATGGAATTATGCATCAGTTTTCATGAATTTTACACTTTAAAATAAAGTTTTTATATAGACTGCGATCTTTTTTTCATTTACAACAGAATATCATAGAGGAAATCCTCTATGAATTTACGAATATCAGTATCGCTTTATAAAGCTTTTGTGCATAGGGGGTCTTCTATGGTATTTCGAACATTTTATAAAAATTATTTGCATAGACGGCTATCGGTCGGGCAAGGGTCCCCACAAGGGAAGAATGGTGCGCAAACCCAGGATGGCTAAGAGATGGATCGCAAATGTGGTATATGGACGTCTCAAAAACGCTTCAAGGAGTTGGGGCGGGAATAGTGCGGCCTAGAGCACACAGGTCTATAACATTGAGCAGGGATACCACAATTTTCCAGGCGGAACTTTACGCTATACTGGAAACTGCAGGGATCCTATCCGAGAGAGGACACAGGGGAATACGGGTTAAGATATTCTTGGACAGCCAATCGGTTCTTAAGGCCCTGAGAGGCTGTACGTTACATGTCCAGATTATTACTGGAATGCCACAACAGGCTCAATGACCTTGCGACTAATAATCAGATTACTCTGATATGGGTACCAGGGCATCAGGGGCATGCCGGGAATGGGATGGTGGACATCTGTGCGAGAAGAGGAGCTGAGGAGAACTTCATTGGACCCACCCCTTCTTTTGGGTTCAACAAAAGTCTCCTTAAAGGGGAGATTTCGAAATGGACATCGTCCAGGATTGCACAACATTGGAATTAAATCAATGGATTATGTCACTCCAACAAATTCCTACGCTTTGACGCTGGGAGGGCGGATCTGGCTCTAAGACTGGACAGGAAAAGCCTACGGACGCTGGTAGGGGCGCTCACAGGCCATTACACCTACAAAGCCCACCTATCTGACACAGACATCTGCAGATTATGCGGTGAAGATGAGGAGTCGATGGAACACTTGATAGCAAATTGTGGGGCATTGTGCCACAGAAGACATAGGACTCTACATGCATATACGCTGAGTGAAGATGATCTGCTAATGCTCCCACTGAAGGAGCTGATCCTATTTGCGAATGTATTAGACTGCTAGGGATAGGGGAAGCACAATAGATCAACAATGGTCGCAGTGCAAAAGGCCATCCTGGGCCAAACCCGTATTACATTACATTACATCGGTCGGGCTGAGGAATTTTCTCCTCTATGTTATTTTGAACACCGGCTTTGCTTAAATAAGGTTTTCCATTTAGATATTGTGATTCATTTTAAAGTATCATAATGTCCAGAATAATACTGTTGTAGAGTCAATGGACATTATGACACTTATGAAAGTGTCATTATGACATTGATCATACCACCCTCAGTAGCCTAACCCAATCGCCAGTACTCTTCAGCTAACATGTCAGAAAAAACTTAAATATTAATAATATTTTTCTAATTTTAAAATAATGCGCTCAAATTTAAATATAAAGTGTTATGCGTTAAATGCTTATCTATTTAGCGAACACAATATATATTGATTTTAATCGTTTTTTTTTTCTTAAAATTTATGCTTAAAGCTTAAAAGTTTTAAGCCAAGATTTACGAGTAAAAACTTCTTAAAAGAATTTCAATAAAGCGGTTGAAGTATGCATTTCCAAGTTTGTCAACTTTTGCCAAGTTTCCTTATGTTCATGACATGTTAATCCTTCTACTTTTACTTATAAGCTTTTGCAAGTCATATTGCAAATCTTCACAGAAACTTGCAAAAACTTAACCATGTAATGAAATACTGCTTCGAACAATTCATTACAGATTATGTGGGATGGTTACCTAAAGAGAGTGACAGAAGTACACATTTGCTTTTATTAAATAATTTAACATACTCGTACTTTCAAAGCCAAAAAGTCAATTTATTTTGCAGACGAAAGAAGAAAGTTAAACTTGATATATCTGCAGAAATTGATGGAAAAACTAAAAGTTCAGTAATTTTTTAAACTAATTTTTGGAGAGAGGTAATGATGGTAAAAGACTTAAATAAATTTATTCTATTTTGTATATTCTGAAAAAAATAAGATCGATGGTTGTGGGAGTAGATTTAAATTTTTCTCCATATTTTTAAAATATAATGATACTGTACGTTCTTAAAAGTTTTCGTATGCCAATTACGATGAGAAAAATTTATTTAAAATTAAACAAAAATTTTAAGAAATCTTGGAAATTTTCCTTTACAGATTTCTCCGCAAAGCCATTCATTAGCTACGTTTTAAATTTTTTTTTTTTTTTTATTTTTACAAAAATGCTTTAATGGAAAACTATTTTTTTCTTTCGCGTACAGTGTGACTCATTTCAAGGGAATTTTTTTGTTTTTAATAAGATAAGAAAAGTGTCAGTTATTTTAGAAATTTTGGCAATAAAATATGTGTCATTCGAGCTGAGGAGCGTCAATTATTTAAGAGACATTTTGTCAGGATAGTGTAGAATACAAGATTGAAATCAATCAGATGAACAAGCAATTGAATTCAATATAGAAGTATCGACAGAAGACAATATTGTATTTTTATTGAATTCTTCCAATAAAGTAGAGGCGTAGGATCTCAAAAGTTCCTTAGTAACAATTAGTATCATGATTATAATAAAATTGTAACAATTTTTTCAAGTTCTCTAGGTGTATTATTGAAAAAATATTAGATTTTTGCATCATGAGAGCACTTTATTTTGGCCGTGGAGCAAAAGTGGAAGTTCAGCATGATTTGCAATATCGCAGGCGCATTTTTTTTCTAAATAATGTTTATTTTTTGCCCTGTCACGAAGACAAAAGAGATTTTAGTGCGAGTAATTGAGCATATAAATTTTAGGAAATAGCAAACAATTCTGTTACACTGAACCAAATTTCTTAGGTAATAATAAAATTTTGTTAAAAATAAATTTAGAGTTAAGTCTACTGCCTATTTATCAACATGAAATTTGTTAAAATAAACAAAAAAATTTTTTTTAACACCATCATTTTTGTTACAAGTATATTTTCATTTACATTGTTGACAAAAATAAAAATTTGTTAAGAAAATTAACTCTAAACATGTTGGATCAATGAAAATTTATTTAAAAATTTATAAAACAGAAGTAATAGATTGTAAGGCAAACGATATATAAAAATAGTGAAATTATTATCATAAAAGGATATTTATTTAAAAAATGTGTTCGTTTGGTTTACAAAGTTCCCATGTCTATCTTTACGAACTTTAAATTAAGAATAAAAACAACTACTGAAGTATTGGATTTGAATAAACAGAAAAGTTTTTTATTGTTAATTAGAAAAAAAGTTATTGAAATGAATGTTTTATGCAAATGAAAGGATTTTTTTTTAGTGAAAGAGACTTCGTAAGAGGAAGCAAGGAACTTGGAAAAGATGTTGATCACAAATTTAGGTGCCAGTTATTTTATTCAATATCCGATAAAGATTTGCTTATTAATAGAAGGATGATAGAGAGATGCGGCTGCTACAGTGAACCACGAAGAATATCCCCATTGAATGAAATGATTAATAGTTTTACAACTTATTCGTTTCTTTGAACAATAATTCTAAACAAAATAATGTCGTTATTTATTAAGACATTTTAAGAATGAAGCTTTTAGACAAATTTAAAAAAATTTCTTCTCTATTACTAAAACGCTAAAACTATTTGTTTTAACGGAAAATACCAGTGGATTTGAAAAAATTTTCAGTTTTATAATGAACCACTTTTCTTCTTTCCTATTTAGTTAAATATTTGATGCAGTATAGGGAGTTGAATAGATTTCTTTTATATATAACTTGATCCATATAGCCCTTTTTTCGGAAAAGAAAATGTCATCAGTTATGTGTGAAAAGGTCTTTTATTGGTCCAGGATAATATGACGAATCAGACATATTCTGGTTTGTTAAGCAATTCGAAAGCTGATTAATATTATGGAGTTGCATGAATTACATATTAAGTTTTAATGGCGTATTGTTATATCGTCTCTTCGGAATTGGTTTTACATCGTGTTCTAGTAGCCTGGGATATATGTTTTATTCAGATATCCTGGCTTTAGATTTTAGGATGCTATGGGGCTGTGGTTGGAAACAAAAAAGTTTTGGAGGCTAGATAGCTCCACTTCCTTAGCATGAGACTTGTACATGGATTGTGGCAATTATGCTATAAAATTGCCAGCTGTGAACGGATTAGCAACCGCATACGGGTGCGGTGTTGGACACATCGAGTTCGCCCAGTATTAAGAGCACCATGGGGTTAGACCAAAAGACAGTTGTACACGAACTATTACGGAAATTTTATCTCTAGCTCCAAAATAACCAATATATACTCTGGTTGAGCTTACTTGCGAAAGTATTCAAGTCACTAATTCATTACATTCTGTTTTATTCTAGACGACCATATCCAACTATATCTACTTTTAATTTTTCTTATTTATTATGCGATACAACAAAACTGGAAGCCTTGTTATAATTGTAGTATTAAACAAACATTTGTTAACAAATAAATTTTTATACATCAACATACCAGGACAATTTTGAATAAACAATTCGAAAATTATGTTGACCTAAAGCATAAACAGCTACAGCCTTCCAATAGCTAAACAAAACTCTACTGAACTAATATTTTGCTAAACTATTTTATAATCCATAGCAATTCTGTTTGACTCTGAAGCCATCAAGGATATAGTAGCATAAATAGATAATATTGTTTTTGTAGAATTATTATTTTCACAAAAAGTCATATAATGTCTTATGATACCCAACAGTCAAAAATTAATTAGGATAACAAAGAATTACCGGCGAAAATAAAGACTCATTTTTTGATTTCCTTAAAAAATTACCCACAAACACATCACTCATTTAAGGCACACGCAGGCCATGAAAATTCATAAAAGGAAAACCAGAAAGAATAGTTTTAATTTAACTAATTTTATGTCACGCTCAATATAATTTTATCTGCTTATTTTTTTCTTAATTTAAATTAGAAAGCACACGAAATATTTGAAGAACTTTCTAGGCTTAAATTTTTTTTTAATTAATGTAAAATGTAATAATCATAATGCCTTTTTCTTCTTCTTTTATAAATAATGGCTGTATTATTATTATTATTTGTTTTTTTAATTTTTTAGTTACGCTTTTAATTTGTTTGCCAAAGTTTTAAGCAGATAAGTTTTATTGATATTTAAATTGGTATTGTTTTTTTTCAAACAAAGTTATTCAAAACGAACCTAGAGAAGTGTTGGAAGTTGGTTGAAAATATTATTATAAATAATTTATTCAGAAAATGCAGGTTATTCATTTCCTTTAAAGCCGTGAGCCTCTAATTCCTGTGTACGTGATTTGTGCTCGTTTACTTTTGTATGAATAGACAAGTTTTTTTTTTATATTTCCGGTCTTTATTTCTTTTCCTTTTCTTTCATATCAGTTTTTTTTGATTTCTCCTCAATTTTTTTTCATAACATCAATAATCGTTTTATTTATTTAGGGTTTGTTGCAGATACATTTAATATTTCTACTAAAAATCAATAATGAAAAATTAGAAAGAAAAAAAAACTTAAATTGCCTTCAAGGCACAAGGAGCAACCAAACACATACATTTATATATATATATATATATATATATATATATATATATATATATATATATATATATATATATATATATATATATATATATATATATAAGCCAAACAAGAAATATGACGTCATATAAAAGCACTGTGGCCCTAAAGTTGTAAAAGTTCAGTGAGAAATAAATTCATAAGCCAGTCATAAATAAATAGATAAAATTTTATGAACGTAAACTATAGAAAATAATTTAGGAAATGCAAAGGCGATAAAAAAGATAAATTATTTCGTATGAATATATATTTTGGAATGTAAAATTTATTGACATTTATTAATATGGAGCAAATGTTAGAAATTGCTGAAGTGTATAGCCAAATATAAAAATGATCGATTATATTTTTATGAAAATAATCAGCTTAGATCAAACAGTATTAAAACTTAATATTTATCATTAGCTAATGGCTAGAAACTGATAATTTATGCTTAAATAATCTTAATGCTGAATTAAAGGCATACATTTGTCAAAAATCCCAGGTAGGAATATATGAAACGAAATACAATTTTCTTATTTAAGAACAATTTTTTTGTTGAATAATTCTAAGAAAAAATTTCTAATATTTTATTATGTTACTCTTTTCTTTAATTATTAACGAAATTCGAGACACCTGAAAGGCAATAAAGTGTAATATTGCAGAGATATATGTATTCTACTGGCAAGTATTTGTAGTCTACAGGTTCTTATTGGGTAACAACACATAGAGAAAATAGTTACAATTACAGATTTTCTGTTATTTATGGCCTTCAAAGCTTTATATTTTTTGTAGAAGTTAAGGGTCCTGTATGTAGCACTCACGCTATTTCAATCGCAACTACAACCTTAGTATTGCGATTAAAATAATTCCTTTAACCAACTTGTTTTTGCTTATTTTTAGATTTAAAAAAAGCCTAAACCACAACTTATGATGCCCTAGAGAAATACGTACCCATTCCCATGTTGTAGCCGAACTCGGTCAAACGAAAATAGAGAATTAAAAATAATATTTTTGCTTATTTAGGACTTTCAATCAAACGAAATTCGAATAAGTGAAAACCCTTCAAAACTATACAATAATCTCCGATCCTTGGAACCAGATCCCCATGGGGCTTCATTGTTACACGGATGGATCAAGGTCGAGAGGGAAAACGGGACTTGGTGTTTATATAGAAAACACCACAGAACTGTTTTTCCGCCTGCCGGACTATTGCACAGTTTTGCAGGCGGAAGTTCGGGCAATAACGGAGTGTATCAGGGAACTCAACGTAATGGGGAGGTCAGGACTTGTGAATATATTCACAGATAGTCGGATGGCCATTAGAGCAATCTCAAAGGAACGCACTAAATCACGTACAGTTTGGGATTGCAAAAACGCTATTAACAGTTACGCGACACATGGTGAAGTGCGCATCATATGGGTGCCAGGGCACGCGGGGATAACTGGAAATGAGAGGGCAAACTCACTTGCTTCTAGGGCAATAGAGTTAAGTAATATAAGCTTGGAATGCGCAAAACCTTTCGATGCAGTTAAATCCGAGCTAAAGACTAGGGCATATAGGGCCCATTCAACTCTCTGGAATAACGGAACCATGGAAATCAATACAAAAATTCTATGGGGAGATCCAGACGAGAGAAGAACGAAGGAGCTGCTAAAACTTAGTAAGCTCGAACTAAGTAGAATAATGGGAGTTGTCACAGGGCACTCTCAACTACTGGCACATCTTAAACGCGTCGGAATAGCGGCAGGAGATGAATGTAGAGCATGTGGGGAGGAGAGCGAAACATTGGAACACTATTTGTGCCAATGCCCCGCCTTCTCACAAATAAGATCCCGATATCTTGGGGGTGACATCTTACCGGACATAAGCCGATTACGGGGAATATGCTGGAGGAAATTTAGCAACTTTGTGAGTGACACGGAGTTTCTCTAGACCTTTAGGTCAATATGTTATGGTTAAATTCAAAGGAGCTCACAACAAGCCTTCACTGGCTTAGGTGTATGTCGTATGACATAGGCTGACATACCCCTCCAATCAACATAACCTAACCTAACCATACAACAATCTTCTTTCGAACTTGAGGTCCTTAAGCGAATGAATGAAACGAATAAAAGGCCAAAATTAATATGCAATATTTGTATTGAAAACCTTTTTACCTTTGCAAGCTGTGTACTTTTAAAATTGTTACTAATAATAGAAATAAAACAGACATATGCTGATTTTCAAAACCCTGATTTCATTAGTTGTATGTAAGACAATCGCCCGTATTCTAAATATTTTTATCTGGAAATATTTTCCTGTTCCAAAATGTTCTAATCGTGAATAATTATTCCCTTAAAAATAATTTCACTATTTCCGGTCATTCGTTCACTTTATTGATTCTCTAAAGATTTAACTGCCAGGAAATTGGAAGAAAAATTGAGACGAAACAAATGAAATTTAAAATGTATACAATATTAAAAATTGTAGTATTATAATTATTTTAAAATATACACTTTCTGATTTGGTTAATTTTTAAGTTGGTTGGTATATGTGGCTACTCCCACTGCAGATAAATCAAGTAGAGTAGATAGACGAGAAAAATTACATGTGAAACACCCGATATTAATATTCACTTCGAAGGAATAAAAATTTAATGGGAGCATAAATTTTACTTCTTGTTTACGATAGGGATAAATTAAAATGTGATGGGTGGTACTGCACCGCTTGTTTATGGTGGAAAATTAACAATTTTTTAAGAAAAATAAGAAAAATAAGAATTCATAAAATTCTTTTTTTGGACAGAAGTGAGTTTTTAGTAAATGGCCTTTTCTATTTATTTTGATTACATGTGGATCACTCAAATATTTTTTATATTTAAATTTTTTTCTTTAATATTTCCTATGATTTTTTATATACTATTTCAATTCAACTGTATTTTCCATAAAATTAAGGAACTAATAAATTCCCATTAAGAGCAAAAACTTTAAAGTTTAATTCAAGATGCAAAAGGAATCCCTATTTATATTTAAAAAGATATTTTGAGTTTAAAATGTTGTGAATGTAAAAAATTTGATATTCACAATTTTTTTATTTTGTTTAAGGTTTATATATAAGCAAATATTTTTCATTTATAAGACAAAAATGTAACCATTAACATAAATGATTCCATTGAATTTACTTAGTTACAAATAGGAAGGGCATACTTCTTAAAGAATTATTAAATAGTTTGTAAATTATTACATTAGAGACCATTTAGATACAAAATAAATAATATAGACATTTCGACTGGAATCCAGTGAAAACAAATATTCATTGCTTTCAGAAAAATTCACATATAGTGGATTTTTCGACTACCTAGGAAGTTAAGTTCAGCATACACTTTTTATATACTCGACTATTTCATTAAAATTATAATAATTTTTGAACATCCTAAACTTTAAATTACGACTAGAAATAAAATGGTTAAAGTATTGTTTGTCATACGACTTCTTAACAAACACTTCTTGGCCTTAAAGTGTATTTAATTCATGTGAATTTTAAACGTAAAATGAAATATATATTTTTTGCATATAGCCGTTTGTCTTTTTAATTTTATTTAAATTTATTTTTCAAACTCAGCGTATACTTTATTTAAATTCTTGATACAATATATTACGCATACGCTCCATATAACTTCTCAAACTGCATTACAACACTTCATCTGCATTTTTCAAAAGAAAATAGTAAAAACTCTGCTTAATTAAATCTTGATGGGGAGAAAGTTTTACATTCTTTCAGATAAAGTTTTCATTTTTCTATTAAAAATTAAGTCAATAAGACGTTATGCACAACATTTAAGGAAAATAATTGTAATGCACTTTGCATTTTGCATTTTTTTTAGATTAAGTCTTTAGATCTATAAATGAACTTGTAGTTAGAAAGTATAAATTGTAGGAACTGTTGAAGGAAGTAGTAATGGCGTTAACAAAAAATGAATTTTAATATTATTTTTCATTGCCTTTTGGAAAGTTCCAAGTGGTATTAGTAAAGCAATTTGCTATTTATAAAAGATCTATAATTTACAATTTGCCTTGGGTTTTTGTGATTTTCGCTACAGAGATGTACGCCTATAACGTACATTAATTAGTATATCGTATTTTCATCTATACTTAATATAACATCTTCTGTCCCAAAATATACTTAACAGTAATTATTGTTTGTATGTCGACTTACATTGGTGCTAACCAAATCATCGAAGGATTTCCACCCGATTGCATGACATTCAATTTGGTGTGTTTAGACAAAAATCTTCAAATTCAATAGAAGAATTTTATCTTATGAGAATATTACAAAAAGAAATACTCATATTAGATTTAGAATTCTTAAATACAAACACAACAACAAACAATCCCCCTTATTATGATTGTCAACGTCGACGTCACATCAAGCCGACAGTAAGAAAAGACAACAGTTCTGAACTCCTTGTACGCAATATTTAAGTAATATTGATGACCAATTGTAATTTTATAAGCCATAGTAGTAGTAACATCCTATCAATAATATTTAATAGTTCTCGATAACGATCCCACAATTACCAATATATTGATGTCGACTTGGTGTGACGTCGACTTCGACAATCATAATAAGGGGGAATATATACTCAATATGAAATATCGGCAATAAAAATCTAAATTTCTTATCACTAGATGTAGTGTCCCTATTCCCAACAATTCCAGTAAACATTTTATAGATATTATAAATAGGAAATGGAATCCAAGAGAAGAGCATACGATTATAGGAACGATATATTTTTAGAGATTATTAAATTTTGTACAGTTGATATTAACATTCGTATCTAATATTATTTAGGAGAATGATTAACTATATTTTTTAATTAATTTAGTTATTTAATATTTTAAGCCTGTGCATTCGTTATCCTTGCCGATTATAAAAAAGTAATACATATTACATGCATGTAATTATTAAGGAATTAAATGATATTACAGTATAAGAATTTAGGGCCAAATGAATATGTTGACAAAGTTTATTCAAATCAGCGCAAATTCTAGTTAAAGTATTAAAGTTGGCATAATTACCTTGCAATGCTTTAATGGCCGGCAGATAAAAATGCCATGTAGATCATGATATGATACAACAGGACGCTTTAGCAACATCTCTAATTGTGACAGATATATAAATAGAAATATTACTCAATGCATGGATCGAAAAATTCATTAAGATAGCAAAAATTTTGATTAAGTACATAAATGATGGTTGAAGTTCGAGTCCAGAAATTTGCAGTTTAGGTAAATAATTCTTTCAGATTTTTTAGAGATTTTGTATTAGAGAAGAACACTATCAGTTTGATTCTGTTAAAAAAAAGTTCGCTTAACTTTTTCCTTAATAAAGATAAATAATAAATTAAAAAAACTATTAATTGGGGACTCGAACTCAAGTCAGATTAACTAAATTCCCAACACAGTTTGACAAAAGTTATGTAAAATTGAAATTACAAGTTTAATTACTAAAAAAATTCTACAGGTGAACACAGTCGTAGAAAACTTTCAAAAAATAAGATTTTTTATTTTAAAATCCACTATTTTTAACTTAATTTCAATATAAAACCCAATAATAAGTGATTAGTATTTGAAGGTAAGATAAGAAGGTGTACCGCAGAGTATTTAGTGAAAATAAATGTCTATAGCCCTTATGTCCACTGGTGTCAGTGGGAAGTTAAATGCTTTTTGAAACCTAATTAATTTTTTTGTTGTTGTAATTTGTACCTTTTTTTACCTTTCGCGCCATTGTGTCTCATACTAATTGCATAGTATATAATTGGCATATAGTATACAACTTTGTAAATGCAATATACTCTTCCCGCAGTGACAGTTGCACCAATTCGGTTTGTGAAAAAGTTAATCTTTTACTTTCAACGGCGAAATTACTGTGTGTAGTTTTTATTATGTTGGTATAAGTATGTATGAATATGTGTGTGTGTTCTTTTAGAATTTTCTTAGCAAGTATTGACTTATGGGTTAACAATGGCATGTCTCTTACAAAAATTTATTTAATATATGACCTAGAGCCGGAATAAAAATAAAAACAAAAATTTTAATTTATTTTATAAAAAACATACAAAAGCTTTTATTACCTCATTTTTTGATGCATGTTAAAGTTATTTTCTATCTCTACCATAGTCAGTTGTCGCTTTTAATTTAGGGTTTTTTTTTAAATTTTCTAGTGTCATACATGACATTTTTTCCTTAATACAAGTTTAGAAACAAAGACAAGTATGGAAGAAGAAAACGAAAACTAAATGACGAACTAACAAAGACACCAAGAGTGAATAACAGACTAAAAGTCACAACCATCCAGCGATCATACATTTATCCCACATAAAATGTCACATATATACATATATACAAAACTTTTCTTATTGTTATAATACTTACATATATACACATTAAAAAATACACATGCTTGAATACATTCTTATTTATATATCGCTCTTTTAGTGTAATATAGTAATATCTCAAAAAATCAATATTTTCTTGTTACTGGGACAAAGGTATTCCATTATTATTATTTTTTACGAGGTCTGTTCAATAAGTCCATGAATTTTTCTTAACTGAAAAATCAACACTCCCTCTGCCAGTTGAGTACTGTCAAAATTTTAACCAGCTGCGTCATTTAGTTTGCGTTTGATAGCCATTGATAGCGAAATACTACGTGATTTGAGGAGAAAATGCAAAATATCGCATTTAGTGTGCTCATCAAGTATTTTTTTGCGGATAAAACTATAACTCAAACCAAGGAAAGACATCTGTACGGAGTTCGTTCCACATACGAGCCGTTCGATCAAAGAACGAATTGTTTCGTTTCATAATTGTAAACAAAACATGGATCCACCAAAACATACAAGAGGCACACAGCAGTAAAAATATTGGGTTTTGCAGAGTGAACCGGTAAACCGGTTAAAGAAACCGGAAAGACCAAAGTGGATTTGTCAGCCTATAAAGTCATTGCGACCGTTTTTGGGTTGTACGTGATATAATCCAAATTGACTACCTTCAAAAGGGCAAAACAATCAATGTCGAATGTTATGCCAATTTTTTTAGTCGTTTGTGAGGGTGAGGGTTTCCAAAAAATTTAAAAGAAAAGTATTCTTTGATATCCTGCTCATAGCAGGTATAAAAAATTAATTATTCTGCAGCTAAGCAGAAGTTATTTGAAAGATTTCTGTGTGGAAACTATTAGGGCCGGGACACAATCAAATAAATTTGTTCTGTCTTTGTCGCTTATGAGCAGATGTAAATACGTCAATAATTATTTGAATCGTAACTTCAGAACATTCGTTTGTAAGCATATTGTCATCGGATGATAATTTCCTGTTAATGGTGTCTTATGAAATTTTATTAAAAAGCCATGGCAAGTTAGATGTGGCAGAAGGCGAACCATCAGCACCAACGAAAAACGTTTGACAAGGTTCAAAAGAGACTATATTGAAATAATAAAATGATTTTCTACCCAAAAACCTGTGTTTCATCCAAAAAGTCACAGACCTACGGAACCATAACATAATTATATCTAAAGTTATACCGAAAAGTTTCGATATGGACGCTAAGAAATTTTAATTTGTTTCCGGACTTATCACTATTTTGCATTAAAGAGGCGATATGTCTATGCAATAATATATAAATAAATGCGTAAAAGTATTTTATCATGCGGATGTTTTTTCTGGTTACAGTTTAACAATCATCAAAAGAATACAAGAACAGCAGCACCAGATAAATAGGACAAGTACAACAAAAACTTTTATAACAAAATTGGGGCCGGCAACAAGCCAAGAATTCATATTTACGTCTATATGTATGCAAGTAAGTTCATATTTTCCACATTTTAATGTTTTTCCATAGTGTAGATGTTAAGATTTTTACAATAATTTATATAGTTCTATCTTCGTTGGCTTTTTTCTTCATTGGAAAATGTACTCTATTATCCTCAGAATTTTTTTGTTGAAAAATTTGCGTGAAAGCTAAATATCAGGAAATGTGTTGTTCTTAATTGTCAGAACACGATTATACAAATTCTCCATAAAAAATGTAAAAAACAAATTTTTTTTATTGAGTTTTAGGTAAATTTCCGTTTTAAACAACTTTATTATTCTCACCATATCAACTGCAGTTTTTCTAGGAATAACAATATTCCGATAAAGAATTGAAAATAATTTTGTATTGTAAAAGTAAATTTTTATTGTTAAAACAAATTTTATTTTGTGTTTATTTTTTTCTAAAGAAGCGTTGATATAGCGAAAATGGTAAAGTTGTTTAAAAAAGAAATTCGCCTAAAATTCAATAACAAATATAAACAAAAAGATCGAATTAATATTGTTAATTGAAATATTTATTAATATTGACCTTTATCGGTATTGCACAAAAAATATGTTTCTAATGTGGCTTTAACTCTTTCTATATCTACATTTTATTTATCACTAAACCCAATTGTAGTTGAACTGACCTTCGTAGACTAGTAGGTAGTGTACTAGACTCGTAGTGCGAAGGTCCCAGGTTCGAATCCTGCCGCAGAACTCTGGCAGTTTGTGTCTGATAATTAAAAGGGAGCGCACAACAAGCCTTCACTGGCTTAATTGTATGTCGTATGACATGGGCTATCACACCCCTCCAATCAACCTAACCTAACCTAAACCCAATTTTAAATGAAAGTCTACTTCAGATGTTTATGCCAAAATAGTCGAATACGATATGAGAATTATCTTTCGTTTTCTTTTCTGTCAACAAACATCATAAAATATAAATTGCTTAAGACAAAAATAGGTTTTTTCTAAAACTATTTAAAATTTTTTTTTTTTCATTTCACTGATGATGTTATGACTGATTTATTTGATCTGAAAACTGTATTTGTCGCAAATTTTGACAGATCTCGAATGTATTTGAAGTTTGGAATAATATTTTTAAAGGTTCCAAGCTTTATATATATATTTTTTTTAAATAAATATCAATATATTCCATTTCTTCATAGCCAGTTCTTGCAAATTTAGAACTTTTATTTGAAAATTATATCGTATATGAATTCTATAGTATACAGTCTGGATGAAAATTCATTATAATAAAAGGTAATTTTTGCAAAACAACTTTTGGGGTCTAATTTTATATTTGACATATATCTCTGTCATGCGAATGAGTAACGATAAAGCTTTTCTGCAAGTCAGTAAAAATCCGCCAGAAGCATTCCGCAAGTTACCAGAATATATATCGCAGCTGGAGGGCTAAATATATGGGAATGAAAGGCATTAAATTAGTGATCAAAATTATGTCAATATCCAGTATATACTAAAACACTTCCATGTTAAATATATTGGTATATATGTACATTGATCGTCGTTTGTCTTGGAAATCACACATAGATGCGCTAAATTGATAAAAATATAATTGAAAGAAATTCAGCTTAATTGACTTAATGGAAGAGATTCTAAACTACAACTACGACTTTGAAACCACAATATTGATATGGGATCCTGTTATAGGAACAATCCTCGCCATCTAATGTAGAAAAAATTCAAAGACGATAAAATAGAATCCTTCACACAATTGCAGCCGCTCCCTGGTACGTAAAAAATTCACGCATTACTAATTACCTGGTTGTTGTTCTATTTGTTAAAGCGATGCTTTCAAAACATGTGAAAACTATAATACCATTCATAAACACATCCCCCAAAAATTTTAGACTTTAGAAGCCGCAGTCGGCCGAGAATGAGGTACACTCAAGCAGAAGCTGCATTGGCTTTAGTGATATGATTTAAGATTCGATAAATATTAATAATAATAGGTGATTAGACTATGAGTTCTAAGTCGTCGAATGCTACAAATATTATTGGTATTTAATATTTTATTGTTTATTATTAGCTCAGCTGTGTATATGCCTGAATTCCATTGGCGCTGACCAAATCATCAATACACTTTAGCCAATGAAATGCTGCCATATACTCAACTAAGCCAACTACAAACAATAAAATATTAAATAGTTGTTTTGGAGAAAATCTCGGATAACAAATTTGATAAACCATTGGTATTTTTTATGTAATAATTTACTATGGCACGTGCAACTTTGTGTCCTAAATTTTTCAAGTGTCGTATAAAGACATAAATAGGAATGTAAACACAAATACATTACGGCTTTAGGGGAACACAGCTGTAGGGAAGTTTTTGACGCATATCATTTAAAGTTACACCCAAGGACCACTATTTATAAAATTATAGTTCCTTTTATATACATACATACATACACACATACTTATTTATTTAAGCAATTGGAGTTTTATAAAAAGTATTATGTGTTGTGGCTTTAGCTGTTCATATGCCAACATTTCATCGTCAGTGAACTTTAATCAGTTTGAAAACATTCAACACCATATGTTTATGTCATAAAATCATATATGTATATATACTATAGAATTCTCTATCTCATATGAATATACATAATCGAAGAAGGCTTGTAATGGTTTTATACCAACAGCACAACAAACATTTATACTCAATATGTGTCTATTTTATTTATCTTTTATTAATAATTCTAAGCCTACTATTGTTATGTATTTTGTAATATTCATTTGGGATAGAGAATTCTCATATTGTATTTTATTGTTTGGCATAATAAACGAGGTCGGATATTTTCCAACTGCTTGAAGTTCAGTGACGATTTTTTTCAGTTACCAATGAAATGTCGGCATACAAACAGCTAAAACAATATATGTATAACAATACTTTTGGTAAAATGCGAATTCTTTAAACATTTAGTTGGAAGAATATCCCAAAATAATAAATTTCAATATTACATACATCTTTATGTTAAAATGACTTGAAATTGAAAAATAAATAAAGTTTCATATTTCCTAACTAAAGTAGGGCTGAACTCTATGTAAGAACCAATTAGAAATCCAGTGAATTATTTTGAAAAATTTGATATATAATACCGGAAATAGTATTTTTAAATCAATATGTTGGCAGAAAAAAATACTATCGACTGCATTATTCTGTAGAAAATCATCAATAGAAAATAAATGAAGGAAAATAAATTGTTCGCTTCACTGTCGCACATAAATACGCAAATATGCAAGGAATGAGAAATTTCAGTTGTCATAAATGATTAGAATTTCGACAAGTACATTCGGCGAAATAATTTGCCATGGAACAAAACATACACATGTAGGTGTATTATGTATTTCGTTAAACAGTTTTATGCTTTTTTATAATTTGGCTTGAGAACACATTAAATAATGTCAATATATGACACCAATCGATTTTATTGTTTTTCTTTTTAATTTGTTACAAAAAAATCTAAGTAAAGGAAACTTGATATCACATTCTCACGCACTCATACGCATTTTAACAGCAACGACCTACATTTACACAAAAAAATCGCCAATTATAAGAAGGTCATTTCCTTTTCTTTATTATTATTTTTTTTTATAAAAAAAAACCAAACGTCTTTTTAAAATTTGTAGAATTCTATTTTTTGCTTATTTATTTTTACTAATTTATGCATAGGATTTTGTTTTTGTTATTAAGATCGAAACCAACGCACACACACACAAACATAACTGCCAAATCGCACACAGATTTAAAACTCCTTGGGGGAATTTAAGACGAAGAAAAATAATATAAAAATAAAACAAAAAGCAAAAATATTGCAAAAGGAAATAAGGGAAAAGTATAAACAGTGTTAAGCAATATATATTTCAGCTGCCATATCAATACCCAGAAAAATTTTTAAAAGAAATACCAGAAAAGAAGGATTGCAAACTCAATTCTCCCAGCAACATTCTACATACGAGCATACTCATACATACACACATATTGACATGCTGCATTACGTGTATTTAAGTGAGTGCGAATGAATGACTGTGAATTTCATTGTGTGAACGAAAGAATTGAGATGGGTAATTTTATACAATTGTGTTTTGGCAGCTGTTTCATAGTGTTAAATGTGTGAACCGTATAAGAGGTTAAAGGTGCACAAGCTCACTCACACATACACATACAGACATAACTTAACGCTTGCACAATTTCACCCATTTAACAGATTTAATAAAAGCTGGATAAAGACATCATAAAGAAGTGTTGTTGGTAATACAAGCTGGCTTGTGTATGAAAAGTTAGCCAGGAAAAATGTGTTTAAGGCAGGTGGGTGTGTGAAATGTATTACCGGTTTGAGATCAAAACCGATATATATATATATATATATATATATATATATATATATATATATATATATATATATATATATATATATATATATATATATATATATATGTACACACACACACACACACACACACACACACACACACACACACACACACACACACACACACACACATATATATATATATATATATATATATATATATATATATATATATATATATATATATATATATATATATATATATATATATATATATATATATATATATATATATATATATATATATATATATATATATATATATATATATATATATATATATATCATGTAGATACCAAACATACATCAAAAGCACACACACACACTCGTTAATCTGAGGAAAAATTGATTTTTTTTAGCTTGTTGGTCTGTTTGTATTTTGTTTGATATTTGTTGGCTACTAATTAACGTTTAAATCCATAAGGCCCATTCCATAAGAATTGTATGGTGTGGTAAGGTTATAGAAAAAAGCAAAAGCTGCAAACAAGAGTGATGGTTTATAACACTGAACCAATTTTTTTTCAAGTAATTTTAAACGAAAATTAAATTTTACATAATTTTCGAACTATGTACATATATTGATTACATATAATCAATTTAAAACTAGCGTTAATGTGTAATTAACCCCCAAAATTATATAGATATATAATAACACATTTATTTTTGGCAAACATATATTTTTATACAGTTTGTTGAATTAAATAAAAACTGCTCAAGAATTTAACTGAGAGTAGTTGTATCGATGTCTTCAATGGAAATTAATTTAAATAATGTGCTCGTTTAATTGACTAAGTTTTGTCGTTAAATAAAATCAATTACTTACTGTCCAGATGATGATTTTCACATCAGAAAAATTAAATCAATTATTAACAAAAATTTTGTTTATTCTAAACAAAGAATATTATCACATCCAATTTCATATTCAATGGGTCTACTTATTCTGTTATCACACATTATTTTGCTAATTTCTTTGATACAATACCATCTAGTAGGAACCATAGTAATTCATTGTATCCATATAATATTTTAATTATTTAACTTTGTTATCAAATATATTTTTCCTCAGTGATCTTTACTAATTTCAAAGTTACGACAGTTTAAAAATCTTTCATAATCCGATGGTATTCCTGAGAAATTGTGCAATTGTGCTCAAAAAGCAAACACGTGGTTTAATACTTAATATTGAAATTGATAATTTTGGGATATTCTTTCCAACAAACAATACAGTTTTAATATGTACTTTAATATCAGAATTTTGAACCCAGAAATTGACCCTTAGATATTATGAAGTTGTCTCGGCAAAAAAATATGAAAAAAATCGGTTCACAGATTATAAATAAAACATATTAACGAATACACATACAATCTCTTAATTTTTTTTTTAATCAATTAAACATCCTTAATCACATCATCCTCTATCATATATGAATGACGGAAAAAATCTCCATGTGTGTTCTTAGAAAGATTAACAAAAATACAAACTTATTTGTGATCTTAGGCTGATTTATATGAATGAAAAATATATAGACAATTTTAGAAATTTCACTTACGAGAAATATCAAAAATTTTGATAATTTAGCACTCACACATGAACACAAATTGGATACAAATTTGATTAAAATCTTTTCAGCCGTTTTTGCGTGATTGAGTATCAAACACCCAAACAGACGAACGCAGACATTCATACTTGTAATATTAGTAGCATTGAACATATGATAAATAATTTAAAGAAAAAAAAAAAAGGAAACAAATATGACTATACAAATCTCAATCTTCAATTAAGCTTTCATGGCAAATACTACTATTTGACCAGCTTTTATTTGTATTACATCGTTAACCATAAGTGATTGAGACCCAAAACATTTTAGGATGTTGTGAGCTGAGATTATTACCTTCATATGAGCAAAAACACAAACTGCAACTAATGGTCAATTTGTGGTATACCGATAGTAAATATCTTATTATATTTTAATATGAAATTATTATTACGGATTTTCAAAATTTGTGATTCCTAATGAGCGTAGAATAGTTCCTTGAGTATGGCAGATGATGCAAAAATTCATTTACATCTTTTTTTGATTTGCTTTTTATTGTTAAGAAAAATAATTGCAATAAATTGCAAATGGTCTGAGCTTAAATCCCAAAAAATCAATATGCGTTCCAATTTGCAGAACAGAAATGGGCACCCTGTATCAATCTCGAATTGTTTTAGGAAACTCACAAATTGAAATCGTGTCGTCTGCAAAGAACTTGGGTATCATCTTTAACTTAACACTTTCGTGGACTAATCATATAAATAATGCAACAGGAAAAACATATTGAATGCTAAGAACATTGTGGGCAAATCATTATTTTACACCACTAAAGATAAGAATGTTGTTAGCCAAATCATACTTATTGCCAACACTTTTATATGGGTGTGAATTGTTTTCCGGGTGTAGGGGTCCTGATAAGAGAAAATTGAAAACTGCCTTTAATAATATCACCAGATACGTTTTCAAACTAAAAAGGACTGACAGTGTTTCCCAATTTGCAAACAAATTGTTTAACGTTTCTTTTGATAATCTTTTAAAATGTCGCAGTTTAATTTCCCTACACAAAATAATCTATACTAAGGAACCTGACTATCTATTTGAGAAATTAATATTCGCCAGATCGACTAGAGGCAAAGTTATATTGCATATCCGATATCATTACCAAATGTCGGAACGCCAATTTTTTATATACGCCATACGCCTCTGGAATCTACTTCCACATAATATCCAAAGCACAAGCAACGCAGTACATTTTAAAAGAGCAATTTTTAACTATTTTGACTAATCAAAGAAATTCTAGATCTCTTCTTATTATTACGATTAATTTGTCATACCAAAATTATTATTATTTAAATACATACTTATTTTCTTTATATTTATATTCTTTTATTCTTGTCTTATCATTTTATATAACTTTAAAATTTTATTTAGTACTTTATAAGCTATTTAAATTGTATATGTTGCCATTATTGATGTCCAGTGCTAAATCCAAAAGATATTATGTCTTATTGCACTGGTGACTATTTCTAATAAATAAATAAATAAATAAATAAAAAAAAACACCCAAACTATTTTCTTAATTAATTTCTTTCTCTTGGTTAATATTTCTTTTTTATTTAATTTTTCGCAATTTCCTTAAAAGCTTCCACGTTAATATGGAGACAAAACAGAAAGTGTTACAATCTCGTATTTTCGTTACATGAACCTCAAGTCGTTTCTTTTTTCGACAAATTCCTTTGTGTATAAGTTTTTTTTTACTTTTTTTTAATGTTGTTAAAAATTTTGTCTAAAATAACACGCAGCAAGCAAGTGCTAATGCAGGTTATTATTAGAAAGCTTTTTCCATAAGGCGCAGTAGTGTTAAACGAAAACTAGTAAACGTACGTAGGATATACCATAAAAATCAGTAAAAATGATAGATGGATGATATAAAGGGTGATTTTTTTTAGCAATTTTCTTTTCCACAACACTGTTTTTGGCAGCTCAGCGGTTTTCGTTTAACATGTTACTGTTAAACATGTTCAGTTTTGTCTATTATTTAAAAATGAATCGATTTACAAACGAACAACGTTTGCAGATTATTAAATTTTATTATCAAAATTCATGCTCGGTTAAGAAAGTGAAAACTGTGTTCAGCGACGAAGCTCTTTTGTGGTAGAATGTAAGTATATATGAACAAGCAAAATTGCCGCATTTGGTGTGAAGAGCAGCCAGAAGCATTGCATCCCCAAAAATGCACTGTTTCGTATAGATTATGGCCCGGTCGCATGATTGGACCGCACCTTTTCAAAGACGACGAAGGCATTAACGTTACTGTGATAGGCGAGCGCTACGTTACGATGATTACAATTTTTTTTTACCCAAAATAGATGAACCGCACTTGGCTGACATGTGGTTTGAAGCAGATGGTGCCACATACCGTCACAGAACGTGAAACAATGGCCCAATTGAGAGGCAAGTTCGTTGAACAGTTTATTTCACGTTTGGGGCCCGTCAATTGGCCGCCTAGATAGACTACTTTTCGTGGAACTATGTATAGAGACAAGCCCGCAACGGTTGACGCACTGGAAGAATTTATTCGTGAGATACCGGCGATATGTTGGAGAGAGTTTGCCAAAATGAAACCAAGCCTAGAAGATTTTTTAAGGCCTTCTTTGTTGACGTGATAACTGGCCACAGCGCGATTAGAGCAAAATAATGCTTTAAATTGTTATAAAAATACTGAAAACTGAGTAACATTAGCAACTGGACTGGAGTCACTTCAGACTGCTCATATAATAAGAGCAACATTACACAACGATAAATTTATAGAACTGATACAAAATTTCACGTATATTGTAATTTGCTTACATCCTGTAATTGATATACACCCAGAGAGTTGTAAATGGCTACGCAAATATGTATACGCGATATTCATTTCATACAGAGCACGGAAAATGTTTTTTTAACACTAATATTTTTTCACTTAGACTTTCTTTTCTGTTAAGATCTCAAATTGTTTAAATTATTTATGTCATTATATTACGAATGTGCTTAAAAGCCTTTTTACTTTTGTGGCTTGTTTCGATAAGATCTCTATCGAACCTTGCCAATGGTTACACAGCCAAAATAGACCAAATGCATAAAAATCAGTAGGTGCACAAGATTCGTAAATTTTCAGGGAAGAAAGGATCAAGCCAGTTTTATTTCAAGTTACAAAAATTAAAAATTAATTGACGATATATTATTGTAATGCTTAGTGCTTGGAAAAATAAAGAAAATAAAATTCCTTTGTAAATACTAGATAGGAATTTTTGGAGTCGCACTGGAATGTTTAAAGAGTATCGTCAACATTGTAATTATATTTGCTCCTGCCGATGCCACTCAATACTGTGGAGAAATATTAAGAAAATTTAAATTAATTTTAATATAAATAAAAGACCTGGACCTAGTCAAATTATTTGTTTCATAAAATGTTCGACTTTGTAATGTTAGTAAAATAATAAAAACAAAAATTATAGTAAATGAAAAAAAGACAAATTATTAGATTGTATAAAATGATTCACGATCGCAATAAATTTTTGCATCAAGTGTTCAGTATTTTGTTTACACTGTCTGGTTTCAAGAAAATGAAAACTAAGAATTCTTGATATAAGATATTTTTTTTTATTACACATCAGCAAAAAAGGACTCGCTCTCTTTTCCCTCTTTTCTTTGTGGGGCACGTTTAGCACCGTAGCAAAGAAAAAATAAGCTTGATGGAAGAAGTTGTGAAAGGAAATTTGTCTGCCATTTTGCACTTTCCAAAATTAGATTTTGTTATTACCTTGAAAGAATTTTGATTACCCACTAGAGACAAAGTAAAGCGATTTTCCTTAAATTCTAAATAAAAAATAGAGAAAATTGTTTCCCGTTTTTGTGATTGATGATATATATATGTTCAATTTCCCCACGTATCAACAGACCCTGCCACATAGAAATCAGTTCTTCTATACTATAATAGTTTATAACAAGATTTTAATAAATGACTGGATTTTAAAAAATATTTTTGTACAATTCACAATTTCTTTTAAAACCAATAATATATTTTATACGGCGATACAAGGAAGTATGTGGTATGTTTGGAACAAATTTATTTTTCAATAATAATAAATCGTTTGAATTTGTGGCATTAAAATTTTCCTTATTTTTTTACTTAGAAGCTGTTCACTCACTGACTTGATAATTTGTTGTATATGAACTTTCTTTTTGAGTATTTTTCTTAATAGCTTTTGAACAGCTCATTACACATATGATATAATTTTAAAACTAACGACAAGAAAAGACAAGTCTTTCAAAAGTAAAATCCTTTAAATCCTTAAAAGACTGCCTTTCTTTGCTGTTGTCTGTAACACTTGAAAATAGGCTTGTCTTAAACTTAAATAGTTACGATGTTCTTATTAAACTTTCTACATAAAATTCTATGTCATCCGGATTCCAAAAAAAAACTAAAGATTTTTTTTTAAATACGAATTTTATTACTTTATTGTTTTATTTGTTTGTACTATTTTTTTAAGCTTCGCGTTTTTTTTTACTGTTTTATTTGCTTTTTGAGTTCCTAAATTTCATTTCGAACTTTGTTTCAGAACACACGCACTCGCTTTTATAAGGTACATAAAATTTTCTGTTTCGTTTGTATTTCTCGTTTATAATTGGTTTTGGGTTTTGATATTGTTATTGTAGTGGCAGTAAGTTGATTAAAGCAAATAAAAAAACAAAAAAAGAGTCATGACAGTTCAACTTTGAACGTCGAAAGCAACATAAAAAAAATTTATAAAAAATGGTTAAAAAACACAAAACAGGAAAGTATAACAACTTTCCGAACATGTACATATTTTAAATATAATAATTATGAAAATATATGTTTTTGTTTACAACACCATTTAATTATTTGAACCTACTTTTAAGTTAAAATTATTTAATATTAACTTTTCTTCATTTGACGACCGATCACTTTTATTTTAAATTCCCACTTTTAAATTGTAAAACTTATTTTTAATTATTTTAATGAACTCTTAAGCCGTTTTATTTTAAACGGATATTTCAACCGCTCAGCAGACACATATACATATATCTATATATATTTTTTTCTTTACAACTTATTTCCTTTTTTTCTCTCTTTTTAATATTTTTATATCTTTTTATGGGATTAATTTTTTTTAAATAAATTCCTCGTTTCACAAACGTCAAACAGGGGTGTAAACACAATAACGACTGAAATCAAGCATATACAAGCACAAGCCGAGTAGCCTGTATTTCAACAACGAAATCATCATCATTTTTGCCATCATTATTATCATCGAAAATATAGTCGTTGCCATCATTCACAGAACCATCCATTCACCGACCATTTAACACACACTAGAATTCTGTTAATGGAAACAATATGATAATGAAACATAACAGGAACTGAAGTAGAAACTCTCGCACGCATATTTTATGGCTGACTGTGTACAATTATTTGCTCTTAGGGAAATTCTCTTAGACACTTGTCTCTTTAATAACTTTGTTTTTGCCCTCAAATGAATTGTTGTAAGTAAAAACAACCTTTGATACAAAATTTTACAAATGTTTATTTCGTAGAGCTCAACCCTTCTGTGGAAGCATTTACAATTTTACATTTTTCCTTATACTATAAAGGATAACAAGGCAAGTAGACTTTATTTATTTTTGGCGATCGGTTCCTTAATTAAATTTTGAGGAATGAATTTCATTCACTTCAACTTTCATTCATTTCAACTTAAATTATATCAATGCCGCGACCAAACAACAGTCAGAAATTGAGACTGTCCTTCGATCGCGATAAAATGATACAAAAAACAGCCAAAATTCTAGATTGATTGGCGAAATTAGTGTTAGAGATTAATCAGGGATGCTAATAAAAAAAAAACATGGAATCATGAGCATTAGAATCCTTAATAGCACATTCAACAATTACTTTTTTTGGTGGACATTTAGGACCAAGGAGAGCCTCCTTACTTATTACTATTTTCTGTAATTTAGTGTAAACACTAAAGAAATTTAAATTTAATTATTTTCATTAAATATACAATTCGAGATATTCTCCAAAATTATTCTCTAAATAATTTATTTTTTGCTGTTGGCTTAAATGAGTAGTATTTATATGCCTGCAAAGACATGGGCGGTAATCAATGAAAGACAATTCTAATTGTTTGTTATGTGTTGTTTGTATAAAAGTTTTTTTAAAGTATTACATTTATATGAATTGCAAATCACAACTAGAAAAATATAATTGAATTCCATAGAATTCTCATATAATATTTGTTAATTTTTGTTTAAGTATACAATGTTGAATGCCTTTGAAACACGATTTGTCTGAAGAGTACTGATGATTTTGTTAGCGTTAATGAAATGCAGGGGCATATACTACTCAGCTAAGCCAATAACAAATAATAAACTATTTAAATATTTATTTATTTTCTAAATACAAAAAAGTGAATTGCAAAAATTCATCATGAAGTCGAAGTGGCTTAAGGCAGTATTATACGTCCTTTATTAAATGTGATTGTATGTTGCATGTCTTCGACATGATAAGCAGCAATAACATTCACACATCGAAATTCGCGGAAAATAGAACTTTTCTAGGCATCAGTGAAAACTCAGAAGAGCCATTCCGCAAGTTTTAAGATTATATCTCATTCCTGGAACAATATTTTAAACCATATTGTCAACTTTTGCTCAATTCTATTCGTAAATCCATTACTACTATGGTATTCAGTTATGTGATACTACTTGGGCATCAAGAAATAGAAAAAAATCAAAGGAAACATAAGAACATCTTACTAACCCCAACATTCTTAAATATACAGGCCATACTCGGCTGAATAAGAGAGACACTCCTCTTCTCAGTCAATCATGGAGAACTGTATGTGGCAGTCGATATTAGCAAATGTCCAGAAGCAACAGGTCACTACCTATCCGGCTAGATCCGGTAAATAATTCTAGATCCACCTTATAATGTTCAGAAATGTGATAACACCAACTAGACCGATCGCTGATAACTCCGAAAGATCATGCATTCCTAAGAATCTTGCAAGAATCGAAGAATGCCATGCCGATCAATTTGCATAGAAAATGGAAAAACTTCACCACACGACGCATAGCACGGGAGCCTTAGTCTCATAGCGTGGCCAGTAAGCGGCCAGCACTGCGGTGGGTCTGCAGATATAATAGCAGTTGCTGTTGGTCGATTGAATTTAATGACTATTGTAGTAGCAAGGCTATATTTTCTTTTAGACTCTTCAAGTATGCTGCTTACGACATCTTCCTTCAGCCTTCTTACGATAGAACCCGAATATATTGCTCTTAATAGCGGTAGTGCGACCATGATCCTTAATAGGAAAGCCACTATGTGAAGGGATCCAAATAAAAGTGACGTCTACTGGACGTCCCATAGCGCAACCATACATTGGCTTGACAGAATTGAGAACACACATTAAAATCTTGTTGACAGAATTGCCGCCTGACTTTTTAAAAATTTAAAGTTTTTCCTACTCCTCCAGATATGATAATTAAATAAAAAATTCAAGTGTTTGTTATTAGAATTGTAGAATATCGCAAAAAATTGTACATTGTACAGCAAATATTTCAAGTTTTTCCTGTCGCAAAATCACTAGAAAACAAATCATATCAAAATAATGCGATTTTAAGAATCCATTTATCCTGATAGTCTTAACGCTGAGACTTACTTATTTTGAATTTGTATGATTAATTTTAATACACATCCATATAAAATTAACACTCATACGACCCCCGTGTACGCGCAAACATGCTTGTGCCTGTTAAAAAATGTATACAGAAATTCTCTCACACATTCGAACAGAAATAAATCTGTTGCTCTCTTCTCGCTCTTTGTGTTTTGTTAACCTATTTAGGTTAAATTAAATTAAACTTAAATAAACAATAGCAATGACAGAAAAACAAAAATCCTTTTGGTCCGTCCGTCTGCCACTGTGTCTGTGTGTCAGTCTAACATTTAATGCTGTTGTTTATTCGCATTTTTGTGAGAAGTTTAAACGCGTTACTGAGCAAAAATACAAGTTAATTTGCATGTGTAAAGTCCTTTCAAACTAATAATGAAAATACACACTCACACACGAGCGTTAGTTTTTTTTGTTGTTATTGCTGTTCTTACATGTGTATGTAGTAAAAGCATAGTATTATGTAGGTGTGTGCTTTCTCGTATGTTAAAATGTGTGCGTGTTTATTTGTGACTGACTTGCTATAGTTGCCGAAATACAACAAGGAATGTTATTACAAGCAAAAGTTTTATTTATGATTTAGCTGACGACACAAGGACTAGATTTTCATATCCTTATACATTTTATATACGTTTTGGCTTCCACAATTAGGTTCATATATTTAAGTGGTATAAGTACGAGTACAAGTTTATTTTTGTTATTGGGTGAACGATGTTGTTTTCCTTTTTTTGCTGTTTTGTCAGCCCTGGTGCCCGTGTGTCATCCTTGTTTTAACTTAATATTTACATTTGCCATTAATGTGCACGTTTTCTTATTGTTTCATTTGCCGCTTTGTTCCCATCTGTTTTGTTTTGATATTTTATCACACTTTCGTACACTTTACCCACGTATTCGTAGTTGTACGTATTCATAGTAGTACAGGTCTTTAAAAATAGAGATTGTAGAACGAGTGTATATAAATGTCTTCCTGGAATATCCATCGTCATCGTTGATTTCAACATGAATTGCAAGTGACATTTTTTTAAGGGCTGCCATGTTTCATAATGTCTGCTTTTGAGGACTACTGTATTTATTGAACTGGAAAGCAGTTACGTCTGTTGCAGCAACAAGAGTAATGAGATGTTTTTATTTGAGTATTTATTAGTCATAAGGCATAAATGCAACATTATATAACTATTTTAATGCTCTACACGTATAATCTGAGCTTGATTTAAGATATTTTTATCTTTTAAATGCTTTAATATTTTTATTTTAGATTTAATATTCCTTAAATCTTAACATTTAGTTACATTAAATACTAACAAGTAACAACTTGTATTTTAACAAGGCATTGCAAAGCTTAATTTTATATTTATGAGTGTTGCAACTTTGGGATAAATTACTTCATTTGATTGGACACTAGTCCTTTATAAGTTGACGAATTTGCTTCAACAGAAAATTAAAGAATTAAGTTATCGTTACCTTCAGTGGCAATCGGGGTTGGCAAGAAAGCCCACAACTAACAACTGAAGCCATAAGGTCCAGAGACTAGACCGTAAATAGAATCCAACTTCTTGATTAAACCAAAACTTCTCACAAAAGCCAATAGAATAAAACGACTAAACTGCATATCGTTCCATTACTTTAGTCCTTGCAAAAACTCAACCACACGAATACAGATATTCTTCGTAAGTAAATCAGGTCCAAGTCGAGGCTTCTATTGGATATTCATCAGTCGTCTCACTACCCTTTATGCTCTCAGGCCCCAAAAGCCACATGACATGGTATCATTGCAGCAGATCCAGAACGTCCGCTAAAACACACTTCGATTTAATCACCCTTGGAAGCAGAAGCATTGATAACAACAATGTTGATTGAACTGCCCTCTAAGACAAGCACAGAATTTTTAATAATTTTGATAACAAGATGGCGTTTCATTCCTGGGTTTTTAGACTTTATTTTGCCAGAGAACTCGGATCGGCTAAATTGATAATCTTTAAAAAATCACTGTGTCATTGTTTCTTATTTAACACCGTTAGGGACAAAAACTCATGGAACAGATGATGCTGCACATTATTTACGAACGTTCATTCTCAAATTATTAATTTATAAAGGGAATACATTTTCTTAATGTACAATTCATCTCCAGCAAACTATGGATTATTGAAAGTGAAAAAAGGAGTAATTTTTTAATACTCGGAGTACTCTAGCTGAGTATCTAAAGGGTCTTTCATTAAGCTCTTTCGGTCTTTAAATTAAAATTAAGCAAAGTAAGTGTAAGTCTTATTAAAGGCATTATGTATGGAATATAACTTAATGCAAATGTCTGTTTGATTGCATGGGTTGTGTTGGCTTTGAGGGCCGCTGTAGTTTGTGGGTTATTCGCATACTACTGCGATTTAAGAAAGCAACACAAGAATCGTATGATCTCGGTGGCCAACTCATATCGTTGGTGTCCAAATCATTTAATTTAGCCTAAAAGAAGTTGGTAATCAATGACCTACTCATCTAATGCGGTTGACGGTGATGGCCTGACCAACGTCGTTTACCAAGAAATTTGGACCGAAGACGCCCACAGAAAAAAATTCTTATCAAACAGTGGCTTTTTCGTGATGACACGCTCTTGGATTTCATGTAGATTGCTATAGTTTCCAACTGTTCCAGGATACATTCAGCGGACACATGTCCTTTTCCTTCAGAATTTTATAAGGGTGCAAATCCAAGTCATGACATGCGAAAGGCCAAGTTCTTGTGAGTGATACGAAAATCTCCTTCACACTCGCACGGATGGCGACGACATTTTCGGCAGGTCTTGCGTTGTTTACTGAACTAGTGCTTTAACATTTATTCATCCCACTGTGATTTGTCCTCGCTGTAGGACGATTATGGCGAGCGTAAATTAATCAATGCGAGCGGAACATTTCAAAGCACCCATTTTGATAAAATATTTTTAACGCTATGCTAGTGTAGGATGATTTAGCAACAAAAAAAAAAAATGAACAAATGATAGTCATTTTGACAGATTTAGCTTCAGCAAAATGGTCGCTAGCAACTGTTTAAGTTCCAAAGTCCCTATTTGACAACCCTTTGTACAATTTTTTGCAGGAAATTAAAAGAAAATTAAGTCTCTGGAGATATGTTTATGGTAATATTGATATATGCTGCTATAAACTCGACTTTAAGTCGGCTTAAATACCACTTCAAGAGTGTCCTTTTTTTAAAAATTCACTAATTTTTGCCTAATTTTTCAGTGCTTGACTTTTTTATTTGAAATTTTATGAAACAGCTCCTAATGTAATAGGCTACCCAATTGAAATGTTTGTAAAAATATCCTGCCTTTTTAAAAAGTGAATCACCTTCAACATTTTAAAATTTCTTTCCTGTAAAACTACAAATCAGACTTGAGCGCTTTTTTCTTACTTGTATTGGCATACGATATACAAATGGTTTACTGATAGATAAAAGTACAAGAATAGATGCTGAGTTAGAAAATCTTCTGATTTTATTTACAAACTTCTTTAAACTAAAAATTTCTAATTTCAGCTATAAGTTTCCTGGCAACTCTCACTGAAGTATGTCTTTTGTAGGTCTAACACCAGTCACTTTGTGAACATATGACAGTTAGGAAATAAAAAACGCTCCCTAAAGAAATCGACAAGACTAATTGGAATTTGACACGCAATATTAAACACAATGTGTAACGAAAAAAAGGTAATTTACGTAAATTGGATGAGGAGGTAAAAGTTCGTATTTTGTACACAAAACGCCAACATGCCCATATGCTTAAACGTTAATAGTTTTAAAAGTAATTATTTTATTATTTGTTTAATATGTTTCAATTTTAGAAAGGTAATTTAATGGCTATTATTATTGGAATATTATATGTATAGTAATTATTGAAAATTATTAAGCATTAATGAAAACATTAACTCCATGATTAAGTAACGCAACTGTAATTATAGGACATGTGAAAATAACACAGAATATTGGTGAATGACGCTTAACAATGAACTTTCAAAGGTTGGATGTAAAAATTTAAAAATTTATTATTATTATTTTTTTTTTAAATAATCTTAACAGTCAGTTTTAGTATTTATTTACGGTGAAATACTCTCTTGCCAGGGTAGTGTTTGTAGTAAGAGAATACAATTTTAAACAGTTGCTGAGAGAACTGTTAATCAAAAATAAAGCTTTTAGCTTAAACATTGTAAAGAGAGCGGATTGTGAGGAAAATGAATGGCAGAAAAGTAGTCGTATGTTTGCCTGGTTTTCATTTAAAATAAACTCATGTAGAGACTTAAGGAGTCACAGCAGCAAATTATGGTAGGTCATATTTTATGACAGCTGCTGTCATAGTATTTTATATTTTCTAAGTTTTCTCGCTCTATTCAATATTCATTCACATTTGCTCCATTTTTCTGTAAATCATTTTTATGTTTCTGCCTCTTGTGCTACATTTATTTCATTCCTTATAATAATATGTTGTAAGAAAAAAACATACACTAACATAAAATAAAAATTTTATATCCTTTTTTGAAATCTTCTTTTAAGGGCCTTTCTTTGGCTTTCCACAAAACGAATATTAAGTTTTTTTTATATTTTTCTCGTTGAAAAGCACAAGCCTTATAATTCACTAGCATTGCTTACATATGTAATAAATAAAATGGCATGCAATTTTTTTTTTTTTTTTTTTTGCTGAAGTGTAGTTCCCATTGAGTGCTGGTTTGGTCTTTACTCAATGAAAAAAGCTCACGTTCTTTTTAAGCCATTATAGTTGGCAAAAGTGCATAAAAGTAGCAAAAAGGCAAACATATGTACATACTTTTGTTTTAAATCCAAAGTAACTTAAGACATTGCACGGTGGAGCAGTTGAAAAACTACACCTTTGCACCATTAACATTTCTATTCATAAGAAATATTTTTTAAGTTTTAAATTTTACTAATAAAATGGAAAAAGTGTTAAGACTTCCCGTATTTAGACACTTTATTTATAAGAAATTCTAATAAAGGGTTATCCAGTTAGTGGTTTTAAAATGATCGGTGTGGCAATGTGGTTAAATATGGGTCATTTAGAAAGTTTTGCCATTTACGAATATGGGTCGTTTAACAAAAGAAGAAGGTGTAAAAATAGTTAAAATTTGCTACAAAAGTGATAAATCAAATGTGACCACTTTTAGAGCATTACGGAGTGATTAAAATCCTCATAATCGACCTAATGTGCAAGGAATTGGCAAGATTATAAAGAAATTTAATAAGGCTGGAAGCGTTATAAATGTGATCAGGCCTGTACATCATCGGAATGTGCGCACTGCCGAAGATATCGCTTCTGTTAGTGAAAATATGGCGGATAATCCCAATTTGTCGCAATTGGTCTTATTTTACGGCTCATTATGGCTTAATTTTCATTTGGATTTGCACCTCCATCCAACTCATGCAATAATTGAAGCCGGCTGACCATTCACAACGCCCTAGATGTACTGATTGGGTACTACAACAACAGACTTTCAATGCTGATTTATCGAAAAAAAAAAAAAATTCCTTCAGCAATGAAGCTTATCTCTCACTCGGTGGTTACGTCGACAAGCAAAAATTGTCGCATATGGACCTCGGAGAATTCAGAAGTGATTGTGGAGTATCCAGTGCATCCGGAAAAAGTGACTGATTGGTGCGCATTATGGTCAGTAGGTGGTCCCACCGTTCGCAGAAGCACATTTATTTGTTGATTCATTAGAGAAATGCTTTTTATACCAGCAAATGATTTTTGTTTATATTTTGTTTGTCTATTTTTATACAAACTTATTTACTACTTCTAGATGTACACGTACATACTCGCATGAGTATGTCATGAGAAGTAAAGACAACAACAACAACATTTTTACAATATTTACTGCTTCGTTTCGTTTTCGAAGCTTAAAAAAGTATAAACATGTGTGCACTTGTATGTTAAAGATTTGAAAAGTTGTAAATAGAAAATAAACATTACTTAAACTTGCAAGAACTGCCAAGTTTTCAGTTTGTATTACTACGTTTTTGCCTTAATGCTTTAACAAATACAACTTAAATATACTCGTGTATGTATTTATATACAGATTTATTTCTATTGCTCCTGTCTATGAAATGTAAGTTTTTATTTCCAAAAATAAAATCATTACAGCTGATGTGTTTAATTGTTAATTTGTGTTTGAAAACATCGTTTGTTTCCAAAGGATGTAGTTTTTGCTTAGAACTCCTTTCAAAAATTCATGACAGGACGACTTTTCAAATGATTTCTTAATAAATTATTCGCCATAATAGAATCGAATCAAGTACTTTGAAATGGTAAGATATGCTTTTAAAACATATCATGCGAAAAGTTGCACCAAAGCGAATGACATTTTCATTGCATCCAAGGGATCCTTTAATACATATCTTAAGCTTCCTGGGATCCAACTGACAAAATGTTAATTTAAAATGAAAATTGCTGTTTTTATAAATTAATACGAAACTAAAAAAATATTTGTTTCTTGAAATTTACATGGAAACATAATTTTTCTTTAGCCAATTATGAAAAAATTTATTATGAGAAAAAACTAATCGTGACTACTGGCGTCTTACATCCGTAAGACGTACAAATAAAAACTCCAAATTTAATACAAAATTAGTTTCTAAT
This sequence comes from Germaria angustata, assembly GCA_963681545.1. NCBI lineage: Eukaryota > Metazoa > Arthropoda > Insecta > Diptera > Tachinidae > Germaria > Germaria angustata. Next base: position 55,215,744 of record OY813001.1, on the reverse strand, counting down.
TAAAAAATTTCAGAACAAGTTAATTTTTCTCTACATAATGAATATAACTTCCGAATTGGTGAATGGAAATCGAAAACGAGAACATTCTGTAATGATAAAATCGTGGGAAAATGTTAAAATCTTTGGAAATAATCCAAGTTTGCATTATTTCTGGATCCTAATGTCAACATCCTCACGATTTTGTCGGAATGTATTTTATTACCGGGTGGTAAAAGCAAACCGTACAAAAATGTGCTTGTGAAATTATATCGTCTGAATAGTTGCTCCTAAAGGAATTGTTCAAAAATGAGCCCCTAAAACAATAAAATATACTTTATCACTAAATTACATTATATGCTTTTAAAGGAAATTATGAAAAATATGCTCCGTATTACGAAAAAAGAAATATCCTCTGAAAAGAAAACTATGCCAAAATATGTCTTTTAAAGCAAATTATTTAAAAATTATGGCATATAAAAAACTTATACCAAAATATGCCCTAAAATGTAAAATATGCTCAAGTATGCTCTTAGAAGCGAACTATGGAAAAATATGCTTTCAATAGCAAATTATTGAAAAATATGCGATATAAGGAATTAATGCCAAAATATGCCCCAAAAAGTGAAATATGCACAAGTATGCTCTTTGAAGCAAAATATGTAAAAATATGCTTCTAAAAATGCTTTTAAAGGAAATTATTAAAAATATGCTCCGTATGACGAAAAAAAATATCCTCTGAAAAGAAAACTGTGGAAAAATATGCATTTTAAAGCAAATTATTTAAAAATTATGGCATATAAAAAACTTATTCCAAAATATGCCATAAAGTGTAAAATATGCTCAAATATGCTCTTAGAAGCGAACTATGCAAAAATATGCTTCCAAAAGCAAATTATTTACAAATATGCCATATAAAGAAATTATGCCAAAATATGCCCTAAAATGTAAAATATGCTCAAGTATGCTCTATGAACTATGCAAAAATATGCTTTCAGTAGTAAATTATTTAAAAATATATGAGATAATGAATTTATGCAAAAATATGCCCTAAAATGTAAAATATGCAGAGCAAACTATGCAATAAAACGCTTTTAAGGGTAAATTATTTAAGAATATGCGATATAAGGAATATATACCAAAATATAATATATACAATATATACAAAATATATACAAAATATATACAAAATATGCTCTAAAAAGCAAAATATGCACAAGTATGCTATTCGAAGCAAATTATACAAAAATATGCTTTTACAAGCAAATTATGTAAAAATATGCGATATAAGGAATTTATGCCAAAATATGCCCTAAAAGTTAAATATGCACAAGTATGCTCCTTGAAGCAAACTATGCAAAAATATGCATTTAAAAGCAAATTATACAAAGCAATCAAAATAAACAATCTTATTTCTTCATTTATTTAAATTAAACGTCAAAAGGAGGCATATGGACAGCGCAACCCTTCTCAAATATAATTTTTTTTTTAATTTAAAGAATGGGCAGATAAATTAATAAAATATTTTATTATCAAAAACTATTGATTTTGAATATCTGTTACACAAATAAATACTTTTACAATCTCTTTATATTGGCAAATATTGTTTTCTTTTTTTTCTTTCCAGATTTCTATAAGCAATGGATTTCTATAGCCAAGATGAAGGCCACCTAAACTGGGCACATGGTATTTAAACTTGTGTACGTAAAGCTTCGCAAAATGCCTTTATTCTCCGTAAAAAACGGCGCTCCACAACATACGGCGCATACTTTTGAGGTCCTTGAACGTTTCAAAGCGAATGTATGCCAAAATAATATTAATAATATTGTTAATGTTTTTAGTTAAATAAATGTCAATTACAAATACAAAGTGTCTTTTTCATTTAAGGAAATGTTTTCTTTTTATTAGCAGGAGCCTTAAAACCTATAAAAAAATTATATCCAATTTCATTAAGAAGCAATAAAGTTACGAATCATTCAGGAAAATTACCTGTAAAAATATTTTTACAACATTAATAAATTAATACTTAAAAACATAAATAGTTGTTTAAAAATTTCGTCCACCTTCAAACATGCGCTACCTTGAGTTTTATTAGCTATTTTTAAAAGCTAGAGAAAGCGCAACCATAAAAAACAACTACAAAGATTTTTTTACATTTCAATAATAATTAGTTGTTATTTGTCGAAAAAGTTGCTAAAAATAAAAATTATTTAAAAATAAATATGAAAATATATAGTTTATTCAATAAAAATTTCATAAAATTTGCTTTTATTTAAAAATTCCATCAAGAAAATTAAAAAATTCATTAATACCATAACGATCCCATGTAAATTGCAAATTTCAGGTTCGTGCTTTAAGTCTTTCAAAAGTCAATTGCAATTTGCAAATGAAAGACTAAAGACACAAACTTGAAATATATAAAAAATTTGCAGCATAATTTTTTTGCAGCATACCTTCAGGGATAAGGATTTTGATGAGACACGACACACTAGAGTACGAAAAGACCTTTCACATTTTGCTTAATAACTAAGCCATTTTAAAAGATAATTCTATGAAATTCGGTGAGCTAATAGAGTTGCGAACTATGAATAATTTCCAATCAAAAGTTTTTGCCACACCCACTTTAAAGTAGTTGTAAAATTTGTTAAATTTGCTAAATTTAAGGCGTATTTCCTAAAGTTCTGTTTACTTCTAAGAAAAGAGGACTATTTTATAGTAAAGCCGACATTGTAACCTTTCATTCGGTACAAACTTTATCGAAATGGGTTGAGTGGTTATCAAGATATTTGATGTACAATTTATTAAAAATTTGCACTTCATGTACCCCTTTTAGTCTGGCAACTCTGTAAACTGAGAGCGAATTCCTTATCCCCGAAGGTATGCTGCAAAATCCAAAATTACGAAACTGCTGCAAAACAATTTTCATTTTCAAGTATGTGTCTTTAGTCTTTCATTTGCAAATTGCAATTGACTTTTGAAAGACTTAAAGCACGAACCTGAAAAATGGAATTTACATGGGATCGTTATTTTATTAATGAATTTTTTTTATTTTTTTGTGGAATTTTTAAACAAAAGCAAATTTTATGGAATTTTAAAGGGATAAGCGATAAAAATAAATATTTTTAAATAATTAATTTTTATTGTCGTACATGTTTTTCGACAAATAAAAGCTGATTAATACTAAAATGTATAAAATGTTATGTACTGAATATATTCGTGATTATCTTTTATTTAAGCGCAAAAAATAGTTAATAAAACTCAAATTAGCGCTAATCTGTAGGAAAGCCATATTATTAAAGAACTATTCCGTTTTGCAAATCTATATTCATATTTATGTTGCAAAAACAATTTTCTTCGGGTCGTAGTTGTTATAGTTTTACCATTAAAGCAAAGTGAACCATGTGGTGCTCTTAGGCACTTTTTATGATTTTAAATTATATAAACTGAAGTTAGAAAGCTAAAAATAAAAATAATTGACCGTGTTTAGTAGTACATAGAATTATAATTAAAAAATTAAATTTTAAGGCTGTTAACAACGGTTTGTTAAGAAATCTTACGCAAAATAATACTGGCTGCTGGAGATAACGTGAGTGGTCAGAATGTGCGGGTAGAGGTATAAGGGAGCTGCAGGAGGTAACGTGAGTGGCTCAGACGCATGACTGGAGGCAGTAGTGTATAAGGAAGCTTCGGGATATTAACAGGGTGGCGCAAAATTAATGTCGTAGTTTTAACTGGCTGCCATTTTGTTTTAAATGGAAAGAAAGAGCTCCGTTTTCTTAAAAAGTTTATATGAAGGTGGCATTAAATGGAACATTTTTATCACTCCAATGACCACAAATTGCTTCAAATTAGCATTTATGACATTGTTATTGCACAACCTTGTATTTCATAATCTAAGGAATGTTATTATTGTCATTTATAGTTTACGTTGTATCAAAAAACGAATAATATTTCAAACGATTAGTCTAACATTTAAACAATAGTTAATCTGGATCAAAATATTAGTTTTCTTAAATCATGCAAATGAAATAATATAAAAGAAAAATTTAATTAACAACGGGGAAGTTTAATTTTATTCGAATGAAGGGAGTATTTCAATATTAAACTTCAATTAATATTAAACTAAAATTTTTCTTATTAAGATTTTTTCTTTAATTTTTTATGTATTTTATTTTGTACATTAATTAAATTGTATAATTTAGAAAAAAGAAAGAAATAATAAGGACTCACTAAGGGCTAAAACTTCAGGCTTCAATTTAACATAGAAAATGCTGCACTTGTAGAAATATTTTAAGTATAAAAGGATATTTTGAAAAATATCAATTGAAAATAGTTTTAAGAATTTCAAAAAACAATATTTAAATGATCAGACAATGAAAGCAATGAATTTTCCTAATTCCTTATGAACAAATCATGGACTAAAGTTTCGAAATTCGTTAAGATTTTTGGTTGCTGGTTTCACTTTCTAATAAATATTTTATAAATATTGTGCCCCTACTGCATGATTCAGTTTTATTCTAAAAAAAAAAAATATGAAAATTAGACTGAAATCAGATTATCGGATCTGTTCTGTAGATCACGTCATTTCAAATCGTACGATTTTGAGAAAAATAAATGATTGTTCTACGTATTGCAGGATGCAGTTCTGTCAAATTTAAGCTGGAATAAGATATTTCCAAAGCAAAAAAAAAAAAAAAATAATTGAAAATGTGGTGAGTATGTTACTAGCAACTAAATTTGTGTTATTGAATCGCATGATTAGAAATCGCGTGATTTATAGTATTTATTTTCTAATATGATGGTGTTTCTGGCGATATGTTTTTTTTTACCAATTAATATTTATGTAACTCTACAGTGTATAAAATAACCAAAAAAATCTTCGTTAGTTTTATTTAATGAATTTATTTAATGTTTTCTTTCTTTTTTTCTTCTTTTCCTTTTTAATAAATTTTGTAACTCTTTAATAAAATAAATAAAGAACAAATTTTTTGAAATAATTGTATTTGAATTAAATAATAACAAAAAAAAATAACTACGTAACTACGTATGTATATGAATTTTATATAAAATTGTATATAAATTTTATTTTAATTTGGATTTTTTCAAATTGTTCATTAACATTTTCAGATGTGCAATAAATTTTTAGAACTCTTAAACTCTCTATGGCGGATAAAGGAGTGAATGTGCTAAAATTAAAAAGTGTAACCCGGAAATGCTGACACTTTTCCCGTTATAATTGTTTCGTGTGAGGAGGGTTGTTGTGTGGGGTTGTTGTGTTCTGCCGCTAACCTTAAAATGCACAATGTGTTACAATAGATAAGCAATTAGTATAACATTTACTTAGATTTTGTTTTTTTTTTATAAGTAATAATAAATAATAACAAATTTAGTAAAAAAATAAACATTCATAAAATAAAATCAAAGCAATATTGTTATAGATAATTAAAATGTCATTGTTATTTAATAAATATAATAAGTTTACGTAAATGAAAAGTATAATTCTCAACCGCTGTCTCCAAAGGACATCTTAATTTTTAAATTTTGTTATTACTGTGGCAAGCACCAGCAAGCTTATGCCAACTCATTAGTAGACCTCTAGCTAATGTGAACACATCATAAAGTTAGACTTTTAAGCACATTTTCCTAATATGCAATTAATATTTTTGTAAGAATATAGAACATTATAGAAATAATATTTCCTTTTCAATTTTATGGACAGTTTTTTTTTTTACTTGACTCAAAAAATTCAATGAATATATTTAAAAAAAAAAATAATAATACCCTTGAAAATTTTAAAATATTTTAATTAATTTTCAATTTAATTTAATTTAATGAATTTGCTCCATTTAAATTGCTACGTTTTTCAGGTTTACATTAAATTTAAATATGATTTATGAACAAAAAATAATAATAAACATTTATAAAAAATAAAATTTGGAATACATTTCACTACCATATTTACATTAGTTAAATGAAAATGAAACATAGAAAAGTTTAAAAAAATTATTTAATTAAAAGCAACTAAACATTTGGCATTGAATTCCGGATAAAGCGAGTACTTGGCTTCCTGGAAATGAAATGAAAGAGTGCAGGAGTAACATTAAAAACTCTTGTAATTATTAAAGGTTCGTGACAAATACATATACATTACATTGTTAAATAAATAAAAACAGTTGCTACAATGGACAAAGTCAAAGTTCTAATTTTACTAAATCTACATCAGGTAAAGGGTAGAAAGGAGCACTAAAAGGGTGAGAGTAAGAAAAAAAAGTAATAGAGCACAGAAATGAAGTGGCATAAAATCTGTTCTGTTTATTATCAGACAATAAATTAAAAAAAATACATACAAATATTTACACATTCATAAATACACACAAACACACTTATGCATACACACACATGTATCCCTACAAATTGAATGAATAGAAAATATATGTATGGTTTCAAAAACATAAAACATGTGTCAAGTTTCTAAGCACAAAAACTAATACGAGACATGACAACAAGTATTAAAATAAGAGTTACATCTGTATTCGCACAAAAAAAATTATATGCGTAATAATCATTATGATCACAAAGGGCTCAGAGGGTGCACTTTCCATTTTTTTTAAATTAATAAATTTAATTTACTTTTTTAAAGTTTAAGGTGCCTTCTTTTTTAATTTCCGTAATCGATATTTCGGTACTCATCGACAACCATCTTCAGGATTTTTTTTTATTTCATATAAAATATCGATTATTAAAATTAAAAAGGGAGAGACCTTAAGCTTAAAAAAATAAATTAAATTTATTGACATATTGTTAATTTCATAAATATTTTTTTAAGCTCTATACTCTTTACTCTGCACATAATGCATTAAACACATCCGAGACAACAGGCTACACGGCTACACGACTACAAATGTCGCTGGCTACAAATGTCGCCCTGCAGCCAGCTACTTAATTATTTTGAAAACGACAACTACATAGTAAACAGCTGTTGCAACAATTCATTTATGTATATTACAGTGGTGCATATTTAGCGCTTTTAATTTTTTAAAGTTCCCTTTTTTTCATGGGACAAGTCCCTTCCAACTCTCTAAAAAAATATCTTAAAAAAAGCCTAAGAGCCTATTCGTTCTATATTTATGATCAGTAATATATTAAAGTTTTGAACGCTGTAACTCAGGAATCAAGAGAGAGCACCGAAAGAAATTACACAAACATTTTTATGTTAAAAAGCGTTATTAACCTGTAATTTTTTTAAATCATCAACAATGTTGGTATTTTTGGCTCAAGTCAATATGATATATAACAATAAAACAAATAAATGTATTCATTTAAAAATTCTTGTTGCATGTATATTATAATATATAAATTTTGGAATTTTCTTTTTTATTTTGCAATAAAAAATATATCTAATCGGTAATTTGCTTTACATATTTTGTTATATTGTCAATACTGTTTTGTAGCCAACAAAAATAGAAATTAGTTTAATTTGACTACATGACAAAAGTAGCATGGACAACAACCTTGTGTAGCCGTGCAGTTGTGAAAATAATGATTTTCATATAAACACATGTATTCTATTTTTGACAGGATGTAGTCGGTAGCCTGCTGTCTCGAATGTGTTTAATGAATAACTTTCAAAATTTATTTTTATTTTGAATTATTTAAAATTTTTCTTTACGACGTTACTAAAATTTGCGGAAACCTAAATAATAAAATCAATTTAATTTGTACCCAAAAAAAACATAATTAAAGAACTGGAGCTTCAAAAATACTTATTTCGTAAAGTATCATTTGAAAAAAATTCTTTTTAGATACAAATATGATGACGAGTGTCGCATAAAACGTTAAATATATTATTCTAATTACACTGCTATTAAAATGTTAGAAAAATAAAGTTATATTTCTTTCATTCTTCACTCACTCATTTGCTGCAAAAACTTTACAAATTAAATTTTATTAGTTTTTCAAGACATTAAAAGCACAATCTTCATTGATAAAATTTACCAAATGCTTAGCAATTATTTTCGTTAAATGCTGTACTCGTATATAAAATCTTATTAAGTTTTTTCTGATGTAAAAGTAAAAACTTTAAGTAATTTCTTTGATGTTAAGAGATGTTTTCTGTAGTGGATGGTATATAATGGGAGCCCAATTTTTTTTAAGCGAAACAAAAATTCGTTCCAATTAATTTTGTTGAGAAGAAACAAAAATTTTACCTTTTTGATGTTTGTTTTCAATACAAATAAAAGAAACGAATTTTAATATACTTTTATGCAATAAACGAGCTTTAGGTCTTTTTATAAAGACATACAAATAAACAAAGTTTATTATGTTCAATAATTCGACGCCTCTTTGCGCCCAAGTACAATAATTGAAGCTCCATTATTGCATAACATACATATTAAAATAAAACGATCTCAACAACAGTATTAATTAATTCAAATGAATTTTAGTTTAAATTTGCAAAATGTGGGCCGTATTTAAAATGACTGTTGTAATTCAATATTCATCGTCATATGGGGCGTATAATTGATATTTAATTTTCTCAATAATAAAAAATTTAAGTATACGCAAAGGTGCTTTCCAACGACTGGGGGGTTACTCTCTATTGCGATGCGTAAGCTAGAATGAGAACTGATTATTCCCCATTTCAAGACAAATCATTGCATACTCAAGCAAACTTCATCAGAAGAAAAACATTGTCCCTCCTCGACATTATTTTCAATCTATTAAATATTAGAATTTAAAGTTTCAAAAGCATGTTGTATGCTCTTTTCAGATGTCTGGGAGAAATCTTTTATCTTTTCTTTAAGATCGCCCAAAATGGGCGGCCGAAGATGACAGTCAGACTTTAATTGAAGTCAGTTGAATTTTTTTTACAAAATAATTTTTTTTATTTTTCACAGTCTATTTATGAAATTGGAAGGGGGTGTATTTATCGCCTACTTTAACACATTCGTCAAAAAGCGACCAGCTCTGAAACATGCCACCTTTCAACACTTTCAGTCTTATAGTCAACCGGAAATTCGCTAATAGTCTATTAATTTTTGTAAGAGATGCCATTCCCTATATATATTCAGTCAGATTTTCTAAAGACGGCTTGTATTGGCCGCAGAGTGTGAAAATTTTATTAAACGAGACTAAATTTTAACTTTCTATGAGAGGTATCCTTTCCCCTGGTCCCATCACACATTGCTTAAAATTACACCACCTCTTGTGCATACCCTTTCATAGAAGAAAAAAATAATTTTCAAAATCGGTTCAGAAATGACGAAAGTGCCTCTTGAATATATAGACTCCTACTTTATTTAAATCGTTTGAAAAAACAAAAAAATTTTAAGGATATCATTATTTTTTCCCATTCAAAGTCGTGTGCAAATGACTTTATAGTATATAATTACTACTTATATATAATTTTATTTTATTTTTTGCTTGTTTACTAAATATAAATTACGTTTAACAAATTTATTTCAATTTTCATATTTTTTTGTATATTCGCACTTAATTAATTAATAGAGATATTGAAAGCAAGATATTTATTAATATATTATATCGTACGCGTAATTAACAAAATGAAATATATGGTAAAAGCTGCATGGGATCATCCACATTTCATTTTCAGTGACTACAATGGGTTTTATTATGAATACGAGGGCAGCTTGATAATTTCGTAACATTTTCGATTTCAAGCGGATCAATTTTTAATACAATGCTGGTGCCATTAACGATTATCTAATGCTACTATACCATTAGTCTGTTTTCATTGGCAGAAGGCAGCCTCGTTGATTTTATCGAACATGGAAGGGAGTGATTAAATGTTGTTTTTTACGTAAAGAACCGTCAGCGAAAGCTAAAGGAGGCTTCATAAATACTATGGGGACTCTAAACCATCAGTTTCAATGGTAAAAAATTGTTTAACGCAGTTTCATTGCGGTTGTACCAGGACATATGATGACAATTGTTCAAGTCGTTCAATGAGGTCATTACCCCGTAGATAATCGATAGGATCTATAAAATGGTATTGGACCCTGGGAGGATGAAATTGTGAGAGGATGCTGAGGCTGTCGGCATCTCCCATTTGGTATAAAAATTTGGAAATGAAACACATGTCCTCGCCATGGGTGGCGCGAGTTCTCACACTGACTATAAGCGCAAGCGTATCACCATTAAAAAAAGTATTTCACAATTTTCAGGCGCTATTCGAATGAATTTTTCACCATTTCAAACCTGTGAACGAAACAAAGAGAACACCATAGACCAAAACATTTTCCAAACAGTCTTTTTTGGCGAATGTACACCAAAAAAGGATAAGCTGGCTGACCAAAGTTTTTTTTTGCGATACACCAGGCGTCATTCACATCGCTCCTTTAATAGGGTAAAACGATTACTGGCAAATATTATTTAGAGCTCTTGAACAGATTCAATATTAATTTAAAGGAAAACCGACCTAATCTAGCGAAGAAAAAAGTTTTGCTCTAAAGAGTTAATGCATGGATGCACACGTACTTGGGCACTTACAGCGAAAGTTCATGAATTGGCCTACGAACTGTTAACCCCTGCAGTAAACTCTCCACACTTAGCCCTTGCGTGTATTTCCTGTTTCCCAATTTGAAGAAATTAATTTTGAAAGAACTAGAGAAATCTTATTATTTGAAGGGATTAAAAAGACCAGCAAGATACTGGACTAAATGTATTCAGCTCTTTCCGCTTTCTACTGGAAAATATCTCTTATCCAAAAAGTCAGGAAATTATCAAACTACCCTCGTAAATAAAATACATGCGTAGATAAGAAATATAAAAGAAATGCAGATCATGAAAACATCCATATACTTTTGATGTCGATACGGCTTTCATTCTAAGTTGACCTCGTCCATCAAATCTATTGTTTTTATTGAGTAACCGATAGAGATTTTATTTTATCAAATGATAGAAAATTATAATGATTTCATTTTGTCAAACTCAGCATTCGTTGGTGCAGAAATTGCCCTTCATTCTGATATGGACACTCTGGCTATTTGAATTTAATGAATTTTAAGAATTTTTGATTGCCAGATATTAAAATCGTTTGACAAGTGGGTCCATAGTTATTAGACCCATACTTGAAACGATTTACTAAGCAATTTTTATTGAGCTATTTTTTGGCTTTGTTTTTTTCATTAACGCTAATAATTGTGGAAGACTTTTTAACTCTAAAGTGTTTAGTAGAATATTTAAAAAATTAATTTTTTCCAGATTTTCTCCAAAATACTTATTTAAAAAATTGGATGTTATTTTCGATTGACTGTATGAAGGAGTAAAAAATAAAAGGATTCAAGTCGATTATAATTTCTTCTAAACTTAAAACTAAAGACGAAGACGAACTATTTTGAATATTTCTAGTTGATTAGATTGCTAAAATAAACATGGCAACCGTACTTCAGTGCGGTTGGCAGTTGCCAAACATTTATGTCCCTGCTAAAACTGATAATGCAACACATAAAATTATAGCGCAGAGCATGAAAATCTGCTGGAATAGTCTTGCAAATGATTATGCAGAGCGCTTCTGGCAACCAGAAATTTCATCAGGTTCTATGAAATATTAATTTCTATTTATTTTCAATGTGTTTCATGATTAGAAATGAGGGAAAAGAAAATTTTGACTACTAGCTGGGAGAGCATGCGCACATTTTCGATGCTGCCCCACAACCTGCAGTTTCTATTCTTCACCGGTCAAACTTTCTATTTATGACAGACACTTGTATACTTCCTACAAAGCTTCATTTACTAATTTTGTTATTTATATATATTTTTTTAAATTTTCACATTAAAGCAACTCATATGGACTGATTTTTTGTTAGTAACAGATAAGAAATCGTAGGAGATAAATGTTATTATTTGTTGCACTGTCCATTTATTGTAGAAACTCTAAATTAAGTGTCTAAATAATTTACGAATCAATTAAGTTTCAAAACAATATCTTTTCATTTTCAAGAAAGCCTTAAATTTCTGAAGTTTCAGATATTTGGCAATAAATTACACATACTCGTATGCCATACTCAATCTGCTGTGAGTGTGAAAAGTATTTCACTGCGTTACGAGTGAATATAAAAAGTTGGTGCATATAAGCAATAAAAAGAACAAAATAATCTCGAAAGTGTTTTACGTCATATACTTCAACAAAAAAAAGTCATTAAATCTATGCAACTGCAGTTTGTCTGTAAAATTAAATACACAGAATTTAAGAAATTCATATTAAGGAGACATACCGCCGGTAATGTACGCTGCTCATTATCAGTTGATGAAGTGCGAGTGTTTATCAGCAAAGCTTCTGGCCATAAGCTTTCACTTTGTGGAACACCTTTTGGTTTTTGTTGTTGTTGCTGTTGCTGTTGCAGCTGATTGCGATGATGATGGTGATGATGACGATGGTGGTGATGGTGATATTGATAAGAGCTGTGTTGTTGCAAGGAGCATAAACTTTGTTTGCTGCTGTTGCGCTTAAATGGTTGAATTTGCGACGATGAACACGATTTCCCTAAGACAGATGGTGTGTGCGCTGGTCGTATTGGTCTACCTGTAATTTCAGCTGCAGCCCCTGAGGAATTATGATAGGAATACCGTCTAGTTTTGAAAGGTTTATTTTCTAACAGCACTGTATTGATTACTGTGTCGCTGACACGTTTTGTTGTAGCGACATTCAATGACTGCGACAAAGTTGAGGCTGAGGATGAAGATATAACAGAGAGGGAGCCATCGTCACCTATACCCTCTAAGCTTTCACGACTTTCTTTAATAGAAGTTATTGTTGATGTACGTGAGGCTTTCGATATAAGCGATTCAGATCTATTAAGTACGGGTGGCATTTGTATAACTGAATGAGAGCTGTTAACAATGCTATCGCCCGTTAGTATTTTTGCTGTTGTTGTTGTTGTCGTTGTCGTTGTGGAAGAAGTGGAAGAGCATGGTTCAGCACCATTTACCGGGCTGTTTTTAAGTTCCATGCATATAATTTCTGAACGCTGGTTATCCTGAAAGAACCAATATCCCTTTCGGCGCTTACAATTCAAATCATTAAAGTTTTGAAAAGAAACAATAATTTTTCATTTAGGAAAATTAAGTATTTATTAATACACAAATATGTTTGTCGGAATTGAAGAAACTATTTTTATCTTTAAAATTTACTTTGCACAATATTGATACAGCAGATGGCAATAATAAAATGCCGTATTTAAATTTTTAAAGAACACCAGAAGCGCTTTTAAAATGAAAAGGGAATTTTTATTTTAAAATTACACATATTCTCTGTTTTGAAAATATTTTATGAAGTGATAAATAGAAAATTTCTTAAAACTTTTTATCAATTAGTATCATTTCTGTTTTCATAACATTTTTCTTTTTAATTTTTTATTTACTATTTAAAGATGACCTTTCAAAACGAGCTATTTTTATGGAAAAGTTTTATTTGTTTTCGAGCACATTTTTTACTAAATATTTTTCATTGTCAATCTTTTTAGAGATTAGATAAATTTTTTATTTCCTTCTTTATTTCGAAATCAATTAAGTTTTTATGACTAAACTTAAATTTTTAAGATTTCCTATAAATTTTTTTCTGTTCTTATTAATTTATGAAAAAATTACTAAATTTTAAATACTTGCACAGCAATAAAACTCATCAACATATTCGCTTTTTAATTATTAAACTTTTAAGCACAAAACAGATTTATTTTAGCAAGAACTCTGAACAGGGCACGAAGCAAATAAAATAATTTTCAATACTTTTCTAATGAAAAATACTCCCGCGTGCTCATCTTTAACCGTAAATATCATTGATTTAACTAAAACGCTTTCTGTTGCCATAAAGTGTAACGGGCAAAATATTGAATATTAAATACAATAATAGAGAGCACAAAAAAATTAATTCATGGATCACTCAGCTGAAAATAAAATTCTCCACAGCAACATCAACAACATCGTCATTATCATCGTCGTCATATAAATCGACGTCATCAGCATATTTTTGGCGTCAATAGAGAGTGGATATATGTACATAGTCGGCACGATTCTTATCCGATAGATGTTGTGGATTATTTCAAAAAAGGCACCATATACGAGGGCAGCTGTAGAATGTCACTACTTAACGACAAAATAAATAAGATTTTAAACGTGCAATGAAAAGTGATAAGTTTTCTTGTCACTTTCTTAAAACTAGTTAAAAGAATTTTACATTAATTTCGAGCCAGTTGTCACCCATTGTTGGCTAATCACAAAAAATTATGCTTTTTTTATTACAACGAATTTATCATTCCATTTCACAACATTATACACGCACTTGTACATGTCTTTCATTTATTTTACAACATTATTGTCACTTCTCTCAGTATTGTCCACTTCGAGACATACATAAATGAATGCCGCCATTCTAAAATAGTTCAAACTTAAAATATTAACAACAGCAACGTTTGTATAATTAATAAAAGAAAATTAAAATAAAAATAAAAAACACTTAAGGAAATTTTTAATGCAAACACATGAATATCGGTCAAACATGGTGAATCATTTATGCACAATTATGATTATAAAAATGATTTAAAGACGAAAATTCTGTTCTCCTTTTCGATATAATTTTCAACTGGCGACGGCAATATAGACATTTGCCATTTTATTAACCCATTTGTTTTCGGTTTTCAAATTAAAGAAAAAAAAAATAAACAATAATTATAATTGGAAATTTTAAAACACACACAAAAGCCAATCAAAAATATTTTGATTTAATGCACCATGGGCCAGATGTGCTTGTTGCTTACAAATACAAAACGTACTCACAGTTATATATAGATTGCAAATATAGTTCAATGGCATGTGTAATAAATGAAAGAAAATTTTATTCAAAGAAGAGTAAAGAATAATAAACAAAAAACACTTTAAAAATATTGAAATGTTTTTTACAATTACACTGCGCACTCTTTTCACGAGTGTCAAAATAATGGAAAAGAGATGAACTTATTTAATTTTATATAAATTAATGCAAAAAATATAAAAGAAAATTTGATAAATTGCAGAAGTCTTTCGATTTAACAAAATCACAGTGTGTTTATGCTGTTCGTCCCATACACGTATCCTTCATTCAAACGTCTATTTTTCGATGAATTTTTTGAAATAAGTTTTAATAATAATAAACTTTGTAACAAAAAAAATTTAACTTACTTTCCTCTTGTTGTTATTAAAAAATTATAAGCAATATTTCTCTCTAATAGAGGATAGATCCAAGTACTGGCAGTCTCATTAAAAATATAGTCAAAAACAATCAAATAAACCCTGATGATGATAGTGTAGCGACCAACAAAAACAATACTACTCCATTCTGCTAGTGTAATAATTGGCTTCTCCTTTATCCTTCCGTAATCTTGTTAATATTTTAAATGGGAAAGTTTTAAAATTTACTTAATTTAAATTCAAAATTGGCGTCGTATGACGCCAAATCCGATTTTTTACTGGAATTAAGTGAAAATTTTCCTGGTCATCATTCACTTACAATCTAAAATAAAAAAATTCCTTATTTCAAAAAAAAATCTTACTAACTTTTAGTAAAATTTTTTTGGAAATGTTACCAAATATTTATGAAATGTTTCTAAATTTTTTAATTTATGATCACTAGAACTGAAATTTATTATATATATTTTTTTTAATTCATGAATTTCCTTAATATTCTTTTCAATTACCAATTTAAAATTCTATTCAAGCGATTTTTCATAAATTCCAGCTCATGAACTTTTTTAATTTCCTATCCGAAGTGAACTATTTTCTTTTTCATTAAAGGAAGGAAGAATAATCAATCACGGGAAAATTTTTTAATGTTTTAAAATCCATAATATGACAGGGAACCTGAAAACTATTCTCTTTTTTTAAAGCAGTTATTTGATAATTCCTTATCGCATTCATAGATTTAAAAAATTTATAGAAACATTATGCCTGTAATGACTTTTTCCTCCAATGAAAAAATAATAGTTTACATGGGAAAATAAATTAAGAAAATTCACGAACTGGAATTTAAGAAAAAGTTTCTGAATTGGTGTTTAAAGGTCGTGGCTAAAAAATATTACTTTTTTTATGGTGTTGTCTGGAGTAGTTGTGTGGCGTGTTGACCACAAACCAAATTATTACTGAGAACGTGAGTTAGATCTCTTATTCAAGACAAGTCATAAACATTATGAATTTTTCTGATGTACATTAGTGAAGCACTGTGACTGTTTAAGTATTGAATGCGTAGCACTAATCATTGGATAGTACCGGCAGTGACGAATACTCTTTGATAATGTACATCACAATGACTGCCTTCGTCGGCAATGTTAGCAGAATCATCGGCCAAGTAAAACCATTAACAAAGTGGCTACAGAGTATAACTTAAAAACGTTTTCGTGCGTCTACATAACACCACAGGCGCTGCAACATTTCTATAAAAAAGTAATAAAACGCGCAATAGTAGTGTTGCAAGAATTAAGTTTTCTTATTTTCATCATATGTCCTCTCCAAACTGTCCCTTTCCCAAAGAAGTAATACTTTATCTAATCGTCATTAATTCACTTAAAAGCAATCCTGATGTAACTTTCCATTGTAAAGGGGATTTATAAAGACTAGTAAAAGAACATTGATCACGCCTTTGCTCACCATTTCCTCTTTCCAAAGAATTACACTAAGAATATTATGAATGTTGATGAAGTAGAATTTAGAAATTAAAAAATAGGGAAAAAATTCAACAAAAATTTTAAGTTGCAACCATTTTCAAATAATTTTCCGAAAGTTCGATAAACATTTTACTGAAATCAAGGAAATTTTTCTAGCAGCGAAAACGGCTTTGGCGCCATACGGCAACCATTTTGTACTCGTTACATTGAGATAATTTTCCTAAATTTTAGATCATTATTTTATTTTACTTTATCAAAAAAAAAAAACGCAGGACCGAAAAGTTAAAGTGCCATACATAAATATGGGGCCACCTTAATTCTTATATGGTCACTTTAGTGTCAAGTGTTCAAGAGCTAGAAAATTTCTTTTTTAGATATAATTTTAATTCCTCAGACAAACTCAATTTCTGTAAGGGAATGGGTGAGGACAAGGGTTCATGGTAGTAAAAATTAAATGAAAAAAAAAAAAATATTATTGAACTGATTTGTTGCATTTAAGACTGGAATTAATTTACAAAAAATTATCCTGTAGTTAAAAAAATCGTTGCTTCTATTTCTGTTTTATGTATCTAATGTCTGTAATTCTAATTTACCAAATCAATATTTGACAAATAATTAATTCTTAGAAATAATTACTATATAATATCAGAATTATAAAGAATTATTTTTAAACAAAAATAATATCGAGTATATTCAATTGTTAAGTCTTAAGATCCTATTAACAATTTTCCCCTCAAAAAGATCACCGAAGGGTACCAAAACATTGGGATAGTAATAAATATTTATAAACTTTAATAAACACCTAATATTGAAATTTATCATTTGGGATATTCTCCCCAACTAGTCGTTAAAAACGATTAGAGCTTTTGCAAAATGCTTTGTTTGTTGTGGCTTTAGCTCTTCATATGCCGACATTGCATTGGTTTGCTAAACTAAAACCAAATCGTGAGAGAAGTTTAAGTAGTTTGAAAACATTCAACGTTGAGTATAATTGTTTATTGTGTTCTTTGTATAAAAGCATTCTAAGCCTACTATGATTATGTATTTGTTATAATTCATATAAAATATTGAATTCTCATATTGTATTGGATTTGTGTGGCATTAACATCCGAGGTTGAATGTTTTCAAACTGCTTAAACTTCACTGACGATTTGGTTTTAGCAACCAATGAAATGTCGGTATATGAAGGGCTAAAGCCACAACAAACAATGCATTTTAATAAACACCTTTAGCCTGAATTGGTGAATATATTATTATATAGTCATATAGTGATTCTTGTAAAAATATTATCAATATATAAAATATCTTCTTAAATATGTCTGGGGGTCAGCAATAAAAATAGATAGTGTTGTATAAATAATCCTACTTCAAACTCATTTTAAATGACACAAATTGTTGGATATTTTCAGAGCTACAGATTTTGAATCTTAATAAATTTTCTAGACGTTCTACTTTTGACTGTGACACATCATACTTGAAGCGCAGTATCATCTGTAATAATTGAATTTTCTCTAACGAATGCTGTAAATCATACGGCAGAGAATTTGAGCCTTAGTGTAATTGATGATTATTAATATTACCAAAAAAAATTTACCTCATCATTTAGAAACATTAATTAATAAAAAATTTAGCTTTTTCACAACAATTATTGATTGAACTAATTCATTATACCATTATAAAGCCAATTTATTAGTTCAACGTTATTTCCCATTAATCTTTTCTTTGTTCTTAATTTGTTTCTTTCAAAGTCTTCTATAAATATTTCCATTTCGTCTTATTTATAATCACATGAGTGTGCACGGCAAAGCCAAAAAAAGAGAGAAAAAAAAGAAAACAAAAATAAAAATAAAAACAAACAAGTTGCAAACAATATTGTTGCCATAAAAAATGTATGCGAATGAAATATATGTGTGTGAAGATAAATTTAAATTTAACTTGTACAGACAAAAACCATATTTTTTAGTAATGACAATTTCGCAGTTAACAGAGCTCTGTTAACCAGTTAACAGAAATCCCAAAATGGACTAGGTTCATTTAAAAGGCGAAATGTAGGAACTACGACAAGGATAAAAAAAGTATATATCAGAAAATATGCTCCAGGAATTTTTTAATGAAACTGTGACAATACGGAAGCAAAATACATGTTAAAGTAGCAATATAGCTCGTTTAAACAAATGTAATTTCTTGAGAAGATTAGTGGTCATATAGAATTTAAATTAATTTAAATTAACTTACAAGTTATGACCAAAATAGTAACCAGTTCTACTAAAAAGTGGCCGGGGAGAGGCAGTAGTAGAACTGGTTACCTTTTTGGTCATAACTTGATTAGTTTTCAAGATATCGACTTGATTTCTATTTCTTTGGATAGACAAACGAATTGGCTTTAATTCGAATTTTTTTTTGCGGGTAGTGCGAAAAAAATTTTTTTTCCTCAAAAATTATGATGACCTAACCCCTTTGTTTTTTTGAAAAAATGGCAAAAAAAATTTTTTCTTATTTTCGGCAAAAAAAATTTCGAATTAAAGCCAATACGTTTAGCTATCCAACGCAAAAGAAGCCAAGTGGATATTTTGAAAAGTAAGCAAGTTATGACCAAAATGATAACTAGTTCTACTACTGCCTCCTCCCAGCCAGTTTTTAGTAGAACTGGTTACCATTTTGGTCATAACTTGCTTAGTTTTCAAGATATCGACTTGATTTCTTTTGCGTTGGATAGAGAAACGTGCTGGCTTTAATTCGATTTATTTTTTTCGAGGGTAGTGCGAAAAAAATTTTTTTCCTCAAAAATTATGATGACCTAACCCCTTTGTTTTTTTGAAAAAATGGCAAAAAAAATTTTTTTCTTATTTTCGGCAAAAAAAATTTTCGAATGAAAGCCAATACGTTTAGCTATCCAACGCAAAAGAAGCCAAGTGGATATTTTGAAAAGTAAGCAAGTTATGACCAAAAAGGTAACCAGTTCTACTGCTGCCTCTTCCCAGCCAGTTTTTAGTAGAACTGGTTACCATTTTGGTCATAACTTGCTTAGTTTTCAAGATATCGACTTTATTTCTTTTGCGTTGGATAGAGAAACGTGCTGGCTTTAATTCGATTTATTTTTTTCGCGGGTAGTGCGAAAAAAATTTTTTTCCTCAAAAATTATGATGACCTTAACCCCTTTGTTTTTTTGAAAAAATGGCAAAAAAATTTTTTTCTTATTTTCGCCAAAAAAAATTTTCGAATTAAAGCCAATACGTTTAGCTATCCAACGCAAAAGAAGCCAAGTGGATATTTTGAAAAGTAAGCAAGTTATGACCAAAAAGGTAACCAGTTCTACTACTGCCTCTTCCCAGCCAGTTTTTAGTAGAACTGGTTACCATTTTGGTCATAACTTGCTTAGTTTTCAAGATATCGACTTAATTTCTTTTGCGTTGGATAGAGAAACGTGCTGGCTTTAATTCGATTAATTTTTTTCGCGGGTAGTGCGAAAAAAATTTTTTTCCTCAAAAATTATGATGAAAAAATGGCAAAAAAAATTTTTTCTTATTTTCGGCAAAAAAAATTTTCGAATTAAAGCCAATACGTTTAGCTATCCAACGCAAAAGAAGCCAAGTGGATATTTTGAAAAGTAAGCAAGTTATGACCAAAAAGGTAACCAGTTCTACTACTGCCTCCTTCCAGCCAGTTTTTAGTAGAACTGGTTACCATTTTGGTCATAACTTGCTTAGTTTTCAAGATATCGACTTGATTTCTTTTGCGTTGGATAGAGAAACGTGCTGGCTTTAATTCGATTTATTTTTTTCGCGGGTAGTGCGAAAAAAAATTTTTTCCTCAAAAATTATGATGACCTAACCCCTTTGTTTTTTTTTTTGAAAAAATGGCAAAAAATTTTTTTCTTACTTTCGGCAAAAAAAAAATTTCGAATTAAAGCCAATACGTTTAGCTATCCAACGCAAAAGTAGCCAAGTGGATATTTTGAAAAGTAAGCAAGTTATGACCAAAAAGGTAACCAGTTCTACTACTGCCTCTTCCCAGCCAGTTTTTAGTAGAACTGGTTACCATTTTGGTCATAACTTGCTTAGTTTTCAAGATATCGACTTGATTTCTTTTGCGTTAGATAGAGAAACGTGCTGGCTTTAATTCGATTTATTTTTTTCGCGGGTAGTGCGAAAAAAATTTTTTTCCTCAAAAATTATGATGACCTAACCCCTTTGTTTTTTTGAAAAAATGGCAAAAAAATTTTTTTCTTATTTTCGGCAAAAAAAATTTTCGAATGAAAGCCAATACGTTTAGCTATCCAACGCAAAAGAAGCCAAGTGGATATTTTGAAAAGTAAGAAAGTTAGGACCAAAAAGGTAACCAGTTCTACTACTGCCCCTTCCCAGCCAGTTTTTAGTAGAACTGGTTACCATTTTGGTCATAACTTGCTTAGTTTTCAAGATATCGACTTGATTTCTTTTGCGTTGGATAGAGAAACGTGCTGGCTTTAATTCGATTTATTTTTTTCGCGGGTAGTGCGAAAAAAATTTTTTTCCTCAAAAATTATGATGACCTAACCCCTTTGTTTTTTTGAAAAAATGGCAAAAAAAATTTTTCTTATTTTCGGCAAAAAAAATTTTCGAATGAAAGCCAATACGTTTAGCCATCCAACGCAAAAGAAGCCAAGTGGATATTTTGAAAAGTAAGCAAGTTATGACCAAAAAGGTAACCAGTTCTACTACTGCCTCTTCCCAGCCAGTTTTTAGTAGAACTGGTTACCATTTTGGTCATAACTTGCTTAGTTTTCAAGATATCGACTTGATTTCTTTTGCGTTGGATAGAGAAACGTGCTGGCTTTAATTCGATTTATTTTTTTCGCGGGTAGTGCGAAAAAAATTTTTTCCTCAAAAATTATGATGACCTAACCCCTTTGTTTTTTTGAAAAAATGGCAAAAAAATTTTTTTCTTATTTTCGGCAAAAAAAATTTTCGAATGAAAGCCAATACGTTTAGCTATCCAACGCAAAAGAAGCCAAGTGGATATTTTGAAAAGTAAGCAAGTTATGACCAAAAAGGTAACCAGTTCTACTACTGCCCCTTCCCAGCCAGTTTTTAGTAGAACTGGTTACCATTTTGGTCATAACTTGCTTAGTTTTCAAGATATCGACTTGATTTCTTTTGCGTTGGATAGAGAAACGTGCTGGCTTTAATTCGATTTATTTTTTTTGCGGGTAGTGCGAAAAAAATTTTTTTCCTCAAAATTATGATGACCTAACCCCTTTGTTTTTTTGAAAAAATGGCAAAAAAAATTTTTCTTATTTTCGGCAAAAAAAATTTTCGAATGAAAGCCAATACGTTTAGCCATCCAACGCAAAAGAAGCCAAGTGGATATTTTGAAAAGTAAGCAAGTTATGACCAAAAAGGTAACCAGTTCTACTACTGCCTCTTCCCAGCCAGTTTTTAGTAGAACTGGTTACCATTTTGGTCATAACTTGCTTAGTTTTCAAGATATCGACTTGATTTCTTTTGCGTTGGATAGAGAAACGTGCTGGCTTTAATTCGATTTATTTTTTTTGCGGGTAGTGCGAAAAAAATTTTTTTCCTCAAAATTATGATGACCTAACCCCTTTGTTTTTTTGAAAAAATGGCAAAAAAAATTTTTCTTATTTTCGGCAAAAAAAATTTTCGAATGAAAGCCAATACGTTTAGCCATCCAACGCAAAAGAAGCCAAGTGGATATTTTGAAAAGTAAGCAAGTTATGACCAAAAAGGTAACCAGTTCTACTACTGCCTCTTCCCAGCCAGTTTTTAGTAGAACTGGTTACCATTTTGGTCATAACTTGCTTAGTTTTCAAGATATCGACTTGATTTCTTTTGCGTTGGATAGAGAAACGTGCTGGCTTTAATTCGATTAATTTTTTTCGCGGGTAGTGCGAAAAAAATTTTTTTCCTCAAAAATTATGATGAAAAAATGGCAAAAAAAAATTTTTCTTATTTTCGGCAAAAAAGATTTTCGAATTAAAGCCAATACGTTTAGCTATCCAACGCAAAAGAAGCCAAGTGGATATTTTGAAAAGTAAGCAAGTTATGACCAAAAAGGTAACCAGTTCTACTACTGCCTCCTTCCAGCCAGTTTTTAGTAGAACTGGTTACCATTTTGGTCATAACTTGCTTAGTTTTCAAGATATCGACTTGATTTCTTTTGCGTTGGATAGAGAAACGTGCTGGCTTTAATTCGATTTATTTTTTTCGCGGGTAGTGCGAAAAAAATTTTTTTCCTCAAAAATTATGATGACCTAACCCCTTTGTTTTTTTTGAAAAAATGGCAAAAAATTTTTTTCTTATTTTCGGCAAAAAAAATTTTCGAATTAAAGCCAATACGTTTAGCTATCCAACGCAAAAGTAGCCAAGTGGATATTTTGAAAAGTAAGCAAGTTATGACCAAAAAGGTAACCAGTTCTACTACTGCCTCTTCCCAGCCAGTTTTTAGTAGAACTGGTTACCATTTTGGTCATAACTTGCTTAGTTTTCAAGATATCGACTTGATTTCTTTTGCGTTAGATAGAGAAACGTGCTGGCTTTAATTCGATTTATTTTTTTCGCGGGTAGTGCGAAAAAAATTTTTTTCCTCAAAAATTATGATGACCTAACCCCTTTGTTTTTTTGAAAAAATGGCAAAAAAATTTTTTTCTTATTTTCGGCAAAAAAAATTTTCGAATGAAAGCCAATACGTTTAGCTATCCAACGCAAGAGAAGCCAAGTGGATATCTTCAAAAGTAAGCAAGTTATGACCAAAAAGGTAACCAGTTCTACTGCTGCCTCTTCCCAGCCAGTTTTTAGTAGAACTGGTTACCATTTTGGTCATAACTTGCTTAGTTTTCAAGATATCGACTTGATTTCTTTTGCGTTGGATAGAGAAACGTGCTGGCTTTAACTCGATTTATTTTTTTCGGGGGTAGTGCGAAAAAAATTTTTTTCCTCAAAAATTATGATGACCTAACCACTTTGTTTTTTTGAAAAAATGGCAAAATTTTTTTTTTTATTTTCGGCAAAAAAAAAAATTTCGAATGAAAGCCAATACGTTTAGCTATCCAACGCAAAAGAAGCCAAGTGGATATTTTGAAAAGTAAGCAAGTTATGACCAAAAAGGTAACCAGTTCTACTACTGCCTCTTCCCAGCCAGTTTTTAGTAGAACTGGTTACCATTTTGGTCATAACTTGCTTAGTTTTCAAGATATCGACTTGATTTCTTTTGCGTTGGATAGAGAAACGTGCTGGCTTTAATTCGATTTATTTTTTTCGCGGGTAGTGCGAAAAAAATTTTTTTCCTCAAAAATTATGATGACCTAACCCCTTTGTTTTTTTGAAAAAATGGCAAAAAAATTTTTTTCTTATTTTCGGCAAAAAAAATTTTCGAATGAAAGCCAATACGTTTAGCTATCCAACGCAAAAGAAGCCAAGTGGATATTTTGAAAAGTAAGAAAGTTAGGACCAAAAAGGTAACCAGTTCTACTACTGCCCCTTCCCAGCCAGTTTTTAGTAGAACTGGTTACCATTTTGGTCATAACTTGCTTAGTTTTCAAGATATCGACTTGATTTCTTTTGCGTTGGATAGAGAAACGTGCTGGCTTTAATTCGATTTATTTTTTTCGCGGGTAGTGCGAAAAAAATTTTTTTCCTCAAAAATTATGATGACCTAACCCCTTTGTTTTTTTGAAAAAATGGCAAAAAAAATTTTTCTTATTTTCGGCAAAAAAAATTTTCGAATGAAAGCCAATACGTTTAGCCATCCAACGCAAAAGAAGCCAAGTGGATATTTTGAAAAGTAAGCAAGTTATGACCAAAAAGGTAACCAGTTCTACTACTGCCTCTTCCCAGCCAGTTTTTAGTAGAACTGGTTACCATTTTGGTCATAACTTGCTTAGTTTTCAAGATATCGACTTGATTTCTTTTGCGTTGGATAGAGAAACGTGCTGGCTTTAATTCGATTTATTTTTTTCGCGGGTAGTGCGAAAAAAATTTTTTCCTCAAAAATTATGATGACCTAACCCCTTTGTTTTTTTGAAAAAATGGCAAAAAAATTTTTTTCTTATTTTCGGCAAAAAAAATTTTCGAATGAAAGCCAATACGTTTAGCTATCCAACGCAAAAGAAGCCAAGTGGATATTTTGAAAAGTAAGCAAGTTAGGACCAAAAAGGTAACCAGTTCTACTACTGCCCCTTCCCAGCCAGTTTTTAGTAGAACTGGTTACCATTTTGGTCATAACTTGCTTAGTTTTCAAGATATCGACTTGATTTCTTTTGCGTTGGATAGAGAAACGTGCTGGCTTTAATTCGATTTATTTTTTTTGCGGGTAGTGCGAAAAAAATTTTTTTCCTCAAAATTATGATGACCTAACCCCTTTGTTTTTTTGAAAAAATGGCAAAAAAAATTTTTCTTATTTTCGGCAAAAAAAATTTTCGAATGAAAGCCAATACGTTTAGCTATCCAACGCAAGAGAAGCCAAGTGGATATCTTCAAAAGTAAGCAAGTTATGACCAAAAAGGTAACCAGTTCTACTGCTGCCTCTTCCCAGCCAGTTTTTAGTAGAACTGGTTACCATTTTGGTCATAACTTGCTTAGTTTTCAAGATATCGACTTGATTTCTATTTCGTTGGATAGACAAACGAATTGGCTTTAATTCGAATTTTTTTTTTGCGGGTAGTGCGAAAAAAATTTTTTTCCTCAAAAATTATGATGACCAACCCCTTTGTTTTTTTGAAAAAATGGCAAAAAAAATTTTTTTGTTATTTTCGGCAAAAAAATTTTTCGAATGAAAGCCAATATGTTTAGCTATCCAACGCAAAAGAAGCCAAGTGGATATTTTGAAAAGTAAGCAAGTTATGACCAAAAAGGTAACCAGTTCTACTACTGCCCCTTCCCAGCCAGTTTTTAGTAGAACTGGTTACCATTTTGGTCATAACTTGCTTAGTTTTCAAGATATCGACCTGATTTCCTTTGCGTTGGATAGATAAGCGTGCTGGCTTTAACTCGATTTATTTTTTTCCTCAAAAATTATGATGACCTAACCCCTTTGTTTCTTTGAAAAAATTGCAAAAAATTTTTTTGTTATTTTCGGCAAAAAAAATTTTTCGAATGAAAGCCAATATGTTTAGCTATCCAACGCAAAAGAAGCCAAGTGGATATTTTGAAAAGTAAGCAAGTTATGACCAAAAACGTAACCAGTTGTACTACTGCCTCTTCCCGGCCAGTTTTTAGTAGAACTGGTTACCATTTTGGTCATAACTTGCTTAGTTTTCAAGATATCGACTTGATTTCTTTTGCGTTGGATAGAGAAACGTGCTGGCTTTAACTCGATTTATTTTTTTCGCGGGTAGTGCGAAAAAAATTTTTTTCCTCAAAAATTATGATGACCTAACCCCTTTGTTTTTTTGAAAAAATGGCAAAAAAATTTTTTTCTTATTTTCGGCAAAAAAAATTTTCGAATGAAAGCCAATACGTTTAGCTATCCAACGCAAAAGAAGCCAAGTGGATATTTTGAAAAGTAAGCAAGTTAGGACCAAAAAGGTAACCAGTTCTACTACTGCCCCTTCCCAGCCAGTTTTTAGTAGAACTGGTTACCATTTTGGTCATAACTTGCTTAGTTTTCAAGATATCGACTTGATTTCTTTTGCGTTGGATAGAGAAACGTGCTGGCTTTAATTCGATTTATTTTTTTTGCGGGTAGTGCGAAAAAAATTTTTTTCCTCAAAATTATGATGACCTAACCCCTTTGTTTTTTTGAAAAAATGGCAAAAAAAATTTTTCTTATTTTCGGCAAAAAAAATTTTCGAATGAAAGCCAATACGTTTAGCTATCCAACGCAAGAGAAGCCAAGTGGATATCTTCAAAAGTAAGCAAGTTATGACCAAAAAGGTAACCAGTTCTACTGCTGCCTCTTCCCAGCCAGTTTTTAGTAGAACTGGTTACCATTTTGGTCATAACTTGCTTAGTTTTCAAGATATCCACTTGGCTTCTTTTGCGTTGGATAGAGAAACGTGCTGGCTTTAATTCGATTTATTTTTTTCGCGGGTAGTGCGAAAAAAATTTTTTTCCTCAAAAATTATGATGACCTAACCCCTTTGTTTTTTTGAAAAAATGGCAAAAAAAATTTTTCTTATTTTCGGCAAAAAAAAATTTCGAATGAAAGCCAATACGTTTAGCCATCCAACGCAAAAGAAGCCAAGTGGATATTTTGAAAAGTAAGCAAGTTATGACCAAAAAGGTAACCAGTTCTACTACTGCCTCTTCCCAGCCAGTTTTTAGTAGAACTGGTTACCATTTTGGTCATAACTTGCTTAGTTTTCAAGATATCGACTTGATTTCTTTTGCGTTGGATAGAGAAACGTGCTGGCTTTAATTCGATTAATTTTTTTTCGCGGGTAGTGCGAAAAAAATTTTTTTCCTCAAAAATTATGATGAAAAAATGGCAAAAAAAATTTTTTCTTATTTTCGGCAAAAAAGATTTTCGAATTAAAGCCAATACGTTTAGCTATCCAACGCAAAAGAAGCCAAGTGGATATTTTGAAAAGTAAGCAAGTTATGACCAAAAAGGTAACCAGTTCTAATACTGCCTCCTTCCAGCCAGTTTTTAGTAGAACTGGTTACCATTTTGGTCATAACTTGCTTAGTTTTCAAGATATCCACTTGGCTTCTTTTGCGTTGGATAGAGAAACGTGCTGGCTTTAATTCGATTTATTTTTTTCGCGGGTAGTGCGAAAAAAATTTTTTTCCTCAAAAATTATGATGACCTAACCCCTTTGTTTTTTTGAAAAAATGGCAAAAAAATTTTTTTCTTATTTTCGGCAAAAAAAATTTTCGAATGAAAGCCAATACGTTTAGCTATCCAACGCAAAAGAAGCCAAGTGGATATTTTGAAAAGTAAGCAAGTTAGGACCAAAAAGGTAACCAGTTCTACTACTGCCCCTTCCCAGCCAGTTTTTAGTAGAACTGGTTACCATTTTGGTCATAACTTGCTTAGTTTTCAAGATATCGACTTGATTTCTATTTCGTTGGATAGACAAACGAATTGGCTTTAATTCGAATTTTTTTTTTGCGGGTAGTGCGAAAAAAATTTTTTTCCTCAAAAATTATGATGACCAACCCCTTTGTTTTTTTGAAAAAATGGCAAAAAAAATTTTTTTGTTATTTTCGGCAAAAAAATTTTTCGAATGAAAGCCAATATGTTTAGCTATCCAACGCAAAAGAAGCCAAGTGGATATTTTGAAAAGTAAGCAAGTTATGACCAAAAAGGTAACCAGTTCTACTACTGCCCCTTCCCAGCCAGTTTTTAGTAGAACTGGTTACCATTTTGGTCATAACTTGCTTAGTTTTCAAGATATCGACCTGATTTCCTTTGCGTTGGATAGATAAGCGTGCTGGCTTTAACTCGATTTATTTTTTTCCTCAAAAATTATGATGACCTAACCCCTTTGTTTCTTTGAAAAAATTGCAAAAAATTTTTTTGTTATTTTCGGCAAAAAAATTTTTCGAATGAAAGCCAATATGTTTAGCTATCCAACGCAAAAGAAGCCAAGTGGATATTTTGAAAAGTAAGCAAGTTATGACCAAAAACGTAACCAGTTGTACTACTGCCTCTTCCCGGCCAGTTTTTAGTAGAACTGGTTACCATTTTGGTCATAACTTGCTTAGTTTTCAAGATATCGACTTGATTTCTTTTGCGTTGGATAGAGAAACGTGCTGGCTTTAACTCGATTTATTTTTTTCGCGGGTAGTGCGAAAAAAATTTTTTTCCTCAAAAATTATGATGACCTAACCCCTTTGTTTTTTTTTTGAAAAAATGGCAAAAAAAATTTTTCTTATTTTCGGCAAAAAAAATTTTCGAATGAAAGCCAATACGTTTAGCCATCCAACGCAAAAGAAGCCAAGTGGATATTTTGAAAAGTAAGCAAGTTATGACCAAAAAGGTAACCAGTTCTACTACTGCCTCTTCCCAGCCAGTTTTTAGTAGAACTGGTTACCATTTTGGTCATAACTTGCTTAGTTTTCAAGATATCGACTTGATTTCTTTTGCGTTGGATAGAGAAACGTGCTGGCTTTAATTCGATTTATTTTTTTCGCGGGTAGTGCGAAAAAAATTTTTTTCCTCAAAAATTATGATGACCTAACCCCTTTGTTTTTTTGAAAAAATGGCAAAAAAAATTTTTCTTATTTTCGGCAAAAAAAAATTTCGAATGAAAGCCAATACGTTTAGCCATCCAACGCAAAAGAAGCCAAGTGGATATTTTGAAAAGTAAGCAAGTTATGACCAAAAAGGTAACCAGTTCTACTACTGCTTCTTCCC
Organism: Germaria angustata; assembly: GCA_963681545.1. Taxonomy (NCBI): domain Eukaryota; kingdom Metazoa; phylum Arthropoda; class Insecta; order Diptera; family Tachinidae; genus Germaria; species Germaria angustata. Next base: position 55,186,816 of record OY813001.1, on the reverse strand, counting down.
AGCCAGTTTTTAGTAGAACTGGTTACCATTTTGGTCATAACTTGCTTAGTTTTCAAGATATCGACTTGATTTCTTTTGCGTTGGATAGAGAAACGTGCTGGCTTTAATTCGATTAATTTTTTTCGCGGGTAGTGCGAAAAAAATATTTTTCCTCAAAAATTATGATGAAAAAATGGCAAAAAAAATTTTTTCTTATTTTCGGCAAAAAAAAATTTCGAATTAAAGCCAATACGTTTAGCTATCCAACGCAAAAGAAGCCAAGTGGATATTTTGAAAAGTAAGCAAGTTATGACCAAAAAGGTAACCAGTTCTACTACTGCCTCTTCCCAGCCAGTTTTTAGTAGAACTGGTTACCATTTTGGTCATAACTTGCTTAGTTTTCAAGATATCGACTTGATTTCTTTTGCGTTGGATAGAGAAACGTGCTGGCTTTAATTCGATTTATTTTTTTCGCGGGTAGTGCGAAAAAAATTTTTTTCCTCAAAAATTATGATGACCTAACCCCTTTGTTTTTTTGAAAAAATGGCAAAAAAATTTTTTTCTTATTTTCGGCAAAAAAAATTTTCGAATGAAAGCCAATACGTTTAGCTATCCAACGCAAAAGAAGCCAAGTGGATATTTTGAAAAGTAAGAAAGTTAGGACCAAAAAGGTAACCAGTTCTACTACTGCCCCTTCCCAGCCAGTTTTTAGTAGAACTGGTTACCATTTTGGTCATAACTTGCTTAGTTTTCAAGATATCGACTTGATTTCTTTTGCGTTGGATAGAGAAACGTGCTGGCTTTAATTCGATTTATTTTTTTCGCGGGTAGTGCGAAAAAAATTTTTTTCCTCAAAAATTATGATGACCTAACCCCTTTGTTTTTTTGAAAAAATGGCAAAAAAAATTTTTCTTATTTTCGGCAAAAAAAATTTTCGAATGAAAGCCAATACGTTTAGCCATCCAACGCAAAAGAAGCCAAGTGGATATTTTGAAAAGTAAGCAAGTTATGACCAAAAAGGTAACCAGTTCTACTACTGCCTCTTCCCAGCCAGTTTTTAGTAGAACTGGTTACCATTTTGGTCATAACTTGCTTAGTTTTCAAGATATCGACTTGATTTCTTTTGCGTTGGATAGAGAAACGTGCTGGCTTTAATTCGATTTATTTTTTTCGCGGGTAGTGCGAAAAAAATTTTTTCCTCAAAAATTATGATGACCTAACCCCTTTGTTTTTTTGAAAAAATGGCAAAAAAATTTTTTTCTTATTTTCGGCAAAAAAAATTTTCGAATGAAAGCCAATACGTTTAGCCATCCAACGCAAAAGAAGCCAAGTGGATATTTTGAAAAGTAAGCAAGTTATGACCAAAAAGGTAACCAGTTCTACTACTGCCTCTTCCCAGCCAGTTTTTAGTAGAACTGGTTACCATTTTGGTCATAACTTGCTTAGTTTTCAAGATATCGACTTGATTTCTTTTGCGTTGGATAGAGAAACGTGCTGGCTTTAATTCGATTTATTTTTTTCGCGGGTAGTGCGAAAAAAATTTTTTCCTCAAAAATTATGATGACCTAACCCCTTTGTTTTTTTTTGAAAAAATGGCAAAAAAATTTTTTTCTTATTTTCGGCAAAAAAAATTTTCGAATGAAAGCCAATACGTTTAGCTATCCAACGCAAAAGAAGCCAAGTGGATATTTTGAAAAGTAAGCAAGTTAGGACCAAAAAGGTAACCAGTTCTACTACTGCCCCTTCCCAGCCAGTTTTTAGTAGAACTGGTTACCATTTTGGTCATAACTTGCTTAGTTTTCAAGATATCGACTTGATTTCTTTTGCGTTGGATAGAGAAACGTGCTGGCTTTAATTCGATTTATTTTTTTCGCGGGTAGTGCGAAAAAAATTTTTTTCCTCAAAAATTATGATGACCTAACCCCTTTGTTTTTTTGAAAAAATGGCAAAAAAAATTTTTCTTATTTTCGGCAAAAAAAATTTTCGAATGAAAGCCAATACGTTTAGCCATCCAACGCAAAAGAAGCCAAGTGGATATTTTGAAAAGTAAGCAAGTTATGACCAAAAAGGTAACCAGTTCTACTACTGCCTCTTCCCAGCCAGTTTTTAGTAGAACTGGTTACCATTTTGGTCATAACTTGCTTAGTTTTCAAGATATCGACTTGATTTCTTTTGCGTTGGATAGAGAAACGTGCTGGCTTTAATTCGATTTATTTTTTTCGCGGGTAGTGCGAAAAAAATTTTTTCCTCAAAAATTATGATGACCTAACCCCTTTGTTTTTTTTTGAAAAAATGGCAAAAAAATTTTTTTCTTATTTTCGGCAAAAAAAATTTTCGAATGAAAGCCAATACGTTTAGCTATCCAACGCAAAAGAAGCCAAGTGGATATTTTGAAAAGTAAGCAAGTTAGGACCAAAAAGGTAACCAGTTCTACTACTGCCCCTTCCCAGCCAGTTTTTAGTAGAACTAGTTACCATTTTGGTCATAACTTGCTTAGTTTTCAAGATATCGACTTGATTTCTTTTGCGTTGGATAGAGAAACGTGCTGGCTTTAATTCGATTTATTTTTTTCGCGGGTAGTGCGAAAAAAATTTTTTTCCTCAAAAATTATGATGACCTAACCCCTTTGTTTTTTTGAAAAAATGGCAAAAAAAATTTTTCTTATTTTCGGCAAAAAAAATTTTCGAATGAAAGCCAATACGTTTAGCCATCCAACGCAAAAGAAGCCAAGTGGATATTTTGAAAAGTAAGCAAGTTATGACCAAAAAGGTAACCAGTTCTACTACTGCCTCTTCCCAGCCAGTTTTTAGTAGAACTGGTTACCATTTTGGTCATAACTTGCTTAGTTTTCAAGATATCGACTTGATTTCTTTTGCGTTGGATAGAGAAACGTGCTGGCTTTAATTCGATTTATTTTTTTCGCGGGTAGTGCGAAAAAAATTTTTTCCTCAAAAATTATGATGACCTAACCCCTTTGTTTTTTTTTGAAAAAATGGCAAAAAAATTTTTTTCTTATTTTCGGCAAAAAAAATTTTCGAATGAAAGCCAATACGTTTAGCTATCCAACGCAAAAGAAGCCAAGTGGATATTTTGAAAAGTAAGCAAGTTAGGACCAAAAAGGTAACCAGTTCTACTACTGCCCCTTCCCAGCCAGTTTTTAGTAGAACTGGTTACCATTTTGGTCATAACTTGCTTAGTTTTCAAGATATCGACTTGATTTCTTTTGCGTTGGATAGCTAAAAAAAATAAATCGAATTAAAGCCAGCACGTTTCTCTATCCAACGCAAAAGAAATCAAGTGGATATTTTGAAAAGTAAGCAAGTTATGACCAAAAAGGTAACCAGTTCTACTACTGCCTCTTCCCAGCCAGTTTTTAGTAGAACTGGTTACCATTTTGGTCATAACTTGCTTAGTTTTCAAGATATCGACTTGATTTCTTTTGCGTTGGATAGAGAAACGTGCTGGCTTTAATTCGATTTATTTTTTTCGCGGGTAGTGCGAAAAAAATTTTTTTCCTCAAAAATTATGATGACTTAACCCCTTTGTTTTTTTGAAAAAATGGCAAAAAAAATTTTTCTTATTTTCGGCAAAAAAAATTTTCGAATGAAAGCCAATACGTTTAGCCATCCAACGCAAAAGAAGCCAAGTGGATATTTTGAAAAGTAAGCAAGTTATGACCAAAAAGGTAACCAGTTCTACTACTGCTTCTTCCCAGCCAGTTTTTAGTAGAACTGGTTACCATTTTGGTCATAACTTGCTTAGTTTTCAAGATATCGACTTGATTTCTATTTCGTTGGATAGACAAACGAATTGGCTTTAATTCGAATTTTTTTTTTGCGGGTAGTGCGAAAAAAATTTTTTTCCTCAAAAATTATGATGACCAACCCCTTTGTTTTTTTGAAAAAATGGCAAAAAAAATTTTTTTGTTATTTTCGGCAAAAAAATTTTTCGAATGAAAGCCAATACGTTTAGCCATCCAACGCAAAAGAAGCCAAGTGGATATTTTGAAAAGTAAGCAAGTTATGACCAAAAAGGTAACCAGTTCTACTACTGCTTCTTCCCAGCCAGTTTTTAGTAGAACTGGTTACCATTTTGGTCATAACTTGCTTAGTTTTCAAGATATCGACTTGATTTCTTTTGCGTTGGATAGAGAAACGTGCTGGCTTTAATTCGATTAATTTTTTTCGCGGGTAGTGCGAAAAAAATATTTTTCCTCAAAAATTATGATGAAAAAATGGCAAAAAAAATTTTTTCTTATTTTCGGCAAAAAAAAATTTCGAATTAAAGCCAATACGTTTAGCTATCCAACGCAAAAGAAGCCAAGTGGATATTTTGAAAAGTAAGCAAGTTATGACCAAAAAGGTAACCAGTTCTACTACTGCCTCTTCCCAGCCAGTTTTTAGTAGAACTGGTTACCATTTTGGTCATAACTTGCTTAGTTTTCAAGATATCGACTTGATTTCTTTTGCGTTGGATAGAGAAACGTGCTGGCTTTAATTCGATTTATTTTTTTCGCGGGTAGTGCGAAAAAAATTTTTTTCCTCAAAAATTATGATGACCTAACCCCTTTGTTTTTTTGAAAAAATGGCAAAAAAATTTTTTTCTTATTTTCGGCAAAAAAAATTTTCGAATGAAAGCCAATACGTTTAGCTATCCAACGCAAAAGAAGCCAAGTGGATATTTTGAAAAGTAAGAAAGTTAGGACCAAAAAGGTAACCAGTTCTACTACTGCCCCTTCCCAGCCAGTTTTTAGTAGAACTGGTTACCATTTTGGTCATAACTTGCTTAGTTTTCAAGATATCGACTTGATTTCTTTTGCGTTGGATAGAGAAACGTGCTGGCTTTAATTCGATTTATTTTTTTCGCGGGTAGTGCGAAAAAAATTTTTTTCCTCAAAAATTATGATGACCTAACCCCTTTGTTTTTTTGAAAAAATGGCAAAAAAAATTTTTCTTATTTTCGGCAAAAAAAATTTTCGAATGAAAGCCAATACGTTTAGCCATCCAACGCAAAAGAAGCCAAGTGGATATTTTGAAAAGTAAGCAAGTTATGACCAAAAAGGTAACCAGTTCTACTACTGCCTCTTCCCAGCCAGTTTTTAGTAGAACTGGTTACCATTTTGGTCATAACTTGCTTAGTTTTCAAGATATCGACTTGATTTCTTTTGCGTTGGATAGAGAAACGTGCTGGCTTTAATTCGATTTATTTTTTTCGCGGGTAGTGCGAAAAAAATTTTTTCCTCAAAAATTATGATGACCTAACCCCTTTGTTTTTTTGAAAAAATGGCAAAAAAATTTTTTTCTTATTTTCGGCAAAAAAAATTTTCGAATGAAAGCCAATACGTTTAGCCATCCAACGCAAAAGAAGCCAAGTGGATATTTTGAAAAGTAAGCAAGTTATGACCAAAAAGGTAACCAGTTCTACTACTGCCTCTTCCCAGCCAGTTTTTAGTAGAACTGGTTACCATTTTGGTCATAACTTGCTTAGTTTTCAAGATATCGACTTGATTTCTTTTGCGTTGGATAGAGAAACGTGCTGGCTTTAATTCGATTTATTTTTTTCGCGGGTAGTGCGAAAAAAATTTTTTCCTCAAAAATTATGATGACCTAACCCCTTTGTTTTTTTTTGAAAAAATGGCAAAAAAATTTTTTTCTTATTTTCGGCAAAAAAAATTTTCGAATGAAAGCCAATACGTTTAGCTATCCAACGCAAAAGAAGCCAAGTGGATATTTTGAAAAGTAAGCAAGTTAGGACCAAAAAGGTAACCAGTTCTACTACTGCCCCTTCCCAGCCAGTTTTTAGTAGAACTGGTTACCATTTTGGTCATAACTTGCTTAGTTTTCAAGATATCGACTTGATTTCTTTTGCGTTGGATAGCTAAAAAAAATAAATCGAATTAAAGCCAGCACGTTTCTCTATCCAACGCAAAAGAAATCAAGTGGATATTTTGAAAAGTAAGCAAGTTATGACCAAAAAGGTAACCAGTTCTACTACTGCCTCTTCCCAGCCAGTTTTTAGTAGAACTGGTTACCATTTTGGTCATAACTTGCTTAGTTTTCAAGATATCGACTTGATTTCTTTTGCGTTGGATAGAGAAACGTGCTGGCTTTAATTCGATTTATTTTTTTCGCGGGTAGTGCGAAAAAAATTTTTTTCCTCAAAAATTATGATGACTTAACCCCTTTGTTTTTTTGAAAAAATGGCAAAAAAAATTTTTCTTATTTTCGGCAAAAAAAATTTTCGAATGAAAGCCAATACGTTTAGCCATCCAACGCAAAAGAAGCCAAGTGGATATTTTGAAAAGTAAGCAAGTTATGACCAAAAAGGTAACCAGTTCTACTACTGCTTCTTCCCAGCCAGTTTTTAGTAGAACTGGTTACCATTTTGGTCATAACTTGCTTAGTTTTCAAGATATCGACTTGATTTCTTTTGCGTTGGATAGAGAAACGTGCTGGCTTTAATTCGATTAATTTTTTTCGCGGGTAGTGCGAAAAAAATTTTTTTCCTCAAAAATTATGATGAAAAAATGGCAAAAAAAATTTTTTCTTATTTTCGGCAAAAAAAAATTTCGAATTAAAGCCAATACGTTTAGCTATCCAACGCAAAAGAAGCCAAGTGGATATTTTGAAAAGTAAGCAAGTTATGACCAAAAAGGTAACCAGTTCTACTACTGCCTCTTCCCAGCCAGTTTTTAGTAGAACTGGTTACCATTTTGGTCATAACTTGCTTAGTTTTCAAGATATCGACTTGATTTCTTTTGCGTTGGATAGAGAAACGTGCTGGCTTTAATTCGATTTATTTTTTTCGCGGGTAGTGCGAAAAAAATTTTTTTCCTCAAAAATTATGATGACCTAACCCCTTTGTTTTTTTGAAAAAATGGCAAAAAAATTTTTTTCTTATTTTCGGCAAAAAAAATTTTCGAATGAAAGCCAATACGTTTAGCTATCCAACGCAAAAGAAGCCAAGTGGATATTTTGAAAAGTAAGAAAGTTAGGACCAAAAAGGTAACCAGTTCTACTACTGCCCCTTCCCAGCCAGTTTTTAGTAGAACTGGTTACCATTTTGGTCATAACTTGCTTAGTTTTCAAGATATCGACTTGATTTCTTTTGCGTTGGATAGAGAAACGTGCTGGCTTTAATTCGATTTATTTTTTTCGCGGGTAGTGCGAAAAAAATTTTTTTCCTCAAAAATTATGATGACCTAACCCCTTTGTTTTTTTGAAAAAATGGCAAAAAAAATTTTTCTTATTTTCGGCAAAAAAAATTTTCGAATGAAAGCCAATACGTTTAGCCATCCAACGCAAAAGAAGCCAAGTGGATATTTTGAAAAGTAAGCAAGTTATGACCAAAAAGGTAACCAGTTCTACTACTGCCTCTTCCCAGCCAGTTTTTAGTAGAACTGGTTACCATTTTGGTCATAACTTGCTTAGTTTTCAAGATATCGACTTGATTTCTTTTGCGTTGGATAGAGAAACGTGCTGGCTTTAATTCGATTTATTTTTTTCGCGGGTAGTGCGAAAAAAATTTTTTCCTCAAAAATTATGATGACCTAACCCCTTTGTTTTTTTTTGAAAAAATGGCAAAAAAATTTTTTTCTTATTTTCGGCAAAAAAAATTTTCGAATGAAAGCCAATACGTTTAGCTATCCAACGCAAAAGAAGCCAAGTGGATATTTTGAAAAGTAAGCAAGTTAGGACCAAAAAGGTAACCAGTTCTACTACTGCCCCTTCCCAGCCAGTTTTTAGTAGAACTAGTTACCATTTTGGTCATAACTTGCTTAGTTTTCAAGATATCGACTTGATTTCTTTTGCGTTGGATAGAGAAACGTGCTGGCTTTAATTCGATTTATTTTTTTCGCGGGTAGTGCGAAAAAAATTTTTTTCCTCAAAAATTATGATGACCTAACCCCTTTGTTTTTTTGAAAAAATGGCAAAAAAAATTTTTCTTATTTTCGGCAAAAAAAATTTTCGAATGAAAGCCAATACGTTTAGCCATCCAACGCAAAAGAAGCCAAGTGGATATTTTGAAAAGTAAGCAAGTTATGACCAAAAAGGTAACCAGTTCTACTACTGCCTCTTCCCAGCCAGTTTTTAGTAGAACTGGTTACCATTTTGGTCATAACTTGCTTAGTTTTCAAGATATCGACTTGATTTCTTTTGCGTTGGATAGAGAAACGTGCTGGCTTTAATTCGATTTATTTTTTTCGCGGGTAGTGCGAAAAAAATTTTTTCCTCAAAAATTATGATGACCTAACCCCTTTGTTTTTTTTTGAAAAAATGGCAAAAAAATTTTTTTCTTATTTTCGGCAAAAAAAATTTTCGAATGAAAGCCAATACGTTTAGCTATCCAACGCAAAAGAAGCCAAGTGGATATTTTGAAAAGTAAGCAAGTTAGGACCAAAAAGGTAACCAGTTCTACTACTGCCCCTTCCCAGCCAGTTTTTAGTAGAACTGGTTACCATTTTGGTCATAACTTGCTTAGTTTTCAAGATATCGACTTGATTTCTTTTGCGTTGGATAGCTAAAAAAAATAAATCGAATTAAAGCCAGCACGTTTCTCTATCCAACGCAAAAGAAATCAAGTGGATATTTTGAAAAGTAAGCAAGTTATGACCAAAAAGGTAACCAGTTCTACTACTGCCTCTTCCCAGCCAGTTTTTAGTAGAACTGGTTACCATTTTGGTCATAACTTGCTTAGTTTTCAAGATATCGACTTGATTTCTTTTGCGTTGGATAGAGAAACGTGCTGGCTTTAATTCGATTTATTTTTTTCGCGGGTAGTGCGAAAAAAATTTTTTTCCTCAAAAATTATGATGACTTAACCCCTTTGTTTTTTTGAAAAAATGGCAAAAAAAATTTTTCTTATTTTCGGCAAAAAAAATTTTCGAATGAAAGCCAATACGTTTAGCCATCCAACGCAAAAGAAGCCAAGTGGATATTTTGAAAAGTAAGCAAGTTATGACCAAAAAGGTAACCAGTTCTACTACTGCTTCTTCCCAGCCAGTTTTTAGTAGAACTGGTTACCATTTTGGTCATAACTTGCTTAGTTTTCAAGATATCGACTTGATTTCTTTTGCGTTGGATAGAGAAACGTGCTGGCTTTAATTCGATTAATTTTTTTCGCGGGTAGTGCGAAAAAAATTTTTTTCCTCAAAAATTATGATGACCTAACCCCTTTGTTTTTTTGAAAAAATGGCAAAAAAATTTTTTTCTTATTTTCGGCAAAAAAAATTTTCGAATGAAAGCCAATACGTTTAGCTATCCAACGCAAAAGAAGCCAAGTGGATATTTTGAAAAGTAAGAAAGTTAGGACCAAAAAGGTAACCAGTTCTACTACTGCCCCTTCCCAGCCAGTTTTTAGTAGAACTGGTTACCATTTTGGTCATAACTTGCTTAGTTTTCAAGATATCGACTTGATTTCTTTTGCGTTGGATAGAGAAACGTGCTGGCTTTAATTCGATTTATTTTTTTCGCGGGTAGTGCGAAAAAAATTTTTTTCCTCAAAAATTATGATGACCTAACCCCTTTGTTTTTTTGAAAAAATGGCAAAAAAAATTTTTCTTATTTTCGGCAAAAAAAATTTTCGAATGAAAGCCAATACGTTTAGCCATCCAACGCAAAAGAAGCCAAGTGGATATTTTGAAAAGTAAGCAAGTTATGACCAAAAAGGTAACCAGTTCTACTACTGCCTCTTCCCAGCCAGTTTTTAGTAGAACTGGTTACCATTTTGGTCATAACTTGCTTAGTTTTCAAGATATCGACTTGATTTCTTTTGCGTTGGATAGAGAAACGTGCTGGCTTTAATTCGATTTATTTTTTTCGCGGGTAGTGCGAAAAAAATTTTTTCCTCAAAAATTATGATGACCTAACCCCTTTGTTTTTTTTTGAAAAAATGGCAAAAAAATTTTTTTCTTATTTTCGGCAAAAAAAATTTTCGAATGAAAGCCAATACGTTTAGCTATCCAACGCAAAAGAAGCCAAGTGGATATTTTGAAAAGTAAGCAAGTTAGGACCAAAAAGGTAACCAGTTCTACTACTGCCCCTTCCCAGCCAGTTTTTAGTAGAACTGGTTACCATTTTGGTCATAACTTGCTTAGTTTTCAAGATATCGACTTGATTTCTTTTGCGTTGGATAGAGAAACGTGCTGGCTTTAATTCGATTTATTTTTTTTGCGGGTAGTGCGAAAAAAATTTTTTTCCTCAAAATTATGATGACCTAACCCCTTTGTTTTTTTGAAAAAATGGCAAAAAAAATTTTTCTTATTTTCGGCAAAAAAAATTTTCGAATGAAAGCCAATACGTTTAGCTATCCAACGCAAGAGAAGCCAAGTGGATATCTTCAAAAGTAAGCAAGTTATGACCAAAAAGGTAACCAGTTCTACTGCTGCCTCTTCCCAGCCAGTTTTTAGTAGAACTGGTTACCATTTTGGTCATAACTTGCTTAGTTTTCAAGATATCCACTTGGCTTCTTTTGCGTTGGATAGAGAAACGTGCTGGCTTTAATTCGATTTATTTTTTTCGCGGGTAGTGCGAAAAAAATTTTTTTCCTCAAAAATTATGATGACCTAACCCCTTTGTTTTTTTGAAAAAATGGCAAAAAAATTTTTCATATTTTCGGCAAAAAAAATTTTCGAATGAAAGCCAATACGTTTAGCCATCCAACGCAAAAGAAGCCAAGTGGATATTTTGAAAAGTAAGCAAGTTATGACCAAAAAGGTAACCAGTTCTACTACTGCCTCTTCCCAGCCAGTTTTTAGTAGAACTGGTTACCATTTTGGTCATAACTTGCTTAGTTTTCAAGATATCGACTTGATTTCTTTTGCGTTGGATAGAGAAACGTGCTGGCTTTAATTCGATTAATTTTTTTCGCGGGTAGTGCGAAAAAAATTTTTTTCCTCAAAAATTATGATGAAAAAATGGCAAAAAAATTTTTTTCTTATTTTCGGCAAAAAAGATTTTCGAATTAAAGCCAATACGTTTAGCTATCCAACGCAAAAGAAGCCAAGTGGATATTTTGAAAAGTAAGCAAGTTATGACCAAAAAGGTAACCAGTTCTACTACTGCCTCCTTCCAGCCAGTTTTTAGTAGAACTGGTTACCATTTTGGTCATAACTTGCTTAGTTTTCAAGATATCGACTTGATTTCTTTTGCGTTGGATAGAGAAACGTGCTGGCTTTAATTCGATTTATTTTTTTCGCGGGTAGTGCGAAAAAAATTTTTTTCCTCAAAAATTATGATGACCTAACCCCTTTGTTTTTTTTGAAAAAATTGCAAAAAATTTTTTTCTTATTTTCGGCAAAAAAAATTTTCGAATTAAAGCCAATACGTTTAGCTATCCAACGCAAAAGTAGCCAAGTGGATATTTTGAAAAGTAAGCAAGTTATGACCAAAAAGGTAACCAGTTCTACTACTGCCTCTTCCCAGCCAGTTTTTAGTAGAACTGGTTACCATTTTGGTCATAACTTGCTTAGTTTTCAAGATATCGACTTGATTTCTTTTGCGTTAGATAGAGAAACGTGCTGGCTTTAATTCGATTTATTTTTTTCGCGGGTAGTGCGAAAAAAATTTTTTTCCTCAAAAATTATGATGACCTAACCCCTTTGTTTTTTTGAAAAAATGGCAAAAAAAATTTTTTTCTTATTTTCGGCAAAAAAAATTTTCGAATGAAAGCCAATACGTTTAGCTATCCAACGCAAAAGAAGCCAAGTGGATATTTTGAAAAGTAAGCAAGTTATGACCAAAAAGGTAACCAGTTCTACTGCTGCCTCTTCCCAGCCAGTTTTTAGTAGAACTGGTTACCATTTTGGTCATAACTTGCTTAGTTTTCAAGATATCGACTTGATTTCTTTTGCGTTGGATAGGGAAACGTGCTGGCTTTAATTCGATTTATTTTTTTCGCGGGTAGTGCGAAAAAAATTTTTGTCCTCAAAATTATGATGACCTAACCCCTTTGTTTTTTTGAAAAAATGGCAAAAAAAATTTTTCTTATTTTCGGCAAAAAAAAATTTTCGAATGAAAGCCAATACGTTTAGCTATCCAACGCAAAAGAAGCCAAGTGGATATTTTGAAAAGTAAGCAAGTTATGACCAAAAAGGTAACCAGTTCTACTACTGCCTCTTCCCAGCCAGTTTTTAGTAGAACTGGTTACCATTTTGGTCATAACTTGCTTAGTTTTCAAGATATCGACTTGATTTCTTTTGCGTTGGATAGAGAAACGTGCTGGCTTTAATTCGATTTATTTTTTTCGCGGGTAGTGCGAAAAAAATTTTTTTCCTCAAAAATTATGATGACCTAACCCCTTTGTTTTTTTGAAAAAATGGCAAAAAAAATTTTTCTTATTTTCGGCAAAAAAAATTTTCGAATGAAAGCCAATACGTTTAGCTATCCAACGCAAGAGAAGCCAAGTGGATATCTTCAAAAGTAAGCAAGTTATGACCAAAAAGGTAACCAGTTCTACTGCTGCCTCTTCCCAGCCAGTTTTTAGTAGAACTGGTTACCATTTTGGTCATAACTTGCTTAGTTTTCAAGATATCGACTTGATTTCTTTTGCGTTGGATAGAGAAACGTGCTGGCTTTAATTCGATTTATTTTTTTCGCGGGTAGTGCGAAAAAAATTTTTTTCCTCAAAAATTATGATGACCTAACCCCTTTGTTTTTTTGAAAAAATGGCAAAAAAAATTTTTTTCTTATTTTCGGCAAAAAAAATTTTCGAATGAAAGCCAATACGTTTAGCTATCCAACGCAAAAGAAGCCAAGTGGATATTTTGAAAAGTAAGCAAGTTATGACCAAAAAGGTAACCAGTTCTACTGCTGCCTCTTCCCAGCCAGTTTTTAGTAGAACTGGTTACCATTTTGGTCATAACTTGCTTAGTTTTCAAGATATCGACTTGATTTCTTTTGCGTTGGATAGAGAAACGTGCTGGCTTTAATTCGATTTATTTTTTTCGCGGGTAGTGCGAAAAAAATTTTTGTCCTCAAAATTATGATGACCTAACCCCTTTGTTTTTTTGAAAAAATGGCAAAAAAAATTTTTCTTATTTTCGGCAAAAAAAAATTTTCGAATGAAAGCCAATACGTTTAGCTATCCAACGCAAAAGAAGCCAAGTGGATATTTTGAAAAGTAAGCAAGTTATGACCAAAAAGGTAACCAGTTCTACTGCTGCCTCTTCCCAGCCAGTTTTTAGTAGAACTGGTTACCATTTTGGTCATAACTTGCTTAGTTTTCAAGATATCGACTTGATTTCTTTTGCGTTGGATAGAGAAACGTGCTGGCTTTAATTCGATTTATTTTTTTCGCGGGTAGTGCGAAAAAAATTTTTGTCCTCAAAATTATGATGACCTAACCCCTTTGTTTTTTTGAAAAAATGGCAAAAAAAATTTTTCTTATTTTCGGCAAAAAAAAATTTTCGAATGAAAGCCAATACGTTTAGCTATCCAACGCAAAAGAAGCCAAGTGGATATTTTGAAAAGTAAGCAAGTTATGACCAAAAAGGTAACCAGTTCTACTACTGCCTCTTCCCAGCCAGTTTTTAGTAGAACTGGTTACCATTTTGGTCATAACTTGCTTAGTTTTCAAGATATCGACTTGATTTCTTTTGCGTTGGATAGAGAAACGTGCTGGCTTTAATTCGATTTATTTTTTTCGCTGGTAGTGCGAAAAAAATTTTTTTCCTCAAAAATTATGATGACCTAACCCCTTTGTTTTTTTGAAAAAATGGCAAAAAAAATTTTTTTCTTATTTTCGGCAAAAAAAATTTTCGAATGAAAGCCAATACGTTTAGCTATCCAACGCAAAAGAAGCCAAGTGGATATTTTGAAAAGTAAGCAAGTTATGACCAAAAAGGTAACCAGTTCTACTACTGCCTCTTCCCAGCCAGTTTTTAGTAGAACTGGTTACCATTTTGGTCATAACTTGCTTAGTTTTCAAGATATCGACTTGATTTCTTTTGCGTTGGATAGAGAAACATGCTGGCTTTAATTCCATTTATTTTTTTCGCGGGTAGTGCGAAAAAAATTTTTTTCCTCAAAATTATGATGACCTAACCCCTTTGTTTTTTTGAAAAAATGGCAAAAAAAATTTTTCTTATTTTCGGCAAAAAAAATTTTCGAATGAAAGCCAATACGTTTAGCTATCCAACGCAAGAGAAGCCAAGTGGATATCTTCAAAAGTAAGCAAGTTATGACCAAAAAGGTAACCAGTTCTACTACTGCCTCTTCCCAGCCAGTTTTTAGTAGAACTGGTTACCATTTTGGTCATAACTTGCTTAGTTTTCAAGATATCGACTTGATTTCTTTTGCGTTGGATAGAGAAACGTGCTGGCTTTAATTCGATTTATTTTTTTCGCGGGTAGTGCGAAAAAAATTTTTTTCCTCAAAATTATGATGACCTAACCCCTTTGTTTTTTTGAAAAAATGGCAAAAATTTTTTTTTCTATTTTCGGCAAAAAAAATTTTCGAATGAAAGCCAATACGTTTAGCTATCCAACGCAAGAGAAGCCAAGTGGATATCTTCAAAAGTAAGCAAGTTATGACCGAAAAGGTAACCAGTTCTACTGCTGCCTCTTCCCAGCCAGTTTTTAGTAGAACTGGTTACCATTTTGGTCATAACTTGCTTAGTTTTCAAGATATCGACTTGATTTCTTTTGCGTTGGATAGAGAAACGTGCTGGCTTTAATTCCATTTATTTTTTTCGCGGGTAGTGCGAAAAAAATTTTTTTCCTCAAAATTATGATGACCTAACCCCTTTGTTTTTTTGAAAAAATGGCAAAAAAAATTTTTCTTATTTTGGGCAAAAAAAATTTTCGAATGAAAGCCAATACGTTTAGCTATCCAACGCAAAAGAAGCCAAGTGGATATTTTGAAAAGTAAGCAAGTTATGACCAAAACGGTAACCAGTTCTACTACTGCCTCTTCCCAGCCAGTTTTTAGTAGAACTGGTTACCATTTTGGTCATAACTTGCTTAGTTTTCAAGATATCGACTTGATTTCTTTTGCGTTGGATAGAGAAACGTGCTGGCTTTAATTCGATTTATTTTTTTCGCGGGTAGTGCGAAAAAAATTTTTTTCCTCAAAATTATGATGACCTAACCCCTTTGTTTTTTTGAAAAAATGGCAAAAAAAATTTTTCTTATTTTGGGCAAAAAAAATTTTCGAATGAAAGCCAATACGTTTAGCTATCCAACGCAAAAGAAGCCAAGTGGATATTTTGAAAAGTAAGCAAGTTATGACCAAAACGGTAACCAGTTCTACTACTGCCCCTTCCCAGCCAGTTTTTAGTAGAACTGGTTACCATTTTGGTCATAACTTGCTTAGTTTTCAAGATATCGACTTGATTTCTTTTGCGTTGGATAGAGAAACGTGCTGGCTTTAATTCGGTTTATTTTTTTCGGGGGTAGTGCGAAAAAAATTTTTTCCTCAAAAATTATGATGACCTAACCCCTTTGTTTTTTTTAAAAAATGGCAAAAAATTTTTTTTTATTTTCGGCAAAAAAAATTTTCGAATGAAAGCCAATACGTTTAGCTATCCAACGCAAAAGAAGCCAAGTGGATATTTTGAAAAGTAAGCAAGTTATGACCAAAAAGGTAACCAGTTCTACTACTGCCTCTCCCAGCCAGTTTTTAGTAGAACTGGTTACCATTTTGGTCATAACTTGCTTAGTTTTCAAGATATCGACTTGATTTCTTTTGCGTTGGATAGAGAAACGTGCTGGCTTTAATTCGATTTATTTTTTTCGCGGGTAGTGCGAAAAAAAATTTTTTCCTCAAAAATTATGGTGACCTAACCCCTTTGTTTTTTTGAAAAAATGGCAAAAAAATTTTTTTTCTTATTTTCGGCAAAAAAAATTTTCGAATTAAAGCCAATACGTTTAGCTATCCAACGCAAAAGAAGACAAGTGGATATTTTGAAAAGTAAGCAAGTTATGACCAAAAAGGTAACCAGTTCTACTACTGCTTCTTCCTAGCCAGTTTTTAGTAGAACTGGTTACCATTTTGGTCATAGCTTGCTTAGTTTTCAAGATATCGACTTGATTTCTTTTGCGTTGGATAGAGAAACGTGCTGGCTTTAATTCGATTTATTTTTTTCGAGGGTAGTGCGAAAAAAATTTTTTTCCTCAAAAATTATGATGACCTAACCCCTTTGTTTTTTTGAAAAAATGGCAAAAAAAATTTTTTCTTATTTTCGGCAAAAAAAATTTCGAATTAAAGCCAATACGTTTAGCTATCCAACGCAAAAGAAGCCAAGTGGATATTTTGAAAAGTAAGCAAGTTATGACCAAAAAGGTAACCAGTTCTACTGCTGCCTCTTCCCAGCCAGTTTTTAGTAGAACTGGTTACCATTTTGGTCATAACTTGCTTAGTTTTCAAGATATCGACTTGATTTCTTTTGCGTTGGATAGAGAAACGTGCTGGCTTTAATTCGATTTATTTTTTTCGCGGGTAGTGCGAAAAAAATTTTTTTCCTCAAAAATTATGATGACCTAACCCTTTTGTTTTTTTTGAAAAAATGGCAAAAAAAATTTTTTTCTTATTTTCGGCAAAAAAAAATTTTCGAATGAAAGCCAATACGTTTAGCTATCCAACGCAAAAGAAGCCAAGTGGATATCTTCAAAAGTAAGCAAGTTATGACCAAAAAGGTAACCAGTTCTACTGCTGCCTCTTCCCAGCCAGTTTTTAGTAGAACTGGTTACCATTTTGGTCATAACTTGCTTAGTTTTCAAGATATCGACTTTATTTCTTTTGCGTTGGATAGAGAAACGTGCTGGCTTTAATTCGATTTATTTTTTTCGCGGGTAGTGCGAAAAAAATTTTTTTCCTCAAAAATTATGATGACCTAACCCCTTTGTTTTTTTGAAAAAATGGCAAAAAAATTTTTTTTCTTATTTTCGGCAAAAAAAATTTTCGAATGAAAGCCAATACGTTTAGCTATCCAACGCAAAAGAAGCCAAGTGGATATTTTGAAAAGTAAGCAAGTTATGACCAAAAAGGTAACCAGTTCTACTGCTGCCTCTTCCCAGCCAGTTTTTAGTAGAACTGGTTACCATTTTGGTCATAACTTGCTTAGTTTTCAAGATATCGACTTGATTTCTTTTGCGTTGGATAGAGAAACGTGCTGGCTTTAATTCGATTTATTTTTTTCGCGGGTAGTGCGAAAAAAATTTTTTTCCTCAAAAATTATGATGACCTAACCCTTTTGTTTTTTTTGAAAAAATGGCAAAAAAATTTTTTTCTTATTTTCGGCAAAAAAAAATTTTCGAATGAAAGCCAATACGTTTAGCTATCCAACGCAAAAGAAGCCAAGTGGATATCTTCAAAAGTAAGCAAGTTATGACCAAAAAGGTAACCAGTTCTACTGCTGCCTCTTCCCAGCCAGTTTTTAGTAGAACTGGTTACCATTTTGGTCATAACTTGCTTAGTTTTCAAGATATCGACTTTATTTCTTTTGCGTTGGATAGAGAAACGTGCTGGCTTTAATTCGATTTATTTTTTTCGCGGGTAGTGCGAAAAAAATTTTTTCCTCAATAATTATGATGACCTAACCCCTTTGTTTTTTTGAAAAAATGGCAAAAAAATTTTTTTTCTTATTTTCGGCAAAAAAAATTTTCGAATGAAAGCCAATACGTTTAGCTATCCAACGCAAAAGAAGCCAAGTGGATATTTTGAAAAGTAAGCAAGTTATGACCAAAAAGGTAACCAGTTCTACTGCTGCCTCTTCCCAGCCAGTTTTTAGTAGAACTGGTTACCATTTTGGTCATAACTTGCTTAGTTTTCAAGATATCGACTTGATTTCTTTTGCGTTGGATAGAGAAACGTGCTGGCTTTAATTCGATTTATTTTTTTCGCGGGTAGTGCGAAAAAAATTTTTTTCCTCAAAAATTATGATGACCTAACCCCTCTGTTTTTTTGAAAAAATGGCAAAAAAATTTTTTTTCTTATTTTCGGCAAAAAAAATTTTCGAATGAAAGCCAATACGTTTAGCTATCCAACGCAAAAGAAGCCAAGTGGATATTTTGAAAAGTAAGCAAGTTATGACCAAAAAGGTAACCAGTTCTACTACTGCCCCTTCCCAGCCAGTTTTTAGTAGAACTGGTTACCATTTTGGTCATAACTTGCTTAGTTTTCAAGATATCGACTTGATTTTTTTTTGCGTTGGATAGAGCAACGTGCTGGCTTTAATTCGATTTATTTTTTTCGGGGGTAGTGCGAAAAAAATTTTTTTCCTCAAAAATTATGATGACCTAACCCCTTTGTTTTTTTTAAAAAATGGCAAAAAATTTTTTTTTATTTTCGGCAAAAAAAATTTTCGAATGAAAGCCAATACGTTTAGCTATCCAACGCAAAAGAAGCCAAGTGGATATTTTGAAAAGTAAGCAAGTTATGACCAAAAAGGTAACCAGTTCTACTACTGCCTCTTCCCAGCCAGTTTTTAGTAGAACTGGTTACCATTTTGGTCATAACTTGCTTAGTTTTCAAGATATCGACTTGATTTCTTTTGCGTTGGATAGAGAAACGTGCTGGCTTTAATTCGATTTATTTTTTTCGCGGGTAGTGCGAAAAAAAATTTTTTCCTCAAAAATTATGGTGACCTAACCCCTTTGTTTTTTTTTGAAAAAATGGCAAAAAAAAAATTTTTCTTATTTTCGGCAAAAAAAATTTTCGAATTAAAGCCAATACGTTTAGCTATCCAACGCAAAAGAAGCCAAGTGGATATTTTGAAAAGTAAGCAAGTTATGACCAAAAAGGTAACCAGTTCTACTACTGCCTCTTCCTAGCCAGTTTTTAGTAGAACTGGTTACCATTTTGGTCATAGCTTGCTTAGTTTTCAAGATATCGACTTGATTTCTTTTGCGTTGGATAGAGAAACGTGCTGGCTTTAATTCGATTTATTTTTTTCGCGGGTAGTGCGAAAAAAATTTTTTTCCTCAAAATTATGATGACCTAACCCCTTTGTTTTTTTGAAAAAATGGCAAAAAAATATTTTCTTATTTTCGGCAAAAAAAATTTTCGAATGAAAGCCAATACGTTTAGCTATCCAACGCAAAAGAAGCCAAGTGGATATTTTGAAAAGTAAGCAAGTTATGACCAAAAAGGTAACCAGTTCTACTACTGCCTCTTCCCAGCCAGTTTTTAGTAGAACTGGTTACCATTTTGGTCATAACTTGCTTAGTTTTCAAGATATCGACTTGATTTCTTTTGCGTTGGATAGAGAAACGTGCTGGCTTTAATTCGATTTATTTTTTTCGCGGGTAGTGCGAAAAAAATTTTTTTCCTCAAAAATTATGATGACCTAACCCCTTTGTTTTTTTTAAATGGCAAAAAAATTTTTTCTTATTTTCGGCCTACTGATATACAAAAAATTCCGGATGTTATAGACTTTGGCGTCATGAAAAATATATCTAGGGATTTAATTCATGTTGAAGCTTCTCATGATCTCTCCTCTGATCACTCCCCCACGATCGTTACAATTTGTAGCCCACTAAGAAGTGACTTACCTCACCCATATGCGAAGTTGATAAATAAGGTTAATTGGCTGGGGTTCAAAAAATATCTCAGTAGTCATTGTACGGAAAACATCAGGCTTAGAACTCCCGATGATATTGAACTTAACATTGCCAATCTTACCGAAAATATTAAACAGGCTGCTAAACATGCCACTACCTCCCATCCGCAGACTGGGTTTAATAGAATTTATTCTGCGGATATTGAACGTCTCGTATGTGAAAAAAGAAGAGCTAGAAGGGAATGGCAACAGCACAGATCGCCCCAACATAAAATCAGACTTAGAGAATGCACTAAACGACTCCAAGAGTTGCTTGCATCTGAAAAATCTGCTTCTCTTAGGAACTATCTGGAAGGTCTTGATGTCACAGCAGCATCTAATTACTCCTTGTGGCGCGCTGCTAAAAAAACTTAAAACACCCGTTGAGTCTAAACCACCCTTGCGCACTTCTACCGGAGGTTGGGCAAGAACCAATACTGAAAAAGGTAACATATTTGCTGAGCATTTAAAACACGTATTTACCCCAAACTCATGTACTGGTGGTGTTGATTTGCCGAGTGTAGTTGCTCTACCCCCTCGACCCATAAAGTTTAAGATGCGTGATGTAAATAAACTAATTGCTGAAACCAACCCAAAGAAGGCCCCGGGTATTGATGGAATTAGTAACAAGATGCTGATGAAGTTGCCTCGTATTGCTATTAGAATCCTGTTGTTTATTTTTAATGGCATTTTGCGACTGGAGTATTATCCACACAGCTGGAAACTTGCCATGGTCAAAATGATTCCAAAGGCGGGCAAAGATCTTACTAAGGCTGAGTCATATAGGCCAATAAGTTTGCTGTCAACAATTTCAAAACTCTTCGAAAAACTGCTCATGACAAAATTGTCCCCAATTCTAGCTGATAATGGATGCATACTGGACCACCAATTTGGTTTTAGAAGTCAGCATAGCACCATTGAACAAACTCATAGATTGGTTCATTTCATAAGAAGAACATTTGAAGAAAAGAAGTATTGTTCTTCCCTCTTTATTGATGTTTCTCAGGCATTTGATAAAGTGTGGCATGAGGGCCTGATTTTGAAATTGAAGACATATCTACCAATGAACATTGTGAATCTATTGGAAAGTTACATTCTTGCCCGGAAGTTCACTGTCGTGGAAGGAGACTTCATGAGTGTGCCCGAAACTATCTCATCTGGGGTGCCACAGGGGAGTATACTGGGGCCACTTTTGTATTTAATTTATACCTGTGATATGCCTCTGAGCAGTAATATCCTCACCTCTACATTTGCCGATGATACAGCCTGCCTTAGTATGCATGAAAACCCTCACGAGGCATCCCGTTATCTTCAGGAACATATTAAGCTGTTGGAACTGTGGTTGAACTTATGGAGAATAAAAGTAAATGAACAAAAGTGTGTTCATGTCACATTTACCCTACGAAGAGACACTTGTTCCCCCATTCGAATCAACAATCAAGTTGTTCCTCAACATTCACAGGTGAAATACCTTGGTATACATCTTGACCGACGGCTTACATGGAAACACCACATAGACTCTAAGCTAACACAAATGAAGCTTAAATTAACCCAGATACGTTGGCTGATTGGTAGAAATTCAAACCTCAGTCTAGATTGTAAACTTTTAATATACAAGTCGCTTTTGAAACCCATATGGTGTTACGGAATTCAGCTATGGGGCACTGCTTCAGCTTCCAATGTAGAGAGAATACAACGAATGCAAAACAAAATTTTAAGGTTAATAACATCGGCTCCTTGGTACATGAAAAATTCAATTTTACATCGTGATTTAAATATGCCACTTGTGACCGCTGAAATTGCAAAATATGCAGGCAAGTATTTAACGAAACTCGAGTTCCATCCTAATCCCCTTGCTCGTAACATCTTGAACTTTCCTGGACACATCCGCTTAAGAAAGAGGGATACTACGGCCTTAATACGCCACACTTCAGATTGAATTTTTTGAATATTTTTGTGCTTAACACATTTATGTATTATTAATTACTATCACTAAGTTTATGTCCGACACTGGTTGGGCCTAATTATAATATTTACACTTAAGATTTGAACACTTATTGTTAGTTCAGTTTGAAGATACAATAAATTCATACTAGCAAAAAAAAAAAAAAAAAAAAAAAATTTCGGCAAAAAAAACTTTCGAATGAAAGCCAATACGTTTAGCTATCCAACGCAAAAGAAGCCAAGTGGATATTTTGAAAAGTAAGCAAGTTATGACCAAAAAGGTAACCAGTTCTACTACTGCCTCTTCCCAGCCAGTTTTTAGTAGAACTGGTTACCATTTTGGTCATAACTTGCTTAGTTTTCAAGATATCGACTTGATTTCTTTTGCGTTGGATAGAGAAACGTGCTGGCTTTAATTCGATTTATTTTTTTCGCGGGTAGTGCGAAAAAAATTTTTTTCCTCAAAAATTATGATGACCTAACCCCTTTGTTTTTTTGAAAAAATGGCAAAAAAAAAATTTTTCTTATTTTCGGCAAAAAAAATTTTCGAATTAAAGCCAATACGTTTAGCTATCCAACGCAAAAGAAGCCAAGTGGATATTTTGAAAAGTAAGCAAGTTATGACCAAAAAGGTAACCAGTTCTACTACTGCCTCTTCCTAGCCAGTTTTTAGTAGAACTGGTTACCATTTTGGTCATAGCTTGCTTAGTTTTCAAGATATCGACTTGATTTCTTTTGCGTTGGATAGAGAAACGTGCTGGCTTTAATTCGATTTATTTTTTTCGCGGGTAGTGCGAAAAAAATTTTTTCCTCAAAATTATGATGACCTAACCCCTTTGTTTTTTTGAAAAAATGGCAAAAAAAAATTTTCTTATTTTCGGCAAAAAAAATTTTCGAATGAAAGCCAATACGTTTAGCTATCCAACGCAAAAGAAGCCAAGTGGATATTTTGAAAAGTAAGCAAGTTATGACCAAAAAGGTAACCAGTTCTACTACTGCCTCTTCCCAGCCAGTTTTTAGTAGAACTGGTTACCATTTTGGTCATAACTTGCTTAGTTTTCAAGATATCGACTTGATTTCTTTTGCGTTGGATAGAGAAACGTGCTGGCTTTAATTCGATTTATTTTTTTCGCGGGTAGTGCGAAAAAATTTTTTTTCCTCAAAATTATGATGACCTAACCCCTTTGTTTTTTTGAAAAAATGGCAAAAAAAATTTTTCTTATTTTCGGCAAAAAAAATTTTCGAATTAAAGCCAATACGTTTAGCTATCCAACGCAAAAGAAGCCAAGTGGATATTTTGAAAAGTAAGCAAGTTATGACCAAAAAGGTAACCAGTTCTACTACTGCCTCTTCCTAGCCAGTTTTTAGTAGAACTGGTTACGATTTTGGTCATAGCTTGCTTAGTTTTCAAGATATCGACTTGATTTCTTTTGCGTTGGATAGAGAAACGTGCTGGCTTTAATTCGATTTATTTTTTTCGCGGGTAGTGCGAAAAAAAATTTTTTCCTCAAAAATTATGGTGACCTAACCCCTTTGTTTTTTTTTGAAAAAATGGCAAAAAAAAAATTTTTCTTATTTTCGGCAAAAAAAATTTTCGAATTAAAGCCAATACGTTTAGCTATCCAACGCAAAAGAAGCCAAGTGGATATTTTGAAAAGTAAGCAAGTTATGACCAAAAAGGTAACCAGTTCTACTACTGCCTCTTCCTAGCCAGTTTTTAGTAGAACTGGTTACCATTTTGGTCATAGCTTGCTTAGTTTTCAAGATATCGACTTGATTTCTTTTGCGTTGGATAGAGAAACGTGCTGGCTTTAATTCGATTTATTTTTTTCGCGGGTAGTGCGAAAAAAATTTTTTTCCTCAAAATTATGATGACCTAACCCCTTTGTTTTTTTGAAAAAATGGCAAAAAAATATTTTCTTATTTTCGGCAAAAAAAATTTTCGAATGAAAGCCAATACGTTTAGCTATCCAACGCAAAAGAAGCCAAGTGGATATTTTGAAAAGTAAGCAAGTTATGACCAAAAAGGTAACCAGTTCTACTACTGCCTCTTCCCAGCCAGTTTTTAGTAGAACTGGTTACCATTTTGGTCATAACTTGCTTAGTTTTCAAGATATCGACTTGATTTCTTTTGCGTTGGATAGAGAAACGTGCTGGCTTTAATTCGATTTATTTTTTTCGCGGGTAGTGCGAAAAAAATTTTTTTCCTCAAAAATTATGATGACCTAACCCCTTTGTTTTTTTGAAAAAATGGCAAAAAAATTTTTTTTCTTATTTTCGGCAAAAAAAATTTTCGAATGAAAGCCAATACGTTTAGCTATCCAACGCAAAAGAAGCCAAGTGGATATCTTCAAAAGTAAGCAAGTTATGACCAAAAGGTAACCAGTTCTACTACTGCCTCTTCCCAGCCAGTTTTTAGTAGAACTGGTTTCCATTTTGGTCATAACTAGCTTAGTTTTCAAGATATTGACGTGATTTATTTTGCGTTGAATAGATAAACGTGCTGGCTTTAATTCGATTTATTTTTTTCGCGGGTAGTGCGAAAAAAATTTTTTCCTCAAAAATTATGATGACCTAACCCCTTTGTTTTTTTTAAATGGCAAAAAAATTTTTTCTTATTTTCGGCCTACTGATATACAAAAAATTCCGGATGTTATAGACTTTGGCGTCATGAAAAATATATCTAGGGATTTAATTCATGTTGAAGCTTCTCATGATCTCTCCTCTGATCACTCCCCCACGATCGTTACAATTTGTAGCCCACTAAGAAGTGACTTACCTCACCCATATGCGAAGTTGATAAATAAGGTTAATTGGCTGGGGTTCAAAAAATATCTCAGTAGTCATTGTACGGAAAACATCAGGCTTAGAACTCCCGATGATATTGAACTTAACATTGCCAATCTTACCGAGAATATTAAACAGGCTGCTAAACATGCCACTACCTCCCATCCGCAGACTGGGTTTAATAGAATTTATTCTGCGGATATTGAACGTCTCGTATGTGAAAAAAGAAGAGCTAGAAGGGAATGGCAACAGCACAGATCGCCCCAACATAAAATCAGACTTAGAGAATGCACTAAACGACTCCAAGAGTTGCTTGCATCTGAAAAATCTGCTTCTCTTAGGAACTATCTGGAAGGTCTTGATGTCACAGCAGCATCTAATTACTCCTTGTGGCGCGCTGCTAAAAAAACTTAAAACACCCGTTGAGTCTAAACCACCCTTGCGCACTTCTACCGGAGGTTGGGCAAGAACCAATACTGAAAAAGGTAACATATTTGCTGAGCATTTAAAACACGTATTTACCCCAAACTCATGTACTGGTGGTGTTGATTTGCCGAGTGTAGTTGCTCTACCCCCTCGACCCATAAAGTTTAAGATGCGTGATGTAAATAAACTAATTGCTGAAACCAACCCAAAGAAGGCCCCGGGTATTGATGGAATTAGTAACAAGATGCTGATGAAGTTGCCTCGTATTGCTATTAGAATCCTGTTGTTTATTTTTAATGGCATTTTGCGACTGGAGTATTATCCACACAGCTGGAAACTTGCCATGGTCAAAATGATTCCAAAGGCGGGCAAAGATCTTACTAAGGCTGAGTCATATAGGCCAATAAGTTTGCTGTCAACAATTTCAAAACTCTTCGAAAAACTGCTCATGACAAAATTGTCCCCAATTCTAGCTGATAATGGATGCATACCGGACCACCAATTTGGTTTTAGAAGTCAGCATAGCACCATTGAACAAACTCATAGATTGGTTCATTTCATAAGAAGAACATTTGAAGAAAAGAAGTATTGTTCTTCCCTCTTTATTGATGTTTCTCAGGCATTTGATAAAGTGTGGCATGAGGGCCTGATTTTGAAATTGAAGACATATCTACCAATGAACATTGTGAATCTATTGGAAAGTTACATTCTTGCCCGGAAGTTCACTGTCGTGGAAGGAGACTTCATGAGTGTGCCCGAAACTATCTCATCTGGGGTGCCACAGGGGAGTATACTGGGGCCACTTTTGTATTTAATTTATACCTGTGATATGCCTCTGAGCAGTAATATCCTCACCTCTACATTTGCCGATGATACAGCCTGCCTTAGTATGCATGAAAACCCTCACGAGGCATTCCGTTATCTTCAGGAACATATTAAGCTGTTGGAACTGTGGTTGAACTTATGGAGAATAAAAGTAAATGAACAAAAGTGTGTTCATGTCACATTTACCCTACGAAGAGACACTTGTTCCCCCATTCGAATCAACAATCAAGTTGTTCCTCAACATTCACAGGTGAAATACCTTGGTATACATCTTGACCGACGGCTTACATGGAAACACCACATAGACTCTAAGCTAACACAAATGAAGCTTAAATTAACCCAGATACGTTGGCTGATTGGTAGAAATTCAAACCTCAGTCTAGATTGTAAACTTTTAATATACAAGTCGCTTTTGAAACCCATATGGTGTTACGGAATTCAGCTATGGGGCACTGCTTCAGCTTCCAATGTAGAGAGAATACAACGAATGCAAAACAAAATTTTAAGGTTAATAACATCGGCTCCTTGGTACATGAAAAATTCAATTTTACATCGTGATTTAAATATGCCACTTGTGACCGCTGAAATTGCAAAATATGCAGGCAAGTATTTAACGAAACTCGAGTTCCATCCTAATCCCCTTGCTCGTAACATCTTGAACTTTCCTGGACACATCCGCTTAAGAAAGAGGGATACTACGGCCTTAATACGCCACACTTCAGATTGAATTTTTTGAATATTTTTGTGCTTAACACATTTATGTATTATTAATTACTATCACTAAGTTTATGTCCGACACTGGTTGGGCCTAATTATAATATTTACACTTAAGATTTGAACACTTATTGTTAGTTCAGTTTGAAGATACAATAAATTCATACTAGCAAAAAAAAAAAAAAAAAAAAAAAAAAAAAAAAAAATTTCGGCAAAAAAAACTTTCGAATGAAAGCCAATACGTTTAGCTATCCAACGCAAAAGAAGCCAAGTGGATATTTTGAAAAGTAAGCAAGTTATGACCAAAAAGGTAACCAGTTCTACTACTGCCTCTTCCCAGCCAGTTTTTAGTAGAACTGGTTACCATTTTGGTCATAACTTGCTTAGTTTTCAAGATATCGACTTGATTTCTTTTGCGTTGGATAGAGAAACGTGCTGGCTTTAATTCGATTTATTTTTTTCGCGGGTAGTGCGAAAAAAATTTTTTTCCTCAAAAATTATGATGACCTAACCCCTTTGTTTTTTTGAAAAAATGGCAAAAAAAAAAATTTTTCTTATTTTCGGCAAAAAAAATTTTCGAATTAAAGCCAATACGTTTAGCTATCCAACGCAAAAGAAGCCAAGTGGATATTTTGAAAAGTAAGCAAGTTATGACCAAAAAGGTAACCAGTTCTACTACTGCCTCTTCCTAGCCAGTTTTTAGTAGAACTGGTTACCATTTTGGTCATAGCTTGCTTAGTTTTCAAGATATCGACTTGATTTCTTTTGCGTTGGATAGAGAAACGTGCTGGCTTTAATTCGATTTATTTTTTTCGCGGGTAGTGCGAAAAAAATTTTTTTCCTCAAAATTATGATGACCTAACCCCTTTGTTTTTTTGAAAAAATGGCAAAAAAAAATTTTCTTATTTTCGGCAAAAAAAATTTTCGAATGAAAGCCAATACGTTTAGCTATCCAACGCAAAAGAAGCCAAGTGGATATTTTGAAAAGTAAGCAAGTTATGACCAAAAAGGTAACCAGTTCTACTACTGCCTCTTCCCAGCCAGTTTTTAGTAGAACTGGTTACCATTTTGGTCATAACTTGCTTAGTTTTCAAGATATCGACTTGATTTCTTTTGCGTTGGATAGAGAAACGTGCTGGCTTTAATTCGATTTATTTTTTTCGCGGGTAGTGCGAAAAAAATTTTTTTCCTCAAAATTATGATGACCTAACCCCTTTGTTTTTTTGAAAAAATGGCAAAAAAAAATTTTTCTTATTTTCGGCAAAAAAAATTTTCGAATTAAAGCCAATACGTTTAGCTATCCAACGCAAAAGAAGCCAAGTGGATATTTTGAAAAGTAAGCAAGTTATGACCAAAAAGGTAACCAGTTCTACTACTGCCTCTTCCTAGCCAGTTTTTAGTAGAACTGGTTACCATTTTGGTCATAGCTTGCTTAGTTTTCAAGATATCGACTTGATTTCTTTTGCGTTGGATAGAGAAACGTGCTGGCTTTAATTCGATTTATTTTTTTCGCGGGTAGTGCGAAAAAAATTTTTTTCCTCAAAATTATGATGACCTAACCCCTTTGTTTTTTTGAAAAAATGGCAAAAAAAAATTTTCTTATTTTCGGCAAAAAAAATTTTCGAATGAAAGCCAATACGTTTAGCTATCCAACGCAAAAGAAGCCAAGTGGATATTTTGAAAAGTAAGCAAGTTATGACCAAAAAGGTAACCAGTTCTACTACTGCCTCTTCCTAGCCAGTTTTTAGTAGAACTGGTTACCATTTTGGTCATAGCTTGCTTAGTTTTCAAGATATCGACTTGATTTCTTTTGCGTTGGATAGAGAAACGTGCTGGCTTTAATTCGATTTATTTTTTTCGCGGGTAGTGCGAAAAAAATTTTTTTCCTCAAAATTATGATGACCTAACCCCTTTGTTTTTTTGAAAAAATGGCAAAAAAAAATTTTTCTTATTTTCGGCAAAAAAAATTTTCGAATTAAAGCCAATACGTTTAGCTATCCAACGCAAAAGAAGCCAAGTGGATATTTTGAAAAGTAAGCAAGTTATGACCAAAAAGGTAACCAGTTCTACTGCTGCCTCTTCCTAGCCAGTTTTTAGTAGAACTGGTTACCATTTTGGTCATAGCTTGCTTAGTTTTCAAGATATCGACTTGATTTCTTTTGCGTTGGATAGAGAAACGTGCTGGCTTTAATTCGATTTATTTTTTTCGCGGGTAGTGCGAAAAAAATTTTTTTCCTCAAAATTATGATGACCTAACCCCTTTGTTTTTTTGAAAAAATGGCAAAAAAAAAATTTTCTTATTTTCGGCAAAAAAAATTTTCGAATGAAAGCCAATACGTTTAGCTATCCAACGCAAAAGAAGCCAAGTGGATATTTTGAAAAGTAAGCAAGTTATGACCAAAAAGGTAACCAGTTCTACTACTGCCTCTTCCCAGCCAGTTTTTAGTAGAACTGGTTACCATTTTGGTCATAACTTGCTTAGTTTTCCAGATATCGACTTGATTTCTTTTGCGTTGGATAGAGAAACGTGCTGGCTTTAATTCGATTTATTTTTTTCGCGGGTAGTGCGAAAAAAATTTTTTTCCTCAAAAATTATGATGACCTAACCCCTTTGTTTTTTTGAAAAAATGGCAAAAAAATTTTTTTTCTTATTTTCGGCAAAAAAAATTTTCGAATGAAAGCCAATACGTTTAGCTATCCAACGCAAAAGAAGCCAAGTGGATATCTTCAAAAGTAAGCAAGTTATGACCAAAAGGTAACCAGTTCTACTACTGCCTCTTCCCAGCCAGTTTTTAGTAGAACTGGTTACCATTTTGGTCATAACTAGCTTAGTTTTCAAGATATTGACGTGATTTATTTTGCGTTGAATAGATAAACGTGCTGGCTTTAATTCGATTTATTTTTTTCGCGGGTAGTGCGAAAAAAATTTTTTCCTCAAAAATTATGATGACCTAACCCCTTTGTTTTTTTTAAATGGCAAAAAAATTTTTTCTTATTTTCGGCAAAAAAAACTTTCGAATGAAAGCCAATACGTTTAGCTATCCAACGCAAAAGAAGCCAAGTGGATATTTTGAAAAGTAAGCAAGTTATGACCAAAAAGGTAACCAGTTCTACTACTGCCTCTTCCTAGCCAGTTTTTAGTAGAACTGGTTACCATTTTGGTCATAGCTTGCTTAGTTTTCAAGATATCGACTTGATTTCTTTTGCGTTGGATAGAGAAACGTGCTGGCTTTAATTCGATTTATTTTTTTCGGCGGGTAGTGCGAAAAAAATTTTTTTCCTCAAAATTATGATGACCTAACCCCTTTGTTTTTTTGAAAAAATGGCAAAAAAAATTTTTCTTATTTTCGGCAAAAAAAATTTTCGAATTAAAGCCAATACGTTTAGCTATCCAACGCAAAAGAAGCCAAGTGGATATTTTGAAAAGTAAGCAAGTTATGACCAAAAAGGTAACCAGTTCTACTACTGCCTCTTCCTAGCCAGTTTTTAGTAGAACTGGTTACCATTTTGGTCATAGCTTGCTTAGTTTTCAAGATATCGACTTGATTTCTTTTGCGTTGGATAGAGAAACGTGCTGGCTTTAATTCGATTTATTTTTTTCGCGGGTAGTGCGAAAAAAATTTTTTTCCTCAAAATTATGATGACCTAACTAACCCCTTTGTTTTTTTTGAAAAAATGGCAAAAAAAAAAATTTTTCTTATTTTCGGCAAAAAAAATTTTCGAATTAAAGCCAATACGTTTAGCTATCCAACGCAAAAGAAGCCAAGTGGATATTTTGAAAAGTAAGCAAGTTATGACCAAAAAGGTAACCAGTTCTACTACTGCCTCTTCCTAGCCAGTTTTTAGTAGAACTGGTTACCATTTTGGTCATAGCTTGCTTAGTTTTCAAGATATCGACTTGATTTCTTTTGCGTTGGATAGAGAAACGTGCTGGCTTTAATTCGATTTATTTTTTTCGCGGGTAGTGCAAAAAAAATTTTTTTCCTCAAAATTATGATGACCTAACCCCTTTGTTTTTTTGAAAAAATGGCAAAAAAAATTTTCTTATTTTCGGCAAAAAAAATTTTCGAATTAAAGCCAATACGTTTAGCTATCCAACGCAAAAGAAGCCAAGTGGATATTTTGAAAAGTAAGCAAGTTATGACCAAAAAGGTAACCAGTTCTACTACTGCCTCTTCCTAGCCAGTTTTTAGTAGAACTGGTTACCATTTTGGTCATAGCTTGCTTAGTTTTCAAGATATCGACTTGATTTCTTTTGCGTTGGATAGAGAAACGTGCTGGCTTTAATTCGATTTATTTTTTTCGCGGGTAGTGCGAAAAAAATTTTTTCCTCAAAAATTATGATGACCTAACCCCTTTGTTTTTTTTAAATGGCAAAAAAATTTTTTCTTATTTTCGGCAAAAAAAACTTTCGAATGAAAGCCAATACGTTTAGCTATCCAACGCAAAAGAAGCCAAGTGGATATTTTGAAAAGTAAGCAAGTTATGACCAAAAAGGTAACCAGTTCTACTACTGCCCCTTCCCAGCCAGTTTTTAGTAGAACTGGTTACCATTTTGGTCATAACTTGCTTAGTTTTCAAGATATCGACTTGATTTCTTTTGCGTTGGATAGAGAAACGTGCTGGCTTTAATTCGATTTATTTTTTTCGGGGGTAGTGCGAAAAAAATTTTTTTCCTCAAAAATTATGATGACCTAACCCCTTTGTTTTTTTGAAAAAATGGCAAAAAAAATTTTTTTCTTATTTTCGGCAAAAAAAATTTTCGAATGAAAGCCAATACGTTTAGCTATCCAACGCAAAAGAAGCCAAGTGGATATTTTGAAAAGTAAGCAAGTTATGACCAAAAAGGTAACCAGTTCTACTGCTGCCTCTTCCCAGCCAGTTTTTAGTAGAACTGGTTACCATTTTGGTCATAACTTGCTTAGTTTTCAAGATATCGACTTTATTTCTTTTGCGTTGGATAGAGAAACGTGCTGGCTTTAATTCGATTTATTTTTTTCGCGGGTAGTGCGAAAAAAATTTTTTTCCTCAAAAATTATGATGACCTAACCCCTTTGTTTTTTTTGAAAAAATGGCAAAAAAATTTTTTTTCTTATTTTCGGCAAAAAAAATTTTCGAATGAAAGCCAATACGTTTAGCTATCCAACGCAAAAGAAGCCAAGTGGATATCTTCAAAAGTAAGCAAGTTATGACCAAAAGGTAACCAGTTCTACTACTGCCTCTTCCCAGCCAGTTTTTAGTAGAACTGGTTACCATTTTGGTCATAACTTGCTTAGTTTTCAAGATATCGACTTGATTTTTTTTGCGTTGGATAGAGCAACGTGCTGGCTTTAATTCGATTTATTTTTTTCGGGGGTAGTGCGAAAAAAATTTTTTTCCTCAAAAATTATGATGACCTAACCCCTTTGTTTTTTTTAAAAAATGGCAAAAAATTTTTCTTATTTTCGGCAAAAAAAATTTTCGAATTAAAGCCAATACGTTTAGCTATCCAACGCAAAAGAAGCCAAGTGGATATTTTGAAAAGTAAGCAAGTTATGACCAAAAAGGTAACCAGTTCTACTACTGCCTCTTCCTAGCCAGTTTTTAGTAGAACTGGTTACCATTTTGGTCATAGCTTGCTTAGTTTTCAAGATATCGACTTGATTTCTTTTGCGTTGGATAGAGAAACGTGCTGGCTTTAATTCGATTTATTTTTTTCGCGGGTAGTGCGAAAAAAATTTTTTTCCTCAAAATTATGATGACCTAACCCCTTTGTTTTTTTGAAAAAATGGCAAAAAAAATTTTCTTATTTTCGGCAAAAAAAATTTTCGAATGAAAGCCAATACGTTTAGCTATCCAACGCAAAAGAAGCCAAGTGGATATTTTGAAAAGTAAGCAAGTTATGACCAAAAAGGTAACCAGTTCTACTACTGCCTCTTCCCAGCCAGTTTTTAGTAGAACTGGTTACCATTTTGGTCATAACTTGCTTAGTTTTCAAGATATCGACTTGATTTCTTTTGCGTTGGATAGAGAAACGTGCTGGCTTTAATTCGATTTATTTTTTTCGCGGGTAGTGCGAAAAAAATTTTTTTCCTCAAAAATTATGATGACCTAACCCCTTTGTTTTTTTGAAAAAATGGCAAAAAAATTTTTTTTCTTATTTTCGGCAAAAAAAATTTTCGAATGAAAGCCAATACGTTTAGCTATCCAACGCAAAAGAAGCCAAGTGGATATTTTGAAAAGCAAGCAAGTTATGACCAAAAAGGTAACCAGTTCTACTACTGCCTCTTCCCAGCCAGTTTTTAGTAGAACTGGTTACCATTTTGGTCATAACTTGCTTAGTTTTCAAGATATCGACTTGATTTCTTTTGCGTTGGATAGAGAAACGTGCTGGCTTTAATTCGATTTATTTTTTTCGCTGGTAGTGCGAAAAAAATTTTTTTCCTCAAAAATTATGATGACCTAACCCCTTTGTTTTTTTGAAAAAATGGCAAAAAAAATTTTTTTTCTTATTTTCGGCAAAAAAAATTTTCGAATGAAAGCCAATACGTTTAGCTATCCAACGCAAAAGAAGCCAAGTGGATATTTTGAAAAGCAAGCAAGTTATGACCAAAAAGGTAACCAGTTCTACTACTGCCTCTTCCCAGCCAGTTTTTAGTAGAACTGGTTACCATTTTGGTCATAACTTGCTTAGTTTTCGAATGAAAGCCAATACGTTTAGCTATCCAACGCAAAAGAAGCCAAGTGGATATTTTGAAAAGTAAGCAAGTTATGACCAAAAAGGTAACCAGTTCTACTACTGCCTCTTCCCAGCCAGTTTTTAGTAAATGAACGGTGTGACAATTTATTAAGTGTAGGACAGACAAGATCTTTCATGGAAAATATTGTTGGTTAATGGTTACTACATGGACATATGTAATAGGAAACAGCAAAAAAAAAATATTACAAAACAGCTCAGAAGGCTCATAGTGTGACGCAATAATTTAAAACGTGGAAATGCCATTTGCCGGGCAATTGAGTAAAATGTTTAGTAAATTATTTCGAATTATTTGTACCAAATGAAAATATCAAAATATTCATGAGAAATTTTATGGAACTAAAAATTGTAGCCAGCCAAAATAAGCTCAGTGATAACCTTGATCTTAAAGGCCATGGCAGAAACGCCAATGTTATGGAAAAAAGTAACAGCTATTTGTTAGTATTTTTAATTAGTTTTATAATTTTTGAACATATAAAAAATCCATATCTATTTTTTAATATCGGTATGCAGCTCCTTATTAAGTAAATCATTTTTGAACATATGGTAACTTTTATATATATTAATTTTATATATATATATATATATATATATATATATATATATATATATATATATATATTAATTTCTTTAGTTCCTCTTATTAGCATAGCGCCTCAAGATAAAGGTTGTCATTAAAGCGGTTGATATAATATTATTTTATTTTCTTGAGGTTTACCGTAATCAGTTGGTTTGAGATGAGTAGATGATTGGGCTTCTGCATCCGATCCTGGAACTGGGGCTGGCAGCTTAGACCCATTGCATCACGTTTATATAGCGAGCCGCTTGTTACAAGATCCGACGCCCGCTTCCACCCGTCTCTAACATAAGGAACAGTCGCTGTTATTTGTTGGCTGTTGGTTATTTGAAGGAGCCAATCACTCGCCTTGGCGTTCCAAGTGTCGTACTTACTTAGAATTTGTTAGGAGTCCGGCGCCACCCTGAAACCCTCTGATACTCTCCACTCGGAACCGCTGATTGTCCGCGACTGCTTTGGCAGCTGCTTCTCATATATATGAAACCTTCTCCTATCCCCAAGCTATGGAGGCGGCTGATAGCATACAGCTATGCTTCCTTAGGTCGTGGAAGGAGCTCACTTGAACAAGACCTGTAAATATCATTTTCGTGCATTGCTCAGTCCACTCCAGACGACGCGACATTTTAGATGAAAATTATTCAACAGCTGACAGCCTTGCTAGACAGGCGGGTTGGAAACCACTAACTGGATAACCCTAAACTGGATACTGTAAACGTATCATATAGTGATATAAATTTAATTATATATTGTCCACATTACATGTACATTTTTATCTTTGTGCTTCATTTCTGATTACTTCGTGGCTAATTTTTCAAATAAATGAAAAAAATATTTTCATTAATATGTTTCGATCAA
Organism: Germaria angustata; assembly: GCA_963681545.1. NCBI lineage: Eukaryota > Metazoa > Arthropoda > Insecta > Diptera > Tachinidae > Germaria > Germaria angustata. The sequence continues at coordinate 55,152,437 of OY813001.1, read as the reverse complement.
AATACATACCATATCGTAAATTTACTTTTCATAAAAAGCTTCATTATATTGTAATATAAATAATATTTTTTGTTGCAAGATATTTAAAAAAAAAAAAAAACGTATACCATTTACCCATGTTCTGGCATTTCAGAACGAACAATTATTTTAGCCATGATACGTGCAAACTTCCAATTTCATACACAAGTTATAGTATTATTTTTTTCTCATTTTTTCAATGGCAATAACATTCTTTGTTGAATGAAAATATAAAAAGAGATGCAAATGTACGTACATTCATATACACGCATCATGTCAGTATCGGCATCTTTATTTTCGCACATTTGAATACAATATGGGACTCAACAATTCTTTACAAATATTTCTGTATCCAAGTATGAGGAAATTTTTTGCTGTAAAGTAAAATAATTTTTCTCCAATAAAATAATGGAATGCACCAACTTCTTTTTATGGAAATTATCGATAGACTCACAAACGTATATAAATGAAGTATTATTGTAACGTGACACGTCAGAGTGACTACTATCGCAAAACGATGGCTGCGAGAGAAGTTAGATTTCTTAGACTATTGCACAAAAAGAGCCATACAAAATAGGAGTTCATAATTGATTACGAACTGATTAAAATTTAGGTGAAGAGGGTATAATTTCAAAATGAGTTTTTCAAGGCAGGCCGAGAATTCATTTTTGAAAAAAAAACTGCTTGACATTTTAAATGGAGGCTGAAGTAAGATAAATAAAGTAAAATAAATAAATCAGCTAAATTTCTAAAAATACTATTATTTTTCGATGTGATAAATAAGCAGAATTGAAAGTGTTCTCCTGGAGTTTAAAAGTTATTATATTGAACTCCTACTGGAACGTTCACTATAATAATGAATTTGGCTCCAGAAACCACGGAAAATACGTTTCTGATTCCTTCCATTGTTTCACAGCACTAGCAATCAGAGGATGACCCTTACTCATGTAATGCATTGTGCTGGGCTGATACAAAAAGCATAGGGAGATTAATATCCCTGGATATCCGATGTGAGCTTCTGCACCCTGAAAGAATTGTCCTCCTAAAGAACGAATTCTCTCTCTAATGCGTAGCGCTATTCACTGGCACATCGACCACAAGTGGATATCCTCTCAAGTGTATCATGAACAAGTTTCTTATTAGAGCACATTCCATTTTAGTAGCGAATGAGTGCGAGAAACATGCCTTACGGCGTCGATGTTTCAGTAAGTCAGTGATGAGCTTTGTGGCCCTCTCCTAAATGCGGTCGAGTAACTTCAAAATAGACTTCGAAGTACCAGCCCATATCTGACAGTTGTATTCCATTTGGAGATGGATGTATATGGAATAAATAGAAAGAAAATCAGATGGAGTGAAGTATTTCTAACACCTTGAATGTTTCCATGAAGACATGAAACATGTGCACATGCCACTGTACATCATACTGAATTTTTATGCCAAGAACAGCAAAAGAACTTCTGAGTCCACACTCATATTTACAGATGGGATTCCAATCAAAATGGGGGAGAAACTATGAAAATGGGGATAGAAGCCTAGAAAATCAATTTGATAATACAAACTTGTACATGATTAGAATTTAGTTTGGGAAATCGAACGGTATTTTATTAAAATCCAATGGAAACTAATATTTATACATTCTATTACACTGCACAATAAAATCAAATGAAATTTTCTGAAATAAGAAAATTGCAACGACTAGTCCTGGTAGAAAAAAAACATGCATATCGGAGTTTTGAACATTAACGTCTCACCCTCGTTTTAGGGGGAGTTTATGTTCCACAACTTTGAAAATTTTAAAAGACAAATTTTACAAAAAATAATTAACATATTGAGACATTTTTCAATATCAATTATAATTTCTTCATGCTTTTTATTAATTAATTTTATTAATTATTTAAGCTCAAGAACCTATAAAATGGAATAACTTTTATTTATGTATAGATATCGAAAACCACCTGCAAATACCAATCAAATTGTCTGAATATGTCACCCGAGGTGTATAATAAAACGTGTTTTCAATACTTTATATCGAAATTTATTATTTCGGATTATTCTCCCCAACTAATTGTGAAACCAATTTGAGTTTTTACAAAATGTTTGCATTTAAAAAGACTCTAAGCTTAAATAATAAAGTTAAACAAGGAACACTTTTAAAAATTTTTAATAATTTTCCCATAAAAAGTTGGCTTTCCGCAAGGTATTAATATCATTGATAAATGCTCAATGAATATTTATCCCAGGCGATAAATTTTTTAGAAAATTTTTTTGCCAATTTCAATTGTTAGATAATTGTATAATTCTTATAAAAAATGTGTCAGCGATTGAATGAAAACGAATTTTTCTAGACGATAATTTAAAATATATATATATATATATATATATATATATATATATATATATATATATATATATATATATATATATATATATATATATATAAACCTGCTTAAAAAATATTTTAAATAATTTTTACTTCTAAATTTTATTAATCCTTCCTGTGTATTTCCTGAGTAGATATTGCAACATGAAAAATTTGACTTTAAAACAATTCTTTAAGAATGCACATCACTTTGGAATTATTATGCAAATATTTTATTTTTGTTCTGTAATTTATATTTATTTTTTAATTTTTAATTTACGAACTTTTGCAGCAGTAATAGAATAAGAAATTTTTAATAAAATTTACATTTGAGAGGACAATTAAAGATGAAGGGAAGCAGGCTCAAGTAGTTTGTTGATCTTTCTTTAGTTTGAATTTCTTTAAATAATTGTGCCACTATCATAGAAATATGACCATAAATCTATCACTTTTTTTCTAAAAATGTTGTATATACTTTAATTTATTTATCTTTGTTGTTTTCCCTGCAATAAGAAACACATTTAAGGCAAAAGCTCTTTTACAAGCAAATTGTTATCTGAATATTGCTTTTTTTACAGGTCACTTATTATTTAAAAAAGCCATCATAGTCTCTTATTTTTTCTTACGATCTGACAATATTTGCTTTATAGTTGAACAATTTATGATTTTTTTTTAACATCTATGAAAACTAATTTCTATATGCAATAAAAGTATGTGTAAATTTTGTTTTTGTTTTAAATAAAATCTTTAATATTTTGTAACTATAACATTACAAATAACAAATTATGTATGAGCTTTCAACCATAAATCACCTTTGTAATTTGTATGACTAGAGAGAAATATTAAAATGTTGTATATCCTTCGAAATATGCGATTACAAAAGAAATTAGATTTTGCTAAAAAAAAAAGAATAATGAGTAGAGAATTTCAGGGAAATTCCTGCAAAATTTATTAGGGGCAACCCATAACTTGGGGAAGTAAACGGGTAAAGTAAACGACACGTGCATTCAAAATGCATATATTCGTGTCATCAAGGACTGAAAACTAAATTAAAAAAGATAACTGAACTATTAAATATTATGCTTTTTTATAGAAATAATATATGGATTTATTTTAACAAAATTTTATATTTCCACACACACACAGACACAAATATTGTAGTTTTCAACATATAAAAATCGACTTCAATTTAAAGAACCATTCGAACTTATATGTATTCCAATTTTCTAAAATTTCTGATAAGGTATTTCTGGATTTGTAAATTTCAAATTCAAAATCTATATTTGTTCTTTGCCTTGTATTACATTGTCTTATTAACACTCGTATACAGATAAGTTTTATAGAAAAACTATTGTCAATTAATATATTCTTAGTTATTTCCAAAAAAAAAAAAAAATATTATTCCGGTTTCTTCCAACTTCTTGTTTATTTTAAATGAAGTATTGAAGTTCAATATCCTTGATCAATTTATTTGACTACTTCCTTATTCTTCCCATGAAATATTCAATCACTAATTTTCAAAACTCTATCAGTCGTTCCCTTTTAGTAGTGTTTTAAACTAATCAATGATTCGGTTTCTGGACTCGATATATTAATAAATTCTCACCTTTCCTTGTTATTAACGAAACTAAGAAAAATTTAAAAAGTATTTGTCTTTGGTGTTTTTGTCGTGAATTTTTTAGATTTAGTTTTAACTATTTTTTAAATTTTCGATTATTTTTTTTTTAACCGAGATAAATGTCATTAAACCCGAAAATTATCAAGATGTAGATAGAAAAATTAAAAGAAAAATTTAAGTATTTATACCTTGTCACTATAAGACATAAACGAATAGTAAAGTATTATTATCGTTTAAATAGTGTCCTGTCTCATGTGGCCGTTACTGGGTATAAAGGATTTGCTTGATTTATTTTTATTTCGTTGGAAATCGCTTTCTATTAAAAATAAAAGAAACCGAAAAATAAAAATCACAACTTAAATTTTACGAAGAAGTCATAATTGATTCTGTCACTGAGAAAAACCTTATAAGGACTAAATGATTTATTTGATTATTTAAGTCACCTTTAGAGACTAAAAGAAGACCAAAGGTTAATTTTAAATTCGCAAAAAAAACTTCCAGACAGTACATATTTTTATTTATTACCACTATTACAATTTTTCAGGTAAAGCTTCTGTATTTAAAAGCCAAACGAGCCCTTAAGCTTTACGAGGAAACAACTCATCACAAACAAATATTGTGTACTATCAACACTTTCAAACAAAAGCTTTTAATTCTTATTGTCTGTGTATTTGTATGAGTATAATCCTTTATTGTCTTGTCTCTATTCTAGCGACATCTGTATGTGAATGGTTCAACTAAAACTTAAAGGATAGAAAAACTACTTTCAAAAAGCTTTTGCAGCCGTTTTACCGTTAAATATAAAAATTTTGTAAATATAATACAATTGCAACAGCAACAGCAATAAGAAAAAAAACAACAAAAACATAATTAGCTTAAATAACGATTGACGGACGCTTTTTCGTAGCCGCAGCTATTAAAAATATAAAAAAGGAGTCTTTTCATGGAATAAAAGCTTTTTTAAATCATTAAGTGAAAGCAAGAAAAAAGGGTTTAATGTCCTGTTGTTTTCACGACAAAGTGGATAAAAAATTGGGTTTCATTCTCATTATATAAGTATACCAAGTAAAATTGTGCTTGAATGGCTACACAATCACACACATGTAGTGTTGCATGCATAATTCAATTAAGTGGCATTATTTAACAACGTACGAATATGTTATATGTATTCTTTTGTCCTCGAAATAAGATTGCCGTCATCTTAAGAAACACTTTATTTGCACAAAAGATAAATTTAATACTTCCAGGGCGGTATTTACTAATCTTGAGTTTATGTTTTTCTTATCTGTCATGTAAACATATTTTTCATTTTATGTCTAAGATGCTGATATGGTGAATGGTTTTGTTTTGCATGAAAGATCTTTTATGAGACAAATATTTTCAATCGTTAGTCTAATGTAAAACAAAATTCCTTTAAATTAACAAGGAATAATTGCTTTATAATACAAATGCGAAGGAAAATTTTATTCAAACATTTACATCACATCAGTCATCATTTGAACTACAATAACGTCACAACTAAGAGTATTAAATGATTCACTGAAGTCCCGCGATGACTTGTGATATAAAAGAATACAACAGTATAAAACTAGTCATCGCTGATTACTTTGAATTTCAATCTGGCAATTTTTCTAAGCTGTAGGAAATAAAAAGTTCATGTATTTGTTGGTATGGTTAAAGAAAATGTCCTCGGTGACTTCTTTTAAAATAATGGAAAAATACAAACAAACAATGTCAATTTGAGTTACTACTATCCTGAAAAATTCTGCTTAAAATGCTGTACACTTGTGTACATTCAGCTCAGTTTTATGAAGATATGAATACTATGAATATGTTAAAATCATGAAATTACACTAAAGTTTGAGGCCCAACTAATTATTTTAAACAAGTTCAATTAATGAGGCATACTTCCTCTAAATACACCTGCAGAAAGTGCAATTAAGGGGTATTTTTCTGTTTACAAATATCCATATGGTAATGGATTATCATATTTTTTTCTCTCAATTATTATTAAATGAAGTAAAAAAATTTTAAAATGTGAATCATAAAAATTAAAATTTTAAATAAATTTTCAATACATAAAATTATTAACTAAAAAGGACGAATATGATCCTCTGGGTCTAAAATTTTAGTGCTGGAGTTATGGTTCAATTACACACACACACACACACACACGACGTGTTAGTGTCGTGTTCATGTCAGGTTCATGACATATTCATGATTATGTCGTGTTTATATCATTTTTATGTCAAGTTTATGTCAAGTGTCAGATTCACGACATATTTATTTTTACATCATGTGCATGTCATGTTTATATCATACTTCTGTTTTTGTCGTTTTCATATCGTGTTGTGATACTCGTATATTCATGACGTCTCTTTGTTTTGTTTTTGTCATATTTTTTGTCATAAGTTCTGCTAAATTGTATTTCGTATACCAGACATCAACGATTTGAGAATCGGAGACCGGGTGAGACATTTGAAATAATTACGAAAATTGCTTGACGATTCGTGCATCGAAGTATCTGATCAATTGCATTCTACTGCAGTGCTGTACAGGAGCTTCGATTTCCTACTTCCTGAAAGGAGCCAATTGTCGAACCATATCGCACGAGTATGATGGGAACATGCTGATCAGGTTTGGTTTAATTTTGGATCCATACAAGGAAATTATTATTACTGTTATTATTACTGTTACTACTCCTTAGTTATTTATTATTATTACAGCTTATATTATTTTTACACGTTTTTAAGTAAAACAATAAACCAGCTCTTTTTATGTTTATTTGTCCATTTCAAAAGCTGGGAATAAATTTGGTTGAAAAATTTATTTTCCTCTTGTTTAAAAAAAAGGCTAATTTCGCACATACAAAGTATATTTTTTGAATTCATTAAATATAATATTTCTGTATATAAAAATTTAATTTAAAGCCGTCATGCATAAATTTTTACTGCAAAGCTACATACACATGTACCATATATGTGTACGAACAAATGGATACATGTGTATTTATTTATATATACAAATACAATAACGTATTTTATTGCAATTTATTTTTCTCCAAATAAATACTAAAAGCATTACTTTTGAAAACGTAAAAGACTAAAAGGGGGAAAGGGGTCAAAAGATTGGGTGTCGTGCTTTTAAAGGATCCACATTGGCCACATTGGCAGGCAAACTTACAATTTTGCAAATATCAAACATGTGGGGGAAACATGTAGCGCAAATATATTTGATGCAGGATAATAAATTTCAAAGAAAATGAAGCAACTGAAAAATAATTTATTGAAAACATTTATGTTGCAAAAAAAAAAGATTTAATATTGCAAATAATTTTTCTACTTTGTAACTGGTGCAGTTGGTGAGAAATTGTTAGAAGTTAAAGAGCAAAACCAGGTTCACTTTTGGATTCTTCTTTTGTTTTGGTGGGATCTTTAGTGACGATAATGCAAATACAAGAATCAAACTATATATTTTAAGACTTTTTTCTAAGGGGATGTAATGAATTTATTTTTAAATACCATTTTTGAGCATTGCAGTGTTTCATTAGTGGCCTCTGTAAAAGCTCTTCGAAGACGTAATTTTCGGCTTTCGGACAAGGTACGGGGCATTAGTAGTACACCCTAAAGGAGAATGGTTTGTTTTTTAGTTTGTTAGTAGTAGATCATGTTAAACAAAAAATATTCAGTTTAAAAGGGAAACAAAATACTAGTACAAATAAACTAAAAAGTGTGCAGACAAGTGGAAAAATTAGTAAAAGGAATAATTTTTTGTTGTTGCCAGCGATCTGTCTGAAACAGGCAGCGCTATTTACCAATTTGGTTATAAAAATTTTTCAGTTTTCTCGATTTGAAAGTAGTGTACGTTGTACTTTGTATTGACCAAACAAACCATGCTTACTAATTAAAGAGGATATAATAAAATAAATAGTATAAACTATTTTTTTAAATTTTTAATTCGATGATATATATATTGTATATATATATATATATATATATATATATATATATATATAACATTTTATATATGACCATAAAGAAAGAGAACGTAAAGGCTCCAATGCTGAAATGGTGCCAACTTATACATAGTTCTTTGGTGCAAATCATTTTTATGTAATCAACAAAACATTACAAATAGAAAAATATGATTGAGTTCTGTATGGACTCTCATATAGTATTTGTAATGTTTAGTATAAGTATACGAACTGGAATTGTTCGAAATACCTTAAACATATTCATTCAACAAAAATTATTTAATAAAAGATTTTTCAAAAAAGGTTTTCAATAAAATGTATTCCGTTTCTTCAATTCAATAAATTTCCTGCAAAAAAAAAACTTTAATTAGTTGACCAATCAGAAATTGCAGTTCGAATCCCTCTGTGCTTAGGGAAATTGTCAAATTAGGAAATAATACTTTTGGATCTCTAGGTTTTGAAGAGCAACTTTTATAGATATTATCCGTTCGATGACGAATAAAATCGTTTCTTTATTTTCTTTGGCACTATGATTATACAGGGTAAGATAGGCTGGTCTGAAAGGCTTGTCCCATTCCAAAAGAAATGTAGCCCTGTCAGAATTTTTTGCTTCTTATGGAATTTCACCGAAAAATTGTCATGGGTTGTATACTACCATAGAAAATGCTCAAGCTAACCCAATAATGGTGGGAGTGGTGTCTATAGGCTTTCTATTTAATTTTTTCCGTGGCAAAAGTGTCAGGAAACATCTCTGCAGAAAGGTTATTCCGCATGCAATTAGTTTGGTTTAATAGTTTAATGAAAAGTATGATTTGCTGGTACATCGACCACCAATAAAGGAAATGTCTTTTTTTAATATCTTGGTGCGGTTTCTAATTTTTATAAAAATTAAATCGATTATGAATCCAATAGATCATTAAGAAAAGCTTTGCTTCAACTTATGTTCAAAGTAGATTTATTTTGTTCTAACTCTTCCAAGCAAAATACAGAGGAGTCGAGACTGTACGAACAGTACAAATAATATGAAATACCGGAAAAGAAATTAAAAAAAAACCAGAATAACTTTTTGATGCAAAAGAAAACACTATCATGACATTTCCGTAAAATATCGAAGTTCAAAAAATTCATGGATGACAGCACTAATTTTTAAAGAATATTTGCACACGTCTGTCGTACAGCAGCTCTGTATTTAAGTGCATTATAGTTTGGTTTATGCTAAATATCCCAATTTAAGTTTAAGGGAGATATACAACAGAAGGGCTTACCAATAAAGGCAATTTTGATTCTTGAAAATGCAACCTTTTATCCGGCGGAATAAAGGCTTAACTCTGATGATGGATCTATATTCGCAGTGTCCATTCCCCTAAGTGTAACTCCATTAATTCAACTAATTGATTAAAATGTTAAACGGCTAAACACAGGAAAAAATACTTCGGGGTGCCATTGAAAACAAAAATGTAAATGGGTTTTTAAAATGCCACATTAGTTCTTATGTTGCTCTGAAAAGATCTAACTTCAAATAAAATGCAGAAATTGTGTGTTCCTGTTTTGGGTAGTTTTCTGAATACCTTAGAGTGTGACGACGTAGGGGAAAATATGCCATTAAACATATTGCAATATTTGCTACATCAGCGACATCTAGAAGGAGTAAACAACATTTTGGATATGCTCCAAGAAATTAATTCTAACATTAGTTTGTTTAATATTAATTTTTGAATTGTTTCTAAATTAACCTGCTCCCTTTCAGACAAACTATAATGAATATTATATGATACATAGAATTGAATGAATGCTTTCAGTTTCTAGAGATGAAAATGAACACGGATACTGAAGATGGGGATATTGAATTGCCATTAAAAAAGAGTCCATTGCAGCAACAGAAACATTTCATGATCATGAAAATATTTCAGTTTTGCATAAATTTCACGATTTAGGTGCCCCAAAAAAGCAAGAACGCACGAATAAAACCAACTAAAAGTAATGATTTTTTGCTAATTGATAATAACATTTTGATATTTTGAGCCTGTATACAGGGTACTGGTTTGAATAAAATGAAAAGGGTTTACAACAATTAGTTCATACTATCCCGATTACATTGTAGTACAAAAGGCATTTATTGCCCATGCCACACTGTATGTAATTTTTGAATAATCCTACTAGGAAAGAAAGAAAATTAAATATAAAAATAGGACTCAAGCAGGAATATTTATATCCATTAGTGTCATATATACATTAAGATTATCTTAAGCAACTGTTAAACCGAAGAAAATGTGTATAATATGGCCAACTAACAACCCCCTACCAAATGAGTTGAACTAAGTGTGGAAATCAGGACATGAAACCAAATGATGTTGTTTGGAATGTACTAACACAACAGCGATAAAATCTCTGAATTAAAAGAAATCTTTATGGTATTAAGTTTATTTTAAGCAGCACATTGCTAAGGATACTCACACAACTATTTTTAGTTTTACCAAAAAGAAAAATAATATTAATAATTAAGCAAACAATAATACATCATAAAGATGAATGCGACAAAAATACAAACAAACAAACATACATACATACATACAATATGTATGTGTGTTGTCTAGGGAATATAAGAAACTTTGAACTGAAGGAGAATTTAATGCTTTGTTTTATATGCGAATGAGAAGTACGGCAGTATAAATAAAAATTTATCGAATGACCACAAGGATTTACAAGGACATGGCGTATATAAACGGATTAAATGTTATTAAGGGATAAAAGCAGATGTGGTAGGGTATAATATTTGGATTCGATTTCGTTATTATTATAATTGATATAATTATATTACCAAAATAACTATTATTCATTTTGTAAGTATAACTTAACGACAATCATCACATACAATTTTAGTAAGAAAGAAGAAAACATAATGCCTATTATTGGTTGTCTGGGCAATAAAAAGTACACTACACACAAAAACGAACATGAAATGTATTAATCAATATAATTTGTAAAACAAAATAGAATGTGTAACGAATTTTTATTTTCGAAGTACACGAAGGCCAAAGTAATAATAATTTTCCAGGATATTCATTTCAAGGATATGAGAAATATATGTTGTATGTATGTAATTTTCTAACAACTTTAAAATTTAAAGAACAACATACCTGTTTAAATGGCCGCATGCCGCCATTAATTCTTAAAGAATCAGCTGCTATGCCCGCAATACCGTCACTCTGACTCGGTTCGTTGCGCAGTTGCTTGAGCGAAACATTAGGCACGGTGTGGGAATGACCGCATGTGTTGTGGGCGCCACAACAAATGGCCAGAGAACTGGATTCGGGTTGGGAGCTTTGTCGTATTATTCTGGAACCATTGGTTGGAGAAGACGTTACCAAAACTGGTGGAACATTGTGCGGCAGGGCATTACTAGAGCCACCATATGCGACTAGAGAGTTACCCAAATTTCCTTGTTGAAAGGCACTTTTTACACTATCACGTGAAGTTGAACGATCTATTTGACCCGTATTCGATATGGGTGTGGTCGAGGCACGCCTGCTGCAGTTTCTGCAAGCACGACAGCGTGTTTGGGCACTCGGAGATATAGCATTAGATGATAAATTCTGATATGATGTTCCTAAGTTGGAGCCATGATTTAAATTCGTTATTGATATGGTTGGTTGTTGTTGCTGCTGCAACTGGTGACCATGAGATGATGACGATGATAATATAGGTGCCACAGCCGCTAGTTGCTGTTGATTTTGTGGCGATTGGTTGTGATGTTGTGACTGTTTTTGTATCAGATTATGATCTTGGTCCTCTTGATAAACTTCTATGTCAGGCACTGTGGCTGTTCGCAGACCCTGTTCCACATCATCATCGGCTACATGAGTACTACGATCGCTTTCGTCCGAACCCAAACGGGTTTGTTGTGACAACTGTGGACTGGTTAGATACGTTGAGGTACGATCTTGTCGCATCAATGTTGGCTTGGTCGATGATGTGGAAGTCATATTGTTCGCTGTTGGTCCATTGGCAGAATTCATTTTGATTTGTCGCAAGACAGATGGTTTGCATTTAGACGTGTTGGTAACCAGAAGGGAATCGGTTTCTTCGGAACTGACATAACCGGAATTGGTAGTATCAGTCAATTTTTGCATTGACATCTGAAAAAGATGGAATGAAATGTATTCTACTCTTAAATAAGTACATAAAAGTACGCTAGAAAAGCACAGAAATATGAGCAGAAAAATGGGAATTCTTAGAATGTGTTGTATTTCCACTCCATCTAGTTATTATTAAGGCTTGAAAACAGAACACAATTCTCGTCTTAGTTAGAAATACTTTTAATTAAACTATCTATCTCTAGTAGTTTTTATTCATATATTTTCATTATTATTTTGAATACTATTAATTTTTTTCTTTGTTATAAAAAACAAGAATTTTCATTGGCGCAACGTTTCAATTCAGTCAAATAGAAAATTGTCCCTTTAATTGCAAACTGACAGTTGACTATAACAAAAGAAAAATAATAAAAAAACAAAAATGGAAAAACTTTACATTAAAAATTAGAAAACTAAAATCAATTTAAAACTTTAAAAATATACTTTATGAGAATTTTTAAATTCAGTAATCGAAATCGAACGACCATAATTAATTTCATTTTAATATAATCGCTATTGCACTCAACACAAAAGAATAAATGGCAAGAATAAAGAAAAAAGGATAAAAGAATGCTTTGATTAAGAGAGTCTAATATATTGTATGCATATTTTGAAAGCATAATAAAAAATGTTTATTAAACCCGGCATCAAGTTTTGCAAACTGACTTTGTTTAACCTGCCAATGTGATATCCGAAGAGGGGCCTCAACTACAAATTGGTTGGTCTTAATCAATAGCAAAATTTATCCAATAATAAATGCAACAACACGTTTGGTATAATTTTATTATCAAAATACTTTTCCATATATTTATTTGCAACGTGACGAAAAATTGTACAACGTGATACATCATATTGAATTACTTTCCCAAGGTCGTATATGTATATCAAAAAAAAAAAAAAAAAATATTATATGCATGTATATATATATATATATATATATATATATATATATATATATATATATATATATATATATATATATATACAGTGAACTCGCGATAATGTGAACTAATAAAAACCAAGGTAGTTCACATTATCGAATTTGTTCACATTTTCGATTGTAAAAATTTGTGGTGTTATATTGTTTTTTGGTTACAAAATATTGAAGCTCTTGGAATTATTAACATAAAATGTAATTTATTGCAAACTTAACGATTTCTTAAATTTTAAGTTCACGTTTTATATTAAATTTTTGGAGCCACCATTAGCTGGCATTGAAGTCATGCTCATTTTTATTAAAATTAGAATGAAGCTGTTTCGCTTTTTCTTTCAGCATCAATCCACTTATTGGAAGGTTTTTACTTCTCATGTTAAGAAACCACTTGTATAGAGATTTATCCATCATTGGAAGCTCTGAAATACGTAGGTTTACGTTTCACTGGTCTATAATACGTATTTTTAAGACACTTATAATTTTTATTATTCTTATTGTGCATCGAACAAATGGTATATTTCCCAACATTATATTTAACACTGTAATACTTGATCCTTTTTCCAAAAGTTGAAGAATTTCATATTTCTCACTAATGGTTAAAAACTTTCTGTTATTCTTAGACATCTTTGTAAATACACAGGAATGTAAATACATAGGTTTCTATGCGTGACGAAACACAACAAAACTCAAAGTGTGCAAGTACAATAGTTTACAGTTTTTTATTCAATCGGGGGATTTCCAAAATTAGAAAACAAACAAAAATTGCAAAAATTTTTGTTCACTATTTAGAGCCATTAAACTTTGTTCACTATTTAGAGCGTCCATATAAAAAAATAGGTGTTCACATTACTGGATAGTTCATTATATTGGAAGTTCACATTACCGAGAGGTCACTGTATATATATATATATATATATATATATATATATCAATTACGTGTAAAAAGATCGTAGACCTTAATTTTATAAGATCCTGAACGATCAGTTAAATATTAAATAAAATAAGTTTGTGATGGTAACTTTTCATAAAATTTCAAATCCGTATGAGAACATTGGGATAAAATAATTTTATATATTTTATAAAAGAAAGGCAATCATCAATCGTTTCCAAAATAATTAGATTTTACCCTCTGTGCCCCTGCAACGCTTTTGTTGTATTTATCACATTGCAAGTTCTTATTTGACAGGTTGGTAACATTTTCTTGATTTAATTAATTTATGCACTTGCATTTACATTCAGTAATTATTATTGCACATGCAAAAGTGCAATGAAACATGTTGAAAGTATTCATTAAGTTGCTTCCATTATTTACCAAAGGAGCGAAACTTAAAATGCAATATTAAAGTTTGTCTATAAAATTTTGTAAAGTCAACAACATGCACTAGTCTACAGTATGTCAGAAAGTCGGGGTATTTGTAAAAAAAATTTAATAAGAAACACTAAACAAAAAGTAATTCATTGTTCAATCTATGACACTGTTTCAAATTGCAGTTAATTTTATAAGAAAAAGTTGCCACAAGTATTTGTAAATTTTCCAACAATTTTGCACTTGAGTGGTAATATTTTACTAGCTGTAGTAAAAGTATTTTTTTTAAACAGCAAAGTCAGCATGAGGACTAAGACGAGTGAAATAGATTTGATTTTGTTCTGTTGTTTTCTTTTCTATATTTGTTATTGTTCTGCTGTGCTTTTGGATGTCAAACAAGCTTTCTATTGAGCTGGCGCAGTGGTCTTATGATGTTTCCAACTCCTTTTTTGTCTCTTAATTAATAATAAAATTATGTAACAGACATTTTTATGTTAAAATCAATAACGATCACTTCGATTTAGGTGAGATAAAAGCTGTAGTGCTAGTAGGGAGTGTACTTTGTCCTCTAATCTATACCTTATATAAATCAGATATGCCATTAGCGAAAGATGTTACCGTTGCCTCATATGCAGATGATGCTGCCTTAATAGTATATAATAATTTTTCAATAGTGGCTTCAACTTTTTTTTAATTTTTTTTTTTTTTAAAGTTACACTCAGGCTATTAATGCCTACTACTTAACTTAAGGTGTTACTTCTTTGTGAAAGGGAAATTAGAAGTCGGACAGGGAGAAAAAGAGAGAAAGCTTAATATCTGTTTTACAACTCTACTATTCCGCGTTTAGAGTAGCAGTGACTCTGATGTTAAGGGACGCATAAAATTTTTGTATGTATATGTAGCCATTTTATTAACTGTTGTACTTCGCAGACGATTCAGCTAACATTATCAACGAAATGGGGCGCCGTGATGTAGTGTACATTAGCGTAGAAAGTATCAATCGCTGCCGATACTCTTCAGTGACCACTGATATGGCTTCATCACTTAAACATTCCAACAACAATTAATATAATGGCGTGCTAATGTAAATCAGAAAAACTTATGATGTTGATGACTTGTCCTGAACAGGAATCGGACCCAGGTTCTCAGTCGTATATTGCTTTTAAGTCAACGCGGTAACTAGTTCAGCCAACAGCATCACCAAAAATTAATTCAGAATCATTAGAAAAATTATCTATATTGTAGAAGATATCGTCATACATAACATTTGCTTCAAAAAAAGGCATTTGTCCTCCATTATTTTTGTGTGGTGAAGAAATACTTAATTCCGCGAGTGTTAGATACCTTGGAATGCACTTGGATTATAAGATTTGTTTAGAAGGTTCATATTAAAGTAAAATGAAACAACTGAATATTAAAACAAAACAAAACAAATGTACAGGTTACCTGGTCCTAATTCGCAGCTAAGTCTGGAAAACAATGCCTTATATGTAAGTCGTTGCTAAGACCGCTATGGATATATGGGTTAGACATACGGGAAAAGCGAGCAGTTCCGAGCCCTACGTCAACTGATTGTAGTCCTTTTAAAGCAAATGCCTTGCATGTATGTGATCACATAAATGGAAAATTTTAACAAACGAGCAAAAGAAGGAAACGACAGTATAGAGCAAGGAAATGGGAGACTAGAAGTGCACACGTTTGTATGGTTTGAATATTTATGTAGTTGCGGTCGTAGTTAATGGCAAATGGGAATCTTAAGGATACTAAAATATAACACTTTATTTGAAAATAAATATTTGTGTGTAACAATGTTTACTTGTATGTATATAATCAGCTTTTGTAGAAGTTGCATACTTCATTTAAAGACACTTATTTACAACAACGCAATATATTCGTATGGCTTGAAATGGAAGACGTTGCAAAAAATAAAAAACAAAACTATAACGTAAGATATAGGTCAGGGAGTATAAATGTATAAAGGAAAAGCAATATAGTTGCGATATAACGTAGTTATGTTTGAAATTACGACGGAAGAAAAAAATAAATATTGTTTCAAACGAAAAAAACAAGGACTATTTTTTATTTGTTATTTTGTATATTTTGTGTTTCTGCAGTTTTTGCTGATTGCACCGCAACCCACGATACCCCAGAGTAGGTTTTTTGGAATGCCCATCAAAGTAGGCTCTCGCTGCAAGAATTACGTTGGATCCTTTCTCTATTTTGCTTGAAATATTATTCAAGGTCTTATTTAGTGGTTAAACAATTTTATTTAAAATTATACTCATTTAGTATCATCTTCAGGAAAAGAAAAGAATTTTGCTGAATGTGACACTCAATTAGTATCACATTCACATATGATAATTTCAAATAAAATTTTTTAACCACTAAATAAGAACTCGAGCTTGAATAATATTTTAATAAAATTGTTACAAAAACGCAAAAAAATATAGAGATATCATTATTTCTCCATATTGAAAAAAAGTTTTAGGTCAAAAAATCTGGATGGAAATGTCCTGAATTATATCCCTCTCTGTTAGATAAACCAGAACGTATTTCCTTTTAATGTTGGCATGACGAAAAACATTTGAAAAGCTAATTTCAATGAACTTACTACTGTTGTTCTCTACTAACGAAATTGGTTCAGCTTTCATCGATTGCAATGAATTTTTCAATAAAACAAATTTATCTAGATTTCAATTACAGAAGTATACGAATCTTGGGAAAATTTTCTTGCAATATTCCGTAAATTACATTTCTATTACACGCATCTAGTCAAAACTATTTCACTTTAAGCCGCCATCAACTAGAAACTATGTGGCATTTTTTATTTATTTAATCTTCTATTTTGTTAGTTTCCTTTCAGAAAGAATTGTGTTGTGGCAGCAAGACATATCGGTTGTTATTTGTATTTCTCCTGAAATAAAAAATATTGGAAAAATCATTTGCCATCCTTCATTTTCATTTTAACATTTCTGAAATATACATTATATCATATTGAAATCGTAACATACCTTTGGCCTCGTCAACATTTACCAACATGAATATTAAAAAAGTCGCATATTAAATTTGGTAATAAATGAGGTCTTATGCTCCTGAAAGGAACGACGGGAACTTATATATAACAAATGAATACCAAACAACAAAGCGAAGGTACGTTAAATATATTTTCGATACGATTCGAATAACCAGATCGCAGTATTCGATACCGTTCGAATCGAAATTTATTTTAAAATATAAAAGAATTTTGCTGTGTATTGAATAAAAATATATGATGCTTAAGAAAATTTAAACAAAGAAATAGATGATTTTATAGCAACAATTTAAACAATCGTAAAGCTCTTAACAACTAAATATTTATTGGCTTTTGATTAATTTTCATAGAAAATGGATCCTCTATATTTATGTGTGTTCTTCTGATGAAGAACATGAAAATGTTATGCGCACTGGAAAGCACTGATACAGCGTAAGTAATAAACTAATCGCTTATATTAAATAAATAAATTATACACATTGAAATAAGTTCGGGTTTCAAAAACATTTTAGGTCACTAAAGGAGTGTCTAACTTTGTATTGTTCAGGTTATCAGTCATAAACTGTACTTTTGCTTGCCTTTTTTTAGTTACATTTGTCCTTAATAAAACTTATTATTTTGAAAACTTTACTATGTACTTACACTCCCTATTACTTACTTGAAAACAAAAGCTAAATCAACATGAAGTTTTTTATTTTGTTACAACAAAATTAGGATGTCTACGACAGGCTTACTATCGAGTAATGATTCGAGAGAATTTATTTGCTCGATTACTGGTTATCGAATATCAAAATCTAAGATTTTGAATCTAGTTACTCATATCAAAACCCAAAGCTTCAAGGAATTACTTGATCATGAGCACGACCAAATGGTTGGTTAGTTTATGATCCACAAGTAGTATGAACTCAGATCATTTCTAATAAATTTAACATGAATTTTTTATCATTTCTAAATGTTCTTTTTCTTCGTCCATATTCTGCAATTTGAACTGCAAATGAAATAATTTTTTATTAAATTAGAATTGGTTGTTTACCTTTGAGAATGTCTTCAAACTTATCACCCTATTTATTTACTTTTTTTTATTTGGAAGAAATCTTATCAATTATTAATAGAACAATAATGTAATGAAATAAGTTTCTTTTCATTAAAAAAAATTTAAAAAAAAATGGGGAAGAAGATTTCACTTCAGTTCCAAACTAATTAATATTTTAATTAAAATTTTGTCCATCTGACCTCGTAGGAAGTTAAATAGGAGCACTGAATGAATTTCGTTGTTTAAGAATGACTTCCATTCTATTTAGTGGCAAGTTATAAATAGATTTGAATTCGTAATGCTAAAAGGAAATTAAATGCTTTAAGGAAGGAGCTCAGGATATAAAAATCATGCCTAATATGTTTTCATGATACAAACTTGTTTAATTTTAAACAAATGTTTTCCTATGTACTATCAGATATTATTTTAAATGTCCTGCCCTGCCCTGAATTATTTTCTATAACTTTTGCTATGTCACTTCTATACGTACAGTTGATCTAAGGAGACAGTTAAATTTTTAAAGTCTTAGCAATAATGTATTTGTTTTTGAGAAAAATCCTTTATTTATTTAGAGTTAAGAACTCTATCAACTAGAAATTTTAGCTTAGAAAAGCCAGTTGAATCACATAGTCATAAATAATATGTATCGAACTTTGAAAAATAATTACATGCTAATCAACATCTTCTCGAAATAATCTTGATTTTTATTAATAAATTCATTGTAATGACAATTAAATAATCAATTTGTATGAAAAATAAAATAAATCCTACCAAATCCTAATAGTCTTGTTGTAGAAACATGAGAAGAATTATTAAACACATAATAAATGAAAAGAACATTAAAAATCCATGATATTTTATAGGACGACCACCAAAATTCACCGATATATATAGCAAATTAAGCGATATATATATATCACGAGCCATAGAAAGAAATTTGTAAAAAAAACCACCAAAGTACCCATAACCTGGAGAGAGATCAAATCACAAAATTTTAACCCTGTATTGTTTTACAATGTTTACGAGTATCAAAACAGGATCATATTCCTTGTGCTCCAAGAGCAAAAACACTTAAGAACAAAGTAGGTAGACGTAAGTGCAAGTGTTTGGCCAAAATGCGTTTAATTAACACCCAAAAGTTCTGATAAAAATTCACTATCGTTTTGATGGGCATTTAAAAGTTTGTTTTAGAAAAGGATAAGCTTTCAATAAAAATAAAAATATATCACAAGGAGGTGTTATTGGTATGGCACCAATACTTATGTCATATTTGGGAACCTAGTATTTTCCAAAGACACTATGGATAAATATATCTATTTAAATAAACTGAGAAATAATCCAAAAAAATGTGAGAACTAAGTCTAGATGGCGATTATTATTTCTTCCATTTTTATGATCGGCAGCATACGGACCGATAATGTGAACGTAAGGACTCTATTTTATACTCTAAAAAATTTTAGCAACACAACCTCAAAAATCTGACCTCATATCCATCGAATTTTAAGTCAGAAAAAAATATGTTAGAAAACATGAATTCCAAAAAAGTGCAACAGGACCGACCTTCTGCATAATTAACAGATTCTTAGGTAGAAATAATAAAAAATAGTAAATATCTAAAAACTACTAAACACAATATGAAATAATTCCTACAAAATTACTTTGATAACCAAAAACAATAGAAGTTGCAAGCACGCCTTTGTGTAAAGAACGGCCCTTATCAAACTTTTACTTTTAGTAAATGAAAATAAAGTTTAGCCTACTTTAAAGTAGTTTTCAAAAATAATATACCTTCTTTCATTTGCACGTTTTTCTTCCCATTTCTCTGCAGTATATTGACTTTTTGTCTGAAAGTTTTTTTATATTTAAACGCACATACATAACTATTTTATTGTCCTTTATAGCAGGCTCTTAAAAAGCTTGTTTAAGCTGGAAACAATTATGTTAATGATCTAAATTTTAAAATGCTTTTGCTAAAGACAAAACTAGATTGAGAGCTAAAAATTTTTCATTGATTAAAAAAACAAACAAACTATTGTCTGCTGATAATTATCCTAAATGATGTGGTTGAAAAATAAACTAAAAGCGCCATTTTAATAATAAATTCCTTTGAAATCGTAACTGTCTAACCATTAATCGTATCTCTTTGTAATCAAACGAATAATATTAAATAAAATGTAGACATTAAATTTGAAAAACTGTCCTTTAAACAAAAGAAGATCCTTCTTATGAAATTTCTTCCTGAAATTGCTTTTTCTGCCAGAAAAATAAACACAAACAGTTGTTGGGAGGGAGAGAATAAAAAGTGGAAATGAAGTCATAAAATAACAGGATAGAAGAAATGGAAATATTATAGCAAAAAGCTCCGCTAAATGATAGGAAATGGCATTATAAGTATGCAGGTCCTTCATTAAGCGCTTCCTATCTTTAAATTTAATTAAAACACAGATTGTTAGAGATATCAGTAAAATTTTCTATTAATTTAAAGGGGCCCATTGATGCCATTAAGTACGGAATATAATATTGTAGAGATGTTCGCTGCAGCTTCACAGGATGGCGAGCAGCCGAAATTTAAATTTTCCATGACTCTGGCGCATAAATCAGACTCAATTTGACCGCTGCCTTAGGGTATATTGATTTTTGGAATGGCTTATTCATATAGACCTGCAACCTAAGAAAGTCCCGCATGAAAAATGCGAACGGGATCAAATCGCACGATCTGGATGGCCAGTTCACATCACCTCCACGAAAGATAGCCATGCTCTCAACTTGTTCGTGCAGAATGTCATTTATGGCATGATCTGTGTGGCACGCGGCGCCAAACTGTTAAAAACACATGTCGTTGTTGTCCGTATCATTCGATTCAGGCCAAAAGAAGTTGGTAATAATCGACCTATAGCGATCGCCATTGACGGTAATGGCCCGACAATCCACACCAACAAGTGACTATTTTTGGAATCTCATATGGATGGGTATCGTCCAAAATTCGTCACTCTTTGTGGATGCATCATCTTTTCAACAATTACTTGTGGATGCTCATTTGGCCAAATGCGGCAAATCTGCTTGTTAACAAGTCCACTGAGGTGAAACTGTGCCTAGTCGCTGATCACGAAGTCCACAAAATGCATTTTGATTTCAACGCCCATTTTCGTGAAAGGCTTTAACAATCTTAACGCGCTGCTCAATTGTGAAACTTTCCAGAGTTGAATTTGTCAAACACTAAAATAAAGAAATATGAACTCAAGTTGGGCAAAAAACTTGACTCACAATTAACATTGTGCATTAGGGTTGGACCACCCTTTATATATAATTTCAGCAATAAAGACAAATATTTTATTATGTTACCCTCAAAGTTAAAAAAGAAAAAAAGCGATTGAATATATTTCTGTTGTTTGAGTTTTAATTTTTTTTAACAGAAACAGAAACAAATGCCAATAAAATGAATTTGCATGTTGGTAGTTTTTATTTAACAAATGTTCAGTAGGTTGGCTTAACATAAAACGGAAATGTCTGTATGTATTTTGTTGTAGTTGCTGTTGTTGTTACTACTGCTGTCCACTTGTAAAGTTCAGTATTATTTTCTATTTGTTTTTGTTTGTTTGTTTTTTTTTTTTTGAGCTACGGCAGTTTCATGTTGTCGGCTGTCATTTGCAATGTTATTAATGTTTCCAGTTGCAATGGCAGGTTGCATTTACTTTGGAAACACTTGTTTAAAATCGTCATGATTTGTTAAACAAGTACAATGTTTTAAAAAGGCAGTAACATTTTATTTCTATATATTGTTATATAAATATATAGAAGCCATGGGTGCCAAAAATATAAATTTATAGTAGATTTTTTTTCAAGGTTTTAGTCTAAGGAAATTTTGCATAGAATGTAGCGGCATTATATTTAATAACCACCGGGTACTAGTATATTATTTTTGCGATTTATATCAGGTTATCCATTTAGTAATTTAAAAACTGCCGGTCTGGCAAGGATGTCAGCTATTAAATATGAGTCATCTAAAATGTCATTTATTTAGTGAAAGTTTTACCATTTACGAGTATGGATCGTTTAAAAACCGAAGAAAGCGTAAAAACTGTTAAAACTTACTTTTAAAGTGATGGTCGTCATAACCGAACTACTGTGCCAGGAATTAGCAAGATTATAAAGAGATTTAAAGAGACTGGAAGCGTTACAGATGTGATCAGAGCTGTAAATCAAAGCATTGTGCATACTGGCGAAAATATCGCCTCTATTATTAAAAATTGGGCATATCTTATGGCCCATCATGGCGTATTTTACATTTCGATTTGCACCTCCATCCATATAAAGTCCAACATACTCCACAATTAAACCCGGCTGACTATTCACAACGCCGTAGAAATGCTGAATGGGTGCCAGAGCAACAGGCTTTTAATGTTGATTTTTCGAACAAAATTTTCTTCAGCAATGAATCTTATTTCACACTCCTTGGTTACATCAACAAGCAAAATTGTCACATATGGGCCTCGGAGAATTGAGAAGTGATTATGAGGAAGGTATTACATCCGAAAAAAGTAATCGTTTGGTGCACATTAAGGTCTGTAGGTGTTATTGGGCCGTATATGATCGAAAATGATGCTGGAAGAACCCTTTAGCACTATGGCCGTGTGGTAACCGACTTTTTTTGGCCTGCAATTGAAGATTATGAAACCGACGATAAGCAGTTTCAACATTCCGGTGCCACAAACCACACGACACGACCGATTTTTGCTTTATTGCATGAGATGAGTCCAGAAACCGTAATTTCACGTTTTGGCGACATCAACTGGACAGCAAGACCATGCGGTTTAACGCGGTTAGACTTTTTTGTGGGGCTATGTCAAAGACCGTGTCTAAGCTAGTAATCACCTAACGTAGCATAAATTTTAAAATACATTTTCAATATTATTTTTAGTTTCGCAAATAAACACCAAGTTTTGGCGAAAAAATTTAAATGACGATGCAAATAAGAAAATTGTTCGTCTTTAAAAGTTAATAAAAACCTCACATGTTCTAAAAAAAATGGGCAAAATGTACTTGATCTCCATCCACAAATTTTCGTTTAATTCGGATTTCAGTGATGATAATTTATTTCACAAGCTTGCATGGGGCTTAAAGTCCCAATTAATCTTAAAATACTAATGGAGATGTTTCTAATGGAGATATTTTTAAGGAACATGAGAAATGCACAAATCTGAAGGAAAAGTGAAAGCTCAGGACATTGAATTATATCACACGTACCTACAATTATAGTTCAAAGCCTAAACTTCTAATAACAGCCACAGCAAAAGCTTATCAATAAGTTTATTAAAGGCAAAGTAACATGTGCAACAAATGGAAGTTGTTCTTGAGGAATAACATTTTACTCAGATAAATAGTCTGCTCCCAGTGGTAAATAACCAATTATAAAAATCATATAAAATTATATTCTTTAAAAAAAATATTAATTTTTTTTTCAACATATTTTACATGGCTTCCAAATCGGTGAATACACATCAGAGAAGAAAACATTCTGCATTGACCAGCATTTTTTAATGGGATGTTAAAGGTCTCTTCTGTGCCAGAACTCATACGGGGCAAGTTACTTTCTCTATTACGACTTACATTGAAGTTTTACGCTAAAAATTGCCCAAGTTGTAATTCAAATAATTCGGTAATTTAAGAGAAGCCTCTACCAGAAATCCATTTACTTTGACAGCAACTAAAATTTTAACTTCTAAACGCTGATGTTAAGTGTAGGGAACTTCTCAAAAGTTTACCGATAAAAATAAATTTAGAAATTTATTAATTGAAAAAAAACTGATTTTTATACAAATGCGGATTCGCGATATGCTATTAAAAATAATACAAAGGCTCCACCATCATTCACGAATATTTCCTTCGAAGGACTACGAAAAGTTTTTGTCTAGATGTCCTCGAAAATGGAACCCTCTAAAGCTTCCCTGGTACTATTTGACTTAATTCAAAAGGCTAACATTTACAGAATATTTTCAAATTATTCCTTAAAATGCACTTGCCACAACTGAATTTAGAAACGTGATACATAAAACAACAACGTCTGAAACAGCAACAGAATACCAACAATGAAAGGGAATTATAGTGTTCCACTTACTTTAAATATACAACTTAATTTATTTGGTATTTGGATATGTGTCATTCTACTTGACTGGTTATACAGAACGCAGAAATCTTTCATACAAGTTTTTGCCTGTGAACAACTTCCCCATTTTCCGTTTCCGCATACATTTTACTACATGTACTCGTATGTAGATGCTTTTGACCTATAAAATAGTGTTTCATATTTTTTTTTTATATTCCCATCGATTTCAAAATGTAAACGTAATGAAAATCGGAAATATTGTAACACCAACAAACACTAAGTCGTAGTGTATATGTGTTTATGTGTGTTTTTGTTTGCTTATCATGTAAGAGTGTTAATATTTGGTTGTAAGGGTGTGTGTACGCTTGATAAATAGATGTGTTTCTGTGAGCTTAGAGCTATTTCGCTAAATTTGGTAAAGAGGGAAAGTTTGACAAATGCAATTGATAGGTATATTAGATTTTTAGAATATCAGTCAATAAATCATCCAAAAAGGTTAATACCCTCTCTGGAAGCTTAAAGAAACAAATTGTTTTCATATGAAAGTATATATATGTATACTTTGTTATCATTAACCTAAAAACTACAATTAAATTAACCTAATAGTTGGTACAACAATATTCTTTGTATTCATATATTTAAAAAAAAAATCAAAAATGCAAAGAATTTTTTTTTAATAAAGCTTCTAAAGAAAGTCAGTTCAAAGGTTAGCAAAGTTTGTGTAAATAAAAAGTTCTGAATCAAAACCACACCTTTAAAGAGACTTTTACGAAGAAATTGCGTCTATACATTAAAGGACAGAAAATTAAATGTAGCTATTAAATTATCGTGTCAGCAATTTAAAGAAAAGAAGCACCTAAGGAGCGTTATTAATACGACCTTGTGAAGTGACGTTGACACGCGTCATACGTGTTTAATATGTCAAAGCTAATTCAATAAAAAAAAGTCAGCTGATGGCCTTTTCATTTCTAAAAATAAAATTGTTATACAAATGTGTAACACGTTTTACATGTTACTTTTAACCTCGCAATGAGATGAAGTTTTCAGGCTTACAATAAAACAAAATTTAATGCTTGGAGCATTTAATATTTATTACTTAAAATTTATTAATTTTTAATAAACTTTTTATAATTCATAGCAATTAGAATTTACAGCGCAGGTAATAACTTTTTTCCAAACTTTATCGTTGCTCAATATAAAAATGTTTCCATTTGTTTTGATTATATGCGTATTTGTTCTGGTTACTTTTGAATATTTTCGTTTGCCTTCTACTTTTATTCTGCTATATTTGTTGTTGAATAAAGACAGAGTTGTATTTGTTGTACTAGTGGGTTGTAATTCGCCTTGCGAAAATAAAAGAAAGCAAAACAAAGTAGTCAAAATAATTTAAAAAACAGTATAGTATCTGACTCTGAGATATGCGAAACATGTCATGCATTTGCATGTTTTATGTGCAACATATTTTGAAAAGAACGCAAAAATGTAGGAGGTCAAAATATATGTAACAATTTTGCCACAAGAGAAATTACAACGAAAAAACAAAATCGGAGCCTAGAAGTCCTCAAACCGACGAATTGAGTATTAAATAATAAGGACTTATGGAAAAGAAAAACCTGAATAACAAATAAATACAATTTGATATTATTGTCAAAAGAAAAAAAAACAAGAAAATTTTCCTTATTTTATCCTACGAGAGCGCATCAAATAGTTGATATTTCCTAATACTCGCAGCCACTTGGAACATACTAAAACAACAGACACATGAAGGACATTGATGAAAACTGTACGCAGGTGTGATTCGTTCTTAATAATAGTAATTTGATATTATATCTGAATTGCTATACTCAGGATTCGAACTCCAGCCAGACCAATTAAAAATTTCAATTGATGTAATATAGTCGAATAATAATGTAAAGTAATTAAAATTTATTTATTAATTAATTTATTGAATTATTTTTTGTGTTTGAGTTCCCTTCTAAACAGAATATATTTATTTTTAATCATTCAATATATTTTGTTTAAAAAAACTTCAAACAAGAAATGAGGTCAAAGGCTTCTGGGATAAAATTTTTGGAGGGAGTTTAAGACACTTAATTTTACAGCTCGGAAAACCATGGTGAAAATTTTTTGTCCTCTGCCAGGGAGCGAACCTGGGTTACTCGGTTTTGTAGGCAAGAACTTTAACCATTACACCACGCCACCACCATAACATATATATAGACTCTAAAAATTTCGACATAAATATATTATTACATAAAAGCGTTACCTGAAGCCAGTGCCAAGTGGTCTGAAAATATGGATTAAATTCTGCATTTTTTACAAACTTTCTTGCGACCGTCTTCACATATTTCAGTATTGCGCATTTATATAATAATATTATATTTGCTTAGAATTTTTGGAGGCCATATTAGTAGTCGGTTGAATTTTTTATTAGAGGGCTTTTATTTGAAAGTTTTTGGATACTGTTGTTGAGGTCGGTAAGGGAGATTTCCTTGCATTTTTTCCTCTGGGGAACTATATAAGTTATTTCAGTACAAAGGTGAATGATCATGAAAATATTTCTTTAAATCAGTTCTATAACTACTACTGTCACAGGTCACTAGTACTATAGAAATCGTACCAGCCCAGTTTCCCTAAATCAAGGTGTTCAAAAGGTATCAATTTCCACCTCTCATAAAAAAATATGTTAATTGATTGCTTTATTTCATGCTGTGTTAGAAGCAACAAAATCTGTGTCAGTTACCTTCTCCTTATGGAATATTTAAAATTAAAATTATCATTACAATTCTTTATTCTTTTTAATAAAGTCTAGAGATGAATTTGTTTAAAAGTATACGATGTTCATAAGCTTTATTGCAAAATCATATTTAATTCTCAGTATCTGGCTAAGAAGGAGTAAATGACTTCAATGCTGCACAGCAGGAAGCAAAGGGATACCTTCCTTTATAAAATCAACATACCCTAAAGCACTAGTATATATCCTAATGACTTGCTGTGCCTATAAATGCATGTGTATATGTTGGCTGTTAATGTATGCATATGCTACATTAACATGTTTATACTGTTACTTATAATGTTTGCCATAATTAATGTTGTTGTTGTTGTTGTTAGGTTTCCAAGCCATGTAAGGTTTAGTCATTATTCTCTTCTAATAATGTCGCCTTTCACAGACCAAACTTGCAAAGTTTATTATACGTTCTAGAAATTTTTTTAACACACAAAACGAAACTATTGCTTGTCACTTTTTGCTCTTCATGTCAAAATGTATGCATTTAGGTTAAATTCTATGTTTTGGCCAATTTTTTGTTTTAGTGTTTTATGTTTGTGAACTCATATTTTTATTACAACTTTCTGCAACTGCATGCATTATGGTTGTCATTTATTTAAAACAAACTTTTTCATACGGTTCGTTTTTCAGTTAAAGTAGAAAAAAAGGACAGACAAAAAAGTCGCGGGTTCAAAAAACAAAGTTTAATTTAAAAATCTACAAAAGCACCCGAAAGTAATAAAAGTTTTTATGTTCTGCGATTTTGTTTGTTAGTTCTCTGCAGTATAATTATTATAACATTCTAGTTCGCTTTTATATAAAATTTAAATGAAAATGTTTCGCGGTGGTGGTGGACTGGTGGTGTTTTTAAATTGAATTCAAAGTGAAGTCAAAGAAAATTTGATTTTTTTTTAAGTCAATTCGAATACAAATAATTTATTGAAAAAAAAAATATATTTTTATAATTCTCTTTTACTTATTATTTGTTATCAATGTAAAAAATTATTTTTTAGCTTTAAAGGCAATACAGGCATAAAGCTTAAATATTAAATAATAACTTTGTATTATTCAAAAAGATGTCAGTATAATTTAATAAATTTATTAAAATTTTATTTTTTTTTCAAGCTCTGGTCAAAAATATATTGAGCACGAAAATTATGAAAAATTTTATAGCACGACAATACGATGAAAAGTAACGGAAGGTCAAAGGCAAGTAAAATCTTTAAAGGGTAATCGAATAAAGCTACTATATAGAATTTACTTCAAAAATATAATTTCTTATAAAACTAATTTAATATTACACGGTTTTCACACTGAAAATTTAGTTAATTTGGCTTCAGTTCGAGCCCAGAAATTAACAATTTCATAAATTTTTCTAATATTGAAATTTATTTTTTCGATATAAGAAAAATAAAATAGACTCACGTTGAGTGTAATTGTTTGTATAAAAGTAGTCTAAGCCTACTATGATTACGTTTTTTGTAACAATTATGTACAACATAGAATTCTTATATTGTGTTTGTTCGCTTTGGCATAAACATATGAGGTTGAATGTTTTCAAACTGCTTAAAGTTCACTTACGATTTGGTTTAGCGACCAATCAAATGTCGTCATATGAACAGCCAAAGCCATAACAAACAAAACCATTATGCAAAAATAATTATTATTTTTTATTAAGGAAGAAGTAAGGAAAAGCTAATGGAATACTACTATTTTTGAAGGTGTTGATAGTGTACATCACTTACGTTCATGCGTATGCTTTTGACCACATTTTAGGTGGCTAATACGCTAGGTATTTGGGAATATCATCTAGTTAACACATTTGCGTATGAATAAAAGGAATTAGAGGCGCAAAGTTTATTGTAGTTTTTACACAACAATACTAGAGTGTGTTAGAACGGTATTTCCATATGTTTGTCATTTTGGTCTCACTCTTTAAGAAAATTTAAAATGTATTTTTGAGAAATATTGGCTATATTTTTAACCAACACACTTCCGGAATTTGCTTAAAAAATAAAAAGCGATTTGATTTGCTTTTTAATTCCTATTTCCTATATCATTTTAGGTACATACATATATACATATGTATTTTTTTCTCTTTCTCTACCACCAAACGATACACTGTTGTCTCTAGTTTGCATTAAATCTATTTTTTATATGTATATAAAACAATAATATTATCAGTATGAAGTGATAATTTTTGTTATCTCAATTAAAAATATAATGGCTTAATAATGTTTTTGCTTAAGCGCGGTGAACCAAAATTCCATCAAATCGTTTTATAATACATGTTTCAATACATTTTGAAATACGCTGTTATAACTGCTAATGAATGGATAAATATACACATATAAATAAATAAAAAAAATATAGATTTAAACATGCTCTTGCATGTCAAACCATTTGTCGTTATCACACTTTCATAGGGAAGGGTATATCATAAGTTAGAAGAGAATATCTTAACGCATTTTATAATAAAAACAAAGTTCGCTTCAATAACTGAAATGATAAAGTTAAAAATTACCAGTCCAGTCAGAAAAGAAAATGGAAGTTTTTCTTAAGGAATAACATTTAGGAATATCATTGCTTCCAAACAGACCGTTAGTGGATTTTTCCCGACTTCCCAGGATTAAATTGACAAAATTTTAATTTAAAATTAGAACTAGTTAGAGAAATTCGGCGGAATCACTTTGGAAAAAAAATTTTTATAAAAAAATTGTTTCTTTAAGTCCACATAAAAAAATTATTTTTCTTCATATAATGATAAAATTTCTTTCACATAAAAAAGAAATTATAATGACTACTGATGAATTGGTATGCTCTATAGATGTAGAGCTTGTCCTTATTTAATATATTGCAAATGATCCTAGTTTGCACCACTTCCGGATCCTAGTCTCAACTTTTTCATGACTTCTTTAAAAGCTGTTTTTTCTTGAGAAAAAAATAATACTATATATGTTGTTTCTGTTTCAACAAACGATAACTACTTTTACTAATAATAATTCGCGATGCCGCCAATACTGCTCGAACCACATCCACAACAATAACAATAAAATAAATATAAGCACGTTGGAAACTATAAAGTTATCTGTAGAAACAATGTAATCCGTTTCCAAATTTACACCCCTTCTTAACCGCCTTTTATCGATATTGTTTTCAAAAACGCCACAAATATTATTTACATGCAAATGAAAAATGGTTGGAAAAATATTATAAAACTTCACCAATGAAAGTGGTTATCATAGAGGATGTGTGGTCGTCGCTGTCTTTGGATGTGTTTGTAAATTTGGATTTTGGTTTCATATTATAAAGGAGGAAAAACAAATATACGAAATAAAATCAATGTGGTTTTAAATAATAATAGTAGTACACACTCTTTGAATTTAACAGTTCAGTTGACACATACAGTGCAGTTCGGTTATAATGAGCTTAATGGGATCCGAAATCGGATTCAACATTTTTCTTTCATTTTTTTTACTCTGTACACAGGCTTTAGATTTAAGATATATTCTTAAAATTTCACCCAGTAAATAAGAAAAACTTCCATTGAAGTTAATAAAATGCAGAACTTGGCGCGAATTCGAATTATTTCTAATGACTTTAATATAAATACGTCAAATATATCAAAGATTTACGTCAATACCTGCCATGAGACCTAATCTGACGGTGGTCTTCGCACCGTGTGAATAAAGTCGTTCACCACGGTTACCGTCGGAAAATTCTGTACAGGCTACAGAACCATGCATTGGCACCTTGCAGAAGTGCTGGAGCTATCTAGCTTCCCACTCAATGGCCTAGCAGTAAGAAGTCACCAACCGCAACCGCCGGGACATCCCTGTTGAATAGCAACAGAACATAGAGATATATGGCCTGAAAAGAGCATCTGTAACACGATCATTAGCACCATATTCAAGACACACTCATCCGACCCATAACTCTTCACGAGTATCTTTGGGTTTTAACCACAGCCACCACGTGATCCCCAAAGGGCCATCACCAATAGCTAGTCTAGTACAAGTCCTAGGGTCTAGTGATTCCCGAGTTACCAGATAGAATCTCTTGTCGGCCTTATATTAAAAAATATCTCCGATTTTAGGTCCCGTGCAAACCTGAGAAATCGGTAGCACTTCTACCCAGACAAGCATAAGCAAGCGTACTTCCTTAAATACTTATATCTTATATCTGTTATTTCAGGGATTGGGTAGCAACGCATTAAGTTCTATGGGTAACTGGCAAAAGGTCAAAGTCTGGAAAAACAATATTAGATATTGCTTGCATGCGCGCCTGTTTCCCCGTTATTTCAGGTGTTGGGCTGCAATATACAAGTTATTAGGTGTTATCAGCAAAAACCTGATAACCCTATAGCCCAGGAAGCACAACAACAAACCACCAAGACAGGATGTATAATTCGGGCCCCCCGGGGAACCCTTGAATTTAGTAAGAATAATTGTGTATATAACAATTATATTCAGCATAATTGAATTTCTTTTCTTGATATTTTTATCATCGACTGACACAAGTGGAACTTCCGCAAGAGATTAATTTTTTTGTCTCGCCACATATTTAAAATACTACGCATTCATTGACCATATTAGATAGCAACAACTGTGAGTTTTTACATTTCTAGAAGGGGTACAACAAAAAATGGCTCAAAAATTAAAATCATTTAGACCGATTTCAATAGGGGGTTATCACTGCAGAAGCTCCGATTGGACACTGAAGTTGGCCTTAAAATAATATTGTTTCTAGCCATGTACGTTTTCATCTCTCGCCGGCTATAACAACAACAAAAATTGCTGCACCTGGAGATTGCAACCTCAGAGTGATAGTTTGGGGTGTCCTTTGGATAACGAACGTTATGTTGCCTGAAATGGAAGATTTGAATTTGGTTTCAGTAGAATGGTGC
The DNA here is from genome assembly GCA_963681545.1 of Germaria angustata. Taxonomy (NCBI): domain Eukaryota; kingdom Metazoa; phylum Arthropoda; class Insecta; order Diptera; family Tachinidae; genus Germaria; species Germaria angustata. Next base: position 55,120,256 of record OY813001.1, on the reverse strand, counting down.
ACCATATCACACTTCATCACAGCTCATTTTATTTTTTAAACGATACATCCACTAGAAACGCCTGGTAGATCTGATCAATACAAAAATATAATTGGTAACTAAGACAACCATTAATAACAGATTGCAATTGTGATTTCATGAACAATGTTTTTCCTTTGCATGCGAAGGCAAAAACAACAACAACTATGAACAATATAAAAAAAATATTTGATACACTAACACACATATTTACAATATACTCTATATATTCCATGTTGCCTGTAAGTACGAGTATTATGTTCATTGCCAAACAAAATCGCCAAAAAAATGTGCTTGTTTAAAGGGTTTTAGGTAACGAGCAAATCCGATAGATTGGACACATATAAGAACAGATGACAAATCAAAAACTCATCCCTTCATTTTGATGTGTAATCCCCTTAAAGCATGCACCACAAAAACCCAATCATAATGATACATTTATTTTATGGATAGTTATCAAGTCGTTCCGTGTTAAAGTATTTCGTGACGTTTTAAGTTATTCTTTATAAATAATGTAAACAGAATACACAATGAGTTTCTTTTGGAACAAAGGATAAGAGGTAAAATAGATAAAACGAATAAATATTTGTTTTACTTGAGTACTTAACTTAAGGAACCAAATCAATAAGTTCTTAAAAATCTGAAACACATAAATCGGTTATTCATGTGTAAACTTTTGCCCTAAAAGCAAAGTTTTTGGCAAATAGAAAAGGAATATTTTTCTTATATATTAAAACTAAACAAAAAAATTCAAGGCCCACAATCATGTTAGAGGTATAACTTGATATAAGTCCTTTCATATGGAAATGATGTATTAACAAGTGATCTATTGATTTTCGTGACAAAATGTCACTGGCTCAAATAGTGATAAAATACATTTTACTAATAAATTCATTCCATTGAATTTGTGTTAAGAATGTAGAGTTTTAGGGCCTGTTTGCCGATGTCGAAAGAAAACTTTCTTTCGCAATCTAAGCGAAAGAAAACTGATTTGGGTTTACCTAAATTGGTTCTATGCGAACGATGACTCGAACGACAACTCGAATGAAAACGTAAGTGTTTTCATACAAAAATGGGTTTGTCTATTTCGAAGTTGTTGTCAACTTTGCGAACACAAATTTCAAAATCAGGCACCAGTTATTTTGTGTTCGAATGACAATAATTTTTTGAAAAAATATATAAATAAACAAATATTTTATGAAAAAAATTTTTAATAACAAATTGCTTTTTTAGTTGTGAGTACATATGTACATACATTCATACATATGTATGTACATTTGGGGTGGGTTATTGCCTACATATACATATACATATATGTACATACATACATACATACATAGGTACTTATTTTGTATTTGCTACTTGCAAAAATGACACATTGTTTGCAGATTTGAAATCTGATTTGAAATCTAGAACCAAAAAGACAACAAAAAAGTATGCAGGAAACAGGTGGTTGTAATTATATTTTTTTATTTTGTAAACTTTTAGTTTGTTTTGGTTACATTTTCTTTATTTCGACAGCTGATTAATTTCAAAAGGAGTTGCATTTGACTTCAAACAATTTAGTAGTATTTTTTGTATTTTTAGAGGAAATTGCTGTAAAACAATTATAATTATAAGTTGGCACTACTTTGCTTTATTAACACGTAAGATACAAAAATTGACTGACGTAAGTAGCTGCGAACGAAAGTGAGTGACATAGACAAACTCAAATTGATTCGAATGTGAGTGACTAGCTTTCTTTCGCATGAGTTTTCTTTCGACATCGGCAAACAGGGCGTTAATACAAACACACACAAACACACACACACACACACACACACACACACACACACACACACACACACATATATATATATATATATATATATATATATATATATATATATATATATATATATATATATATATATATATATATATAAGTATATATATATATATATATATATATATATATATATATATATATATATATATAAGTATATATATATATATATATATATATATATATATATATATATATATATATATATATATTAATATATATATATATATATATATATATATATATATATATATATATATATAAGTATATATATACTTATATATATATATATATATATATATATATATATATATATATATATATATATATATATATATATAAGTATATATATACATACATATATATATATATATATATATATATATATATATATATATATATATATAAGTATATATATATATATATATATATATATATATATATATATATATATATATATATATATATATATATATATATATATATATTATTTTTGCACCAGCAAAGGTGCGACAGTGCAGGTTCATAAACTAGGAGTAGGTTGATTTTAATTTTCTATGTTTTACGGCGCTTATCATCAATCTATTACTTTAAAATGATTAATCCTTTCGTATATCGGCCTCTGTAGGAAACTATTCTTCACTTTTAATGAACCAACATTCAGTCCTGCAATGCGTTCTGCTGGAATTTATGTCATGGGAACAGGAATAGAGGGAGTGGTATCTGTGGACATTCGATTTGAACCTCTGCATGATGAAAGTGACAGGAAAGATCTCTGCAGGCAGATTATTCCACATAAGAATTATCCGGTTAAAGAGTGCGTTTCAATGGTACATCGACCAAGTATGCAAGCGCTCCCTAATCTCATGACATCACACTCTATTGTTATGCCGATCAAACAACAAAAGATACCCAACATGGCGAAGCGCAAAAACTTTTCTTTTTTATGAATTCCTAAATTTTACTCAATTTGTTTTTAATTTCTTTTTACACTTAATGGCAAGAGAAACTTGCATTAAATTTTATAACTTTAACATTGTTTACATTCGTACTTACAAATCTGGAGCCACGGTAGTGTGCACGCCAAGACAAGGCAACAAAATAGTGGGGCATTACTCCTGTTTATGGAAGCGTTTCGTAGTATTTTCGAAGTTTTATAGCTTCAGTTCGGATTACGATAAACTAATGTAGACTCGACAGTCTTACAAAACGTGTTAAGTATCAATTACTTAGCTTTTGTAATCTAACGTCGATTTTGTATTCACTCAGTGACTGACTGGTGATCATCGAAACCTGTAGGGTACCCCCTGAAGTCCTAGAATACTAAAAATTGATGTATTATATATAAGTATATAAAAATAATGAAAAAGTTAAGAAATCAGAGACTTCCACCTCAAAAACCTTCCCAAAAGGGGACTATGCTGCATTGTCTGTGCATAAAGAAATGGTACTGCCTGGAGTCCTGCAAGGACTAAATTTTACTTGAATTTGATAAACTATAATAAAATACATCAAACATAAATAATATACAAACTGAATATTGTTGTCTTTCTAATTAATTTTCATAACTGCCATTTCGAACGACAAGAAATTCACCCAAATATCAGACTGAGCACACGTCTCTTTAATTTTCATAAAAGATAAACACCTTCTTTTTAATTTTCAAAGCAGGCAAATCGAATGAGAAATGGACGAAAATGAGAGTTGCGGTCTTGTTCAATTGAGTTCATTTTACGAACTAAGGAAGCATAGCTGAATACTATCGGGCGAGTCTACATTTTGCGGATAGGACAAGTTTTCATAGATATGCGGAGCAGCTGCCATTGAAGTCGCGGACAATCAGCAATTCCGAGTGGTGAGTCTCAGAGGGTTTCCGGGTGGCGCCGCACTAACAAATTCTGAGTGCCTCCAAACACCAATAGCCAACAAATACCAGCGGCTGTTCCTCATGTTTGAGGCGGCTGGAAGAGCCCGTCTGATCTTTTAACAAGCGGCTCGCTGTATGAAAGTGATGCAAGGCTTCTAAGCCAGCCCGCCTGGAAGCCATGCTGGCCGCCCAAGTTCCAGAATCATAAGCAAAAGCCTAATTAGCTACTCATCTTAAGCCAACTGATTACCCAAAACCTCGAAAAATGCATATGCCATTAACATCAAATTACTCGCTATACTTGGTTCACAAAAGTTCTTCTTTCCTCTTTCCAATTTGAAACAAAGGTTTTTATAGAAAAACGTTTTCAGTAAATAGAACCCATTTAAAGAAAATTCCGAAATCTTATCATAAAGGGGATGTAAGCAGATAGATAAAACATATCAGAATTGTTAGTAAAACCTTTCGTTTATCATTTTATAAGAAAAATCTATTTGTAGCTCCAGTCTTACAAATTTAACTTGTTTACAGGATTACGTTTTCTAATAAATATACACTTTATAAAGATCAAAAAAATCTTTGAAAGTTAAAACAAATTTACACTATTTTTATGAAAATAAAAAACCGTTAAGCCTTAAGAGTTTTGATTTAAAAAATATAAATTTTTTAAAGAAACTACTACACGCAACTATGACTTTCTAGCAATTAGATATTGATTTGCTTGCCAAACCACTGTCATGACCAATGTCATATTAATTCAACGAACACGTACAATAATAATAATAATTATACCATTTGATAATGTGTACATGTATGTATGTAAAAGAGTATATGTAGTTGTACATGCATAAAATTGGCTCTTTGTCCTTTAGATACACCTTGTCCTTCAGCAATGTCACTAGGGAATACAGTGAACAACAAAATTGTTCACATTCTTCGTAAATATTAAAAAATATATAATTATAGTAGGATTATACAAACAGCACAATAAACAATTTATATTTGATATGAGTCTTTTTTACTTTTATTTTAATTTATGTCATGTATTTTAATTTATATATTTTATAACAAACAAAAAGACCCAAACATGTGAATAATATAATAGAAAAAAAACTTTGGCAAGATTATGGAATAATTTACCTAAAACTGTATTTGTAAATATGTACCCAGATGTATATAAAAGTACACATATTACAATTGCACATATTAGTTAAATCAGGTACAATTTTGAGGTCAAAATTTTTATAGTACAATTGCTTAGTGTTAAATAATTTGTTGTGTTCAATATTGTTTCGATAGATGATTATTTAAAGGAACAAATTTTTCTATATACGAGTATATGAATAAAGAAACAAAACTAATATTTGCTAAAATAAGATAGTCAATAGTGGGTTTTGAATGATATTCTAGTTTTATATATATATGTCGTCGCGTATTTTATCAACGGAACTTCCAGGTCTTTATGACTTTATGCGCGAATTTTTAACATACTTGGGAGTGGCTGTAATCATACAGCGGATTTTATTTTGGCGCCTGTAAATTTTTTCTATACTAGATGCTGAGGCAACACGATTGAATTCCAAAGCAGTATATTGGTTTCATGATCGCATTGAATAGAAGAAGTTTGCAACCCAGTCTTAGTGTTGAATTTGCCCCAATAGGCAGCACGATTTCCATATTAAACAACGTTTTGGCTTCACAGATATGCTATTAATTTAGATGTTTCCATTTATAATGTAAGTGACATTAACACATGTTTGCTCGCTCACTTTTATTAAGCCATTTTTCAAATATTGAAATGTATTCCTACAATTTGCGGGGTTTAATGGACGCGTATTGATATATAATGCTTTTAAATCCTATATAGTCGAATTAGGATAAACGAGCTTCGTTTGGGAGAAAAGGTTGCTTATAATAAACAAAAGTTAGGAACAAAAATTAATTTTAAAGCACTTCACTTTACTTCAAAGAAAATCCTTTTAAACGAAACACTGTTTAAGCCAAATTGGTTTTGCTTGCAAAAGTACAAAAACTACTTATTTACTGCTGACGAAAATGACAAATAAATTTAAAATCGAATTGGGTGCATCTATTCCATTTTCAATCAATTTGCGAAAGTTTGCTTAAAGGAAAATTAAGCCTAAATGCAAAACAAACGCTGAGGTTTTGCATTTTCTTACATCCGAATGCGACTGCTATAGCTTTTTGCGGAGTATTATTTTCTTGAGTTTAAAAAACTGAATAAAAATTTATATTATTTTCTATATTCTAATATAATTAATTTTTAATTATTATTTTCACGAAACTTTCTTTTTCCCCCGCGATATGGGATATATGTGTGATAGTTTTAAATTTAAGAAATTCAAAAAAAAAATTCCGAATACAATTTAATGCTTCAAGCTTTCAAAAAAAAACTCCAACATAGATCGTTCCTATATTAAAAATTTTATTTTGGCTATGGAGTTACAAGATTCGTATTGCCTTTATTTAGAACTAGCGGACCAGGCGAACTTCGCCTCGCCCCAATTTTAAGCCTTCAGACAAACTTTCCATTTTTTAATTTGAAAAGCCATTAAGTAATAATTTCAAACAAAATTTCATACAAAAACTCGATTTTCGATTTTTCCAATTTTCCGACTTTTCCGGAGGGATTTTCCAAAATTTTCTTCCATAACAACCTTCTCCTCGAAAATACGAACAACTGACAAAAGTTTTACAGAAATCGGCCAAGCCATTCTCATTTTATAAATTATTGAATTTTGCCACGGCCCTCCGCCCACATACCGAAAATATAAAATAGGACTTCACAGTGTCACCCGCCCAAGTATTCCGAAGGTTCCCTGAAAATTTCGTCAAAATCGGCCCAGCCGTTTTGGAGCCATTACGTTACATACATACATACATACATGCATACATAAATACATACATACATACATACACACAACCTATTTTATATATAGAAGAAGATATAATTTACAGAAATTAATACCTGTTGTGCTATTGGTGCTAATGCCAACTCATCAGTAGACTTCAACCGTTGTGTTTTGAAAAGCATTCAATCTCATATACATGTATATAAAAATCTTAAATATCATACAGTGAAGAAGGCTCTTATTCAATATGAATCCTTTAATTTTCTTACAACCTCTTTTGATGAATATATCCGCGAATTCTAAATGTCATGTCAATGGATTATTATCAATTAATTTTGATCCAATAAATAGCAGAATAATCATTTATTTAATAAAATTAGTTGCTCAATTTTTTTGCCCACTGTTTATAATTTATACGATTGAATGTTATTTCTATTCTGTTTTAGGAAGGGATATTTTTTTCAAAATCGATAGTGGACGACATACATATGTACTTAACCACAAGTGTGAGTGGTATAATTTTTACGTTTTCAGTTTCTATTTTGAATCTAAAAATAGAACCACAAAAAAAGAACTTCCAAGCAAATAGTTACATTTACTAAACGCTTAACGTCACACAGGCACTAAAATTGGCATGGATAAAAGCACATGCAGTGAAGCAAATAAGTGTAATTTAACACGTTTGCTTAACACTTGTGTTAATATATCTATTGTGTTAATGATAAAAGGCTATCAGCATTCTAAGTATACAAAATAAAATTGTTGAAGTACCAACAGCAAAGCATTGAAAAAACTTCAAACAATGAAGGAAAATAAATTATACTAAAATTAAAGGCTTGAAGTTTTGTCATTAAGGATCGCTTACTTTTATTGACTAAATAAGCAAATATATTCGAGATATTAAAGGAACTGCTATTGATTGACTGAATTGATTGACTAAATTAAAATACACCTTCTATGGTGACATGCTAAATGCATACAGGATATGTTTTTTTACATTTGGTTTGTAAAATTTCTAACAGCAATACGTGTTGTGTTGAAAGCTTTGGAAAATTGCCGCAATAAAACTCAGATGAGAAATTTTCACTCAGACCGTATTATTTTCTTATCTAATATCAGAAAAGTGTGTTGTTGGAAAAAAAACATAAAAAGTTAATATAAAAAGAAAAAAGACAATTTAGCAAATTTGTTGTGATTGATTAGAATAAACCAATTGAATTATTTATTGTAAATAAACAACGAGAATTGTGCGCAAAATATGCAGTTGTGAGCACTCAGAGGTTATGTCAGATTTAATTACATATTTGTATTTGAAAATAAACATTATAAAACGTTTGTTAATTGGCAATATTCAGTGGCATTATGGCTCGTAGAGTTTAAAATTCAGATATGAGAAACATGACGTCTTAAACATTGTAAGTATAAAAAAATATAAGTTTTCGTTTAGAGAAATATTTCATGCACTTCACATCAATAGTACTTTGGCGCGAAACTTCTCTTCCGTTATATTTAGCTGTTATTCTTTTGCCAAAGTAATCACCGGATGTTTTTTAATTTAATTATGTGTATATAGAAGAGTTCGGCTATAACATAGAACAGTTATAATGAACCACCATTTACATCGAGCAAAGTCGCGGTTCTAATAATTTTATACACTTATTACGGTTATAGCGAAACACTTTTAAAAGTTTCCAGTACAATAATCCTTGTAAATTTTTACGCTTACAACGAACAAAATAATATTAAAAAATTTGTTCACTAACTTTCTGGGCGTTAAAAGTAATTATTTTTTTAGCAGAATAGTAAAGTGCGTTCTAACAGCGTCATCGGAATTTTGACAGCTGATAGCATCATATCTGTCGAATTGGCTGTCGTTTATTCGGTCTATTTTGTCAAACCTCTATAGATGGACATAACATTCAGCAGCACGAGCACATGATAAAATTGTTTTATCAATTTGGGTGGAGCTGAAAACTGAGCCTAATTTTCATCAAAAAATCATCTTAAGTAATGAGGCCCATACCTGAATGAGTGGGCACGTCAACAAGCGGAATCGTCGATTTTAGGACGATACTTTAGACTTTTGCTTTTGCAGTTTTCTTAGACGCAGGCTTATGCGAACAAGCCACAAGCCACCACGGCCCTCAAGGCCAACATAACCCATTGCCATCGGTCTAGTTCTACCTGATTTATGTAGCAGAGCCATGGAAAATGGTACATTTCGGATACGGCCCACCCACCGAAGCCGCAGCAGACATTTTCACGATGTTACATTTAATACATAATGACATACACACACTTTATTTTATTTAAATTTGATGATGGAACCTCCTCCTTTTTAACGTCGGTTGAAAATACCAATAGTCCACAAGACTATTAAAATTACATTCATTAATATTTAATAATATTATAAAATACCAAATACTACTTAGAGAGAATTATTTCACTTAGAGTGAATAAATTATTTTAGTTTATCTTAAACTCTATCTGCAAACTTATTATAATTGTGTCTTTCAAGAGGTTTGATAATGGAACACAGCCTTCAGTTGCAAGTGGAGACAGACAAAATTGTTCAAGAGGATTAAATATTGAAGAAGCCCATGTACATTTAAATTATATTTGAAGTAAAATTTGAAAAAGGGACGAATATTTTAAAAGATAAACTGAAGTAGAAAACTCTAATGTATTTTTAAAATAAATTAAATCTCCGATAAATAGTTTACACAACAATATGAAGAAACTGATGTTGAATATACTCAGACTAAATAGAGATGACTGGAGTAGTGTGGAGAGGATTAGGAAGGTGCGGAGTAGCTCTTAATAAAGTAAATTTGAGGATTATAATAAAGCACAGTAGAGCAGAAAGGATTGGTGTGGACTAGATTAGATTAAAGTAGAGCGGTAAAATAGAGTATATAAAAAAACTAAGCGAAAGTTATGTTTCAAATTTCCTTATTCCAGTTCAAAAAAAGTACACAGAACTCTAGACATTTATTGCTTCTAATGTCTGCTATAATCATTAGTAGAGGCTTTTTTGTGTCAACTGATACGAAATTCAGTATTCAGAACATTGTATGGTCACTAAATATTCCATATTTCGTATTTTTTCTGTTTAGTAGTTAATTAAAATTATATTACTAAAAAATAGTTAGTTTGTAAGTGATAAAATCAATGTGAAATAGAACAAAATACGGAAATCCAAATGTGAAATTCAAGCAGAAGTCCGACCTGCAACAACCATAAGTGTAAACATATACAATATTTGACGTCAGCGGTCCATAATTCTATGAGAGTGGCGTTGGGCAGGCCATCATCGTCAATGGCGAGCGCAATGAAACGATGATTAACAACTTCTATTGATTTCAATTGGATGATACGGACACATACGACATATGGTGCACTAGGTGCCACATTGGATATGTTATATTCCGGATGTTATATTCCATACATTATAAAATTGATGACTAGTAAGTATTTCTTGTCGACGCAAGAATTACGATATATGACATTTTCCATTACGATGACTTTTGCTTCACCGTCACCGTCGTTTTTCGATAAACTTCAATCACAAAGAATGGAATTGTTTATGCCGTTTCCTAATGTAAAATTCTACAAATAATGTCGGTAAGTATTTTGCTAGTGATATTTGAAAATAATATATACCAAAAATACAAAAACTAAATAGATATTTTGCTGCTGCTCTATAAACAATTACAAAATATAAATAACTTACTGTGTTCTATGTGAGAAAAATGTCAAATATAACTTACACACGCCATTTATAAATTGCTTACTCAAAAAGTTCGTGTTCAAACTATTTTCAAAAAATTTGAAGAGCATGCTTATCCTTGTCGCAGTCACATTTTCCATTCAAGTTAATATTTTTGTACTTAAAGAATTCATATTTGTGTCAGCGTTTTTGCAAGCAGGAAACAACTTATTATTTATCTAAATATAATTTAATTAATATTTATTACTGAGCTTGAGGTCCAATTCGTTTGAAGCTAGTCACCGTAAAAAACTGGTTTCCCAAATGGTTATAAAAATGGTGAGATAAGCATCTGGAAGTAATGCAAATTTGGTTCATTTCCGATAATTGATTCACCATAGATATGTCAATATACGATGTTCTCTTTTTTAATTCCTATTCACCAATTTAGAAGCCGTCTCCATTATGTTAAAAAAAGTAAACATTTTTGCAAAGAACATAGTTCTATATTATAAAAGGACTGGTCATTTACCACCAAGAATGAGCTTTACATTTAAAAGGCGTAAAAATGTGACAGTAGTCTTAATTAATTGTTTCCTTGTGTAAAAGTAATTTCATCATTTGTAGATTGAAGAAAAATAATATTTTGAACTTGTTCTACAACTTGTAAAAATAGTTCCAGTGAAATTAGGATCTAAACATTAGTATCTAAACATTCTCCCTTATTGTATTTGTCGTAGTCGTCGTCACACGAAGTCAACAACAATATTTTAGAAATTGTGATATCGTTGTCGACAAGAATTAAGTAGGCTTTTACTATTACTAATGCTAATAAAATGCCAGGTGACTGTCGATAATACTAAATTATTGCCAACAACGAGCGCAGAAATTCCATTTTTTGTTATTTTTTGTTGTTTTGATTCGGCGACAACGACAACAATTGGAATAAGGGGAACAAAAGAAATTTTGGCTTAAATGCACACAAAAAATATCTACTCGTAACTGTCGATGTTGCGATTGCGTCGAATGGCCGGTAAGGAACCCATGTTCATATACATACATCTAAATATACAACAACTCAGGGGAACAAGTTAAATTGGTAAACACTTATCGAGAGTCGTAGTTGTTCACGCGTAAATTTTAATTCAATTGCCTGTGAGCGAACGTAATAGTGAACAATTTTACATACACTTTTCGTGTACTGAAGTGATAAAAAATTCATAAGCGTTCGTGATAATGATCTAAAATCATGAAGGGCACTGATAGTCAGCTCGATTGCATTTTATTAAAAACAAATTGTTTTTCAAATTTACTGGTCTTTAATTCTATTTGACTCGTGGCACAAATTTAGTTCAGAAAAATAATATAGAGAAATTCTAAAAAATTAAAATTCATTGCCGTGTATTATTACTCTACTTTATGAAGTTACATATCGATGATAAGACATTAAATTTTTAGTTGTTGCAATAAAATAAAAAGCGTAGTGGAAATAGCTTGAAGACAATCTCCTTTAGGACCATTCCTTTAACTGATAGAAGAAGATAGTCCAGAACTATGAAAGTTCTTTTATTTTATTCTGTAGCCAATTCAGAAAGGAATAATCTTTAATAAGTTTCTTAAAGTCAATACTACAACCAGTGTTGTTGGAACCATATCCGGCATCACTATTATAGAAACCGTACCAGGCAAGTGTCCCTAGACCACTTAAGTGGCCTATCACAAGGTGTCCTAAAGATAACAAATACTCCTTCCTATTACAAAACCATTTTAAAGCGATAGGTCCCTTTTATAAAAAGTATTAGAACTCGAACTGGTCCCTAAACGAAAAGAACTAGTCATGTGACATGTTTTGCGTCAGAGTACCCCTCCCCCTACAGATATAATTATTTTTATGAAAAATATATTTTCAAATTGATTGGTAGAAATAATTTATCAACAAGATTATTTCAATTTGACTTCACAGGAAATTGCACTATATGATTTTTGGAAGCAATTAAAATGTTCCTATCAAATATAGATTTTGAAATTGTATTCTCAACAAAATTAAACTCCAAGCTCAGTAAGAACTGCTTAAGGTGAGGGTCTACACTTAGATTAAATTATTTATTTGAAATTCCAGAATTAGATGTCGTCTTGAGTAAAAACTTTGTATGACAATAACTGAAAAAGCTGATTTATTTTCTTACAAACATTCTACTCAAGTCAACCGTTTGGATCGTGTAGGCCGCAATTTTTAACTTTATAAGATATTAATAAGAGAAATTTGAAAAAGGAGTATTCATAAACGTTTAATAGTCTATTAAACGCTTCATAGCACTGTTTTAAATTAGGAATTTTTATTGTAGCCATTACCCTACTTTAACAGTTCAATAGAGCAATGAGGGACTTCAGAGCAATTAAAAACTTTCCTGGCGTTACTGGTGTCATTGATGGGACTCACGTTCGAATCAAAAAAACCAGGGGGGTTATTCGAACTAGCGTAAGCTAGTTCGATGCCTTTGATATTTTGTTAGCGCAAGACTACACTGATCCTAGTTTTGCGAAAGTGAAAAAATTATATGTGAAAGGACGCAATAAAGGGTACCAATTATCCGATTAGGTACCATTTTTCTTACGCATCGCAATACAGAATAACCCCCCAGAGGTGACTTATCCCAATATTATATTAACAGGAAGGGCTACTATTCCTTAAACGTTCAGGTATTAGTAAGTCGCATACAAAATTAAATAAAAAAACATTAGCCAATAACGTCTCCTATAGGTTATTTGCGATGTGAAATTGAAGATCACAGATGTATGTAGTTGCAAGGTGGAGAGGAAGCACTCACGACTGTCATATTTTTAACGAATCAATAATCAAGCAACGGTTTGAAAACGGAGAGTTCAAGGGTCGATTGCTAGGAAATAGTGGATACAAGCTGCATCCTTATTTATTTTTGAAAACGAAAGGAAATACAATGTTGCACATATATATCTATAGGTACTAGAAACACCACTGAGCGTTGCTTCGGCGTTTGGAAACAACGATTTCGTTCCCTACTAGATGGTTTGACAGTCATTTTATCAAATGGAAAAAGATTGATTGTTGTATTAGCCGTATTACACAATATTGTTATTATTACACAATATTTTCTATTTAATTAAACACAACAATTATGGAAACATTATAGTGATGCGCAAACAAACACAATCAGGTGGGTACCTAAATAATCGTTCAGCGATGAAAAAAACTAACGTGTTAAGGTACATTTTTTATAAGATATTTGTACTTTTTAATTTCGTTTGTGGAAAATTATTTCTAAAACTTTGTTTTTTTAGCTTAAATCGATTCCAAATATTTTTTGTTAATTTTTGTTGTATTTGAAGAAGATCTTGTACAGGGTTGCCAACAGCATAGAAAAATGTGGTAAGAAAGTTTAATTGCTAACGCAGCGTTACTAATCGTTTATGAATATAAAATTTTATTGCATGTTAATAAATCGAAATCTGTTTAATAACTATTCTACAGTTTAAGGCTGAAATAAAGAATTTTAATGAATTAGACTGATAATACATAAATAAATATATAATATATGTATATAATCTAAACCAATTTCCGAAAAATATTTTTATGTAATTACGGTTTAATAATCAGCAGATAATTTATTGAAATGCACTCAATTTGTCAAGTGTGTTTTATAGACATCTTCTGGACGAGTTGGCAATCAGGATTGTAGAAACTATGCCTTATTTTCATCTCATTTTAAAATTTATTTTCAAACTTTTGCCATGATTTTTTAAGTTTCACCTTCTTAATGTTTTCTCTATACGTCCTGAGTGCTAGTACTATAAGAAGAAAAAATTTTCATTTTCCGTTGAACGCAACAAAGTTTTCCTAACAAACTTATTTATAACCACATCTGTTCAAGTCTATTTCCCAATGGTAACAGAGAAAGTTTTTGAGGTTTTCATTAAAGCACATTCATCAATTTCATTGAAAAACTACAACCACAAAAATTTATAAACGAAACGATTGGATGACTAGAAACACACCCTAATTAAACGACTCTAAGAAAGAACGAATATAAACCACAAAATAATTCATACAGTATCGTAAAAAAATTAAGAAGTAAATTTAAACTGCCATAACAGATCACAAAAGAAAAAATGAACTGTTATTTTTTATTTAATTTAAGATATACTGCCTTCAGGTGTAAACAGTTTTTGCATTTATTTTCCAATTGACTCTGATCCTTGTTTGCCCGATTATTCAGGTACATTGTCTAATTTTTTGGAACGAAGCCCTAATATATCTGGTGTTCCAAAACTAACGCAATAATTGATTTAAGTAGAAAATGTAGTTTTTAGACTTCAGATTATTGTTAATGGCCTCCTCGACTATGCTGACACGTACCCACTCTCTTGTCGAAATTTTTCATGATCATTTTGAGTAAGTGTGGCTGAATTTGGTTCATACATCGTTTAATTTCCTCCTATAACACACATGTCAAGAGGTTGTTGATACAAATCCTTTGATTTCAAAGATGTTCATAAAAAGAAATCTAATGGTACTAAATCACCTACTGACCGTAGACTCGTAGGCTAGCCGCAGAACTCTGGCAGTTTGCGTTTGATAAATAAAGGGAGCGCACAACAAGCCTTCATTGGCTTAAGTGTATGTCGTATGACATGGGCTATTACACCCCTCCAATCAACCTAACCTAACCTAACCTAAATCACCTGGTCTAGAGGGTCAGTTCTGATCACCAAAATAGGAGTGTGCATGACCAGAATATGTCTCATGCAATAATTGAATTATTTTACGGGCTGTATAGCGTTTGCCATCTCAATATCATCCAATTAGTAAGCATATGCTGTAGAGAGATTCTGGATATTTAAAATTCTTGTCACCAACACTATCACACGATGCTTCGACATACTTAGCGTATACGGCTGATCTAGGCTCCTAGATTTTTTAATGAATCTCTGACGATGTTAAAACACTATTTCCAACATATTTTCTATGCAACTTTCAAACTGCGGCCGCAAGGCTTCCATTATTTTTGATATATTGCTCAATAATGAATATATGTTATTATATTGCTTAACACTCCATTTTTACTAAATCTAAACTGTCTGCACAAATGATGGCAAATGCAATTGTAGCTTTGCATTCAACATCGATCGAAATTTCTATATATTTCAAGAATATTTTATTTGAAATTTTGATCGAAAACGAATGTCGTAATTTTCCCCCTTCCATTGTTTACACATTCTGTCTTGGTGGCTTCTTAGTCTTGTGCTTCCTTGGGTATAGAGTTTCCGGTTTCCGGATCTAGGCTATTTTGGAACAACCCTTAAAAACTTGTATGTACGTTGCTATCCAATGATAATTTGAAGAAAATGTTACCAAAATTAAGTCAATTTTTAATCTAATTTTTAATAAAATATTCTACTGAAAGTCTTGTTAAAAATTTTTTATTTCTCAAGACATTTCTTGAGTTTATTTTACAACGTTTAGTATTCGCTGTGTTCTAGTCAATTTACATTTCATTTTTGTATTCACTTCTTTTTAGCAAACAATTCATTGAAACTATTAAATATGCCATGAGAAACTCTTCGTTCGAGTTCACTATAAACCAATAGAGAAGCAAATGCCATAAGCACTGACATCTATATATATAAAATAGGATGTGTGTATGTACGTATGTATGTATGTATGTATGTAACGTAATGGCTCCAAAACGGCTGGGCCGATTCTGACGAAATTTTCAGGGAACCTTCAGAATACTCGGCCGGGTGACACTGTGAAGTCTGATTTTCTGATTTTTTTTATATTTCACCACCAATGACATATACATATATTTATTTTTTGTACCTTTTTTATTTTATTTTTTTTGAAATCCGTTGTCATGTTCGAGATATCAAACTCTTAAATCGGTTATGTAGTTCCGAAGATATTTACAAAAAATATATTAATAATGATTCAATATCAAAATTTTAAAATGTTACATTAAAAATCCGAGTTTTCGGTTTATTTACAAAATATTTACATCATTCGATACCACAAAATATTCCGCGCTTACTAAGGTGCAATAAATTAAAGATCTATACAAATAAAACAGGATATATATATATAACGTATGGACTCCAAAACTTTATGACAGGTATTCAATGGATTTTTATTTAAAGGCCGTAAATTTCGTTAAAAGCTCAATTTAAATCGTGTGGTAATATAACACTAATGTTTGCTTAGGGCCAGCAACGCCGACGGGGTCAGCTAGCTAGAAGTCGATTTCCTCGACTTCTTACAACCCGTAGGACACTTATAGCGGACACTTTGATAGCAGAGCGAGACGTTAAAAATAACTATAATACGTTCAATAACATTATGCGTAATACATGTTATTCCAGAGTATATTTATATATCAAAGTGTAAGACATTACATTATTTAACTTTTAAAGTTAAATGGGATGACTAAGTCTTTTATGTTGTGGTTTTGTTTATAATTAATAGATATTTGAAATAAATTACTACTTACTTATCTGTATGATTAGTTTTTCATAAAATATACATACCTGAAAGGAAAAAAAGAAATAAATTAATTGAAAACAATTGAATATTTCAGTAGAGTATTTTATATTAAAATTATAAAATTTAATTTACATGCTGGGTAAAAATGTTGACTTAACAAGTTTATATCTCGATTTAAATACGAGAGTATCAGGGAATCGGTCTTAATGTATTGTTAATTGGTAAAGCACGTGTTATGTGTCTCCAGTTGGATTTATTCATAAGGACATTAACTCATTACGTAACACCGCTGTATACACTCTATTCCACCAGAGTTTTATTCTCAATCAATCCCTGGCTTTAATAGAGGCTAAAAATTTTTAGTTTATATGTTTTGTTTTGTTGATAGCTTTTCATTATAGACGTTTTTGGACTAGATGGGTTGAATCCTGTCCCATGGTGAAATATATTTTACCCTACATAGAAAAGTTAAAGTCATAATTTAAGACTTTTTCCGACAATTCTTGAGAAATAATAACAGTCTTAAGGCGGTCAATGTATATCACTTTTTTATTTTCGAGATAAAAGCAATTTGAACACTGTATCGTTGAGAATAATCACTTCATAAGATCCATTATAAGTTTAAGTTTTTAATTAAGTTGCCAACGTCATGAATTAAAGCTTAATGATTAAATAAGTTTCAAAAAAGTTGCACAAATCAAAACGTGCCAGCAAGTTCTGCATTGATTTAAAGAAAGACATGTTGAAATATTTGTTTTCATTATTTTTCTAAATGCCAAATATTTGTTCTATTTTTTACCCTTTTTATATGCCCTTTGTTACACCTGACAACGTTGTCATGATAAGAGAAAATACATATTAGGTGTCCAAAAAGTACTGATAATTGTCGTCTGTGGTGACATAGTTGTCCAGACAGTATTTATTTGGTAAGTAATTTTGAGCAAAACATCGACCGATAAATGTTTGATATGAGTGATAAGAAACAACACTACTTCTGTAAAACTTTTTTAAATTAGAAGACTGACCTTCGTAGACTAGTAGGTAGTGTACTAGACTCGTAGTGCGAAGGTTCCAGGTTCGAATCCTGCCGCAGAACCTTGGCAGTTTGTGTCTCATAATTAGTTGTAGTGCACAACAAGCCTTCACTGGCTTAAGTGTATGTCGTATGACATGGGCTTATCACACCCCTCCAACCAACCTAACCTAACTTAACCTAACCTATTTAAATTAGAATATCCAAATCAAAATTAGCATATTTTTAGTTATTATAAGTTTTCCTGTACAAAAGATCAAAATTTTTGTCGGCATAATGTCTTGAAAATTTTGAAGACAGTCATTGAAAAAGTTCACACGTACTAATAAAAAAAATTGTACACGTATTTTGACTGTTCTGGCATTTAATTTTGTCATACGAGTGCTTCACAAGCCTTGCATGGATAATTTAATTCCACTTATGATATAATTAATTACTAATTGCTCTATTTGTTAATTAAGTTCTTGTATAGTAAATTGAGCTCAATTAAGTCCTTAATTGTGTGATTTTTTAATTGCGCAATTAGGTTACATAGTATTATGTAAATGTAATATGTAAATGGTAGCTTAGTTTTCAAAATACCACAAATCTCTTGAAATTTTGTTCATTGTTTAGAGTAATTCGTGATCCCACTGTACATACATAAAATCAAAAAAGAAAATAATAATAATAAAATTTTTTTGCTCTTGCACAAAAATGTCTAACATGTAATTCGTATCAAACATACACTCCAAAAAATAAGGAACTAAAATTTAGAAAAATTTACACAATTTGATTTCAAAATGGTTGCGCCTAAGCCGCTTATTACTGCAATTCAGTAAAAAAAATCCTCGTTGCCACTAAAAATCAATTTACTTAATATCATTTAAAAGAAATTCTCATTTTTTATAAAATTTTCTTAATTTAAAAATAAAATTACTGAAATTTTAAAAATTGCTTGAAAATATTTGCAGTTTTCTGAACTTTTCGCACTTTTTTCATTTACGACCATGAACACAAATTGTTCATTGAATATAATGACAAGATACCAGAAGTTGACATTGTTCAAAATACTCCTACATTTGAAAGTCTCTAGACAGTGAGATTTTATTTTATA
The DNA here is from genome assembly GCA_963681545.1 of Germaria angustata. Classification (NCBI taxonomy): domain Eukaryota; kingdom Metazoa; phylum Arthropoda; class Insecta; order Diptera; family Tachinidae; genus Germaria; species Germaria angustata. The sequence goes on along the minus strand of OY813001.1, from coordinate 55,101,321 downwards.
CAAATTTAAGGCCAACTAAAAATTCAATTAATTCATTGTCACACAAGAGACACAAACAAAACGGTAAAATTAAAGTGGATTAAAAAACGTAATTCTATGTTAGACAAGTTAATAAACATATTCACGCACGTATACCATGTATACACATGCATTTGCAATTATACGATAAAAAAAACCCTGCTCATCAGGTGTTAAATAGGTCATTAGTTTTGTTGCCATTGCAGTAACTCACAAAAAGATATTGTGATGCAGACTTGCAACAGTATAGTCTGCACAATGCATTGAATGAAAACGAAAGAATATTCAATTCCAACAGCCATAGAATGAAACAAAAGTAAAGTGGCATTAATAGAGCCACTCCTTGTTTAAGGATCGTTAAAAATTAAATGTACTAATATAAAATACACACATAAACAAAATCACCCAAAGCCACATTTAACATAATACGGCTTAAGGTAACGTTCAAGTTTATTCCGTTAGTCAGACACTTGAAAAGTTACATAAAGGAAATGGCAAACAAACAGACTGAATATCAACTATCAGCGAGTTGCACTATAGCTACTCGTATATTTACATGCAACGAGGCATAACTAACACAACCAAACAGGACTACGACCAACCTTTTCATACAATGGCTGCCAGCGGATATTGTGCTGAGTCTGATAGAAAAAGCAAAAGGTAAATAGACAATTTATGTAGAGAATACTTAACCCCATGATTTCAATTTAAAATAATTATGCAGCTTTCTATGATTATATATTCGACTGAGTGAGACACTATTTTAATGGCAAGTGTATAAATAAAAAAATTTACAACTTTTTTATCACTTGTATGAAAATACTATTTAACCTCTTCGCGCCCTTGGCCACGTATGCATGTGGTTGCTGTCAATAATAAGCAAAAAAACAATTTATTCACTACAGCATACCTGAAGCAGAGATATTTTTTGTATTGTGTAATGGTAATGGTAATGGCTATTTCCGATAGCAGATTATAAGAGATATGAAAAAACCAGAAGCCAGACCAAAGTTGATCTGGAAAGCACACTCGACGATATATTTTATTATCCTAAAAAAAGGCATGTTGTGATAACAATTTTTTATTGCTAATTCATTATATTTGTACCAAGGGTAATTATGCTCGGAGTTTCTAATATCATTTTACCCATTAATTACCATTAAATTTATTTTCTTGTATGAAATTTCATTGTTTTTTCATTAGGAATTATTTTCCGTATACCACGTCAAATTTGTTTTGTAAACTGAGCGATTTTGGCTACATGCCTTCAGTGTGCTAGTGTTATTTTTCTTACGAAATCCTTTTCCTGTTGTTCGTTGCCTTTATATATTTTTACATATTTCCTTTGTTTGTGTGCGTCCGCACGTGTGTCCCTGTATACTTTCCAATCCACTATCTGTCACGCTTTCATCGCAGTTTATTTGCCTGTGCCTATCCTCCTCCCACCTGCGTCTCTCTCTCAACCCACCATGCCTTTCTCTCCTAAGTTAGTATTGCCCATTTCATTGCGTGACCAATACGCGTAGTAAACTGTATTATGCTTATATGTTTTGTAATTCGCAAGTAGGAAATATGAATAATTTCTGTAGAATTCTCATATAGTATTTGTTAGTTTTTGTATAAGTAAATATATGAGTTATATTGCCATTCACATATGATTTGGCTAAAGAATACTTAAGATTTGGCTATAGCCAATGAAATACAGGCATATACTCGTACTACTCAGCTACATTTTCAATAAAAAAAATAATCGTTTTAATATACAAATTTATTATTTTGGGATATTCTCCTCAACTAAGTAATTAGAGTTTAACAAATATACTGTTTGTTAAGGCTTTGGCTGTTCCTATGTCGATAAGAAAAATTAAAACAGAGTCATGTTGGGTGTAATTGTTTCTTGGGATATTTGTATGAAAGCATTCGAAGCCTATTATGATTATGTATTTTGTAATAATCATATATGAAAAAGAATTCTCATATTGTGTTTGATGTGTTTGACATAAATATGTATGTATATTTTTAAACGGCTTAAAGTTGACTTACACTTTCGTTTAGTGACCAATGTAACGTCGTCATATATTGCCATAGGTTAGGTTAGGTTAGGTTGATTGGAGGGGTGTGATAGCCCATGTCATACGACATACACTTAAGCCAATGAAGGCTTGTTGTGCGCTCCTTTTAATTATCAAACACAAACTGCCAGAGTTCTGCGGCAGGATACGAACCTGCGACCTTCGCACTAGTACATTACCTAGACAATATTTTTTTTTTTCAAATAAATTTATTTAATTTAATATAAATAACAATACAAAAAATTTAAATCAGAATATAGTTATAACTGAACATTAAGTACAAAATACTCAAATTTAAATATGTAAAAAATTAGTAAAAATATAAATTTCTTTTGTAAATATTTTAGGACACTTGATGGATTTCCAATTGCTGGCAGTGAACAGCGCATTTTATTTTATATGTCTTTTATCTGCATAACTTTAACATGTGAAAAATTCAGTATTTTGGGGACTAAACTAATAACACTTTTTCAATGTCATTGCTGTGGAAGCAAAGATATCCTGAAGCACACACCCACTTACTCGATAAAATATTACTGGGTTTTGAGTATCGTTCGTGATGTATTGAAACAACAACTATTATTTGAAAAATTTAAAGAAACATTTGTAGTATAACGATAGTAAGTAACCCAGTTTCAAGGAAACATGAAAAAGGTACCCACAAACTACTTCTAACACCGTCAATTAAGTTACAAACTCCATCTACTACTGAAGTACAAATATTTCATTTTATAAAGGTGTGTATGTGTGGCAACACCTGCTGTAAAATAACAAACCCAGCAACGACACAACTAAAGGCGTATTCGTACAAATTTGAAATGATACAAATGTCCTGGATAAATATAATTGTAATTGCAAGTAGGAGTAGATTCACAGGTAAATGCACAGTAAATGGAACTGAAATCATCTCGTTATAGAAATAAAATGGTTCATATGTAATTCTAAAAACAGAATAATTTTTAGGTACTCATAGAATAAAAAATACACTACAGCTTTTCAAATAGTGTTAAGCAGTTCACAATGATTTTAACTTTGTCTTCCTTTTAAGCCTTGAAGAGTACATTCCCACGGCAGCGAGGTATTTAGAAAACGGCTGGAGCCTCATGTCAAAATAAAATGGCTTTATAAAATGAAAAAACTATTATCTAAAATATTAAATCGTAATTAATTATTTAAAAAGAATTAAATAAAAAGAGAAGGGCATAATTGATTAATAGGTTTTTCCTATAGTTTATATAACAACTCATTTAAGCAATTTCTCCAATTCAAAATCTAAAGATAAGAGATCTTTCTTAATACATAAGCAAGCATTTTATGCAGATCTAAAGAGACGTTACACTGAAATGTATGCCTTTTAATTTTTACTAAGTAATTAAAACACTGATGTACAAGAAAATTAAAATTTCTCTATTTCTTTTTTGTTACCATTAAAAAGTTGCAAACGTGTTAAATGTAACCCACACCCTCAAAAAGTGATTCAGTTTGCAAGAACACAGTAATAGAAAAATAGTTGTCTGATATTAAATATAAATATTGTCTGATGACCTGCTCTAGAAAAGACAATATTTTTGATTTTCTTTCTTTTCCATCGCAATTGAATAATGGTAATTTATTTTGGAAACACTAAAACTAAAACCTTAAATTTTATAATCGTTATAAATAGCATTGCAAAGCAAAATCAATTTTGAAATAGTCATACAACTTAATAAAAACACTTCTCCTTTAAAATTTATGTTTGCTTCTTAAGCTCTTTGGCAGTTAAGGCACGATATCTTAAAATGTTGCTATAAAAAAGTTCAATCATAAACTGAATTTGCAATTGTCTATGGGACTTCTATACGTGCATGACATATGCTTGACGAATAGTAAAATAAAATCCATATAAGACTGCAAAAACTAGCCCTTAGATAGTTTAAAAATGATTTCCTTCTATCGAGCTATGATGAGCTCAACTAAAAATAATCCCTGAGGTTAATAAAAAAAGAAGCTCTAGAGAAAAGCTCTTAATAAAATTCTCTCTAAAATTAAAAATAAAATTAATTATCACACTTTGAAGAGAAAAATCCTGAAAGTGTTAATGTGTCAATAACTTTTCGTCAATAACTTTTTACTTATAACTTCTATGTACAACAATCTGAATAACATTATTATCTAAAATAAACTTTTAAGTAAATTTTCATATTTGTTTGTAGTTTATGAAATATTCTAAAAAAAAAACTAGTTGCGGCCAAATTTTCAAGATAGCGAAAAAAATTAACTTCCTCCGACACCGAAATTTTAATTCGCGATTAAATACGCAACATAAATAAAATGAAAAATGCACACTTTTTGACGATAAGCCCTGTTTGGAAAGATGCCCGAGTGGTATATAGAGATTTAATGCATTTAGACAATCAAACAAGTGCTAGACGATATATTTTCTTTGTGGTAGTTTAAATCCAAACCTCATTTGGTGAACACGTCTTTTCCCCAATAAACAAAATAATTCTGGCAAAAAAGCTGACTTCAATAGAAAGAGGCAATCGAACAAAATACAAAACCGAAGGGTTAGTTTAAAATCCGATATAATTCATTTATAGTATATATTTTACTCCCAGGAAAGATTGATGTACCTTCGTTAATTAAAATTTTGAAAACATGTCTATACGTGGTGGAACTGTATTATAATTATATCGGGCGGCCACTATTTCCCTTCGATTTCCATCTAAATTTCTGTAAAACAAAATTGGAGGCTACACTTTCAAATAAAATATGTTTTTTAATCGGTACATAAATGAGGGGGTAAGGCGATAATCTATATTTTGGGGGGCTAATGTAATGTAATGTAATGGAGGTTTGGCCCAGGGTGGCCTTTTGCACTGCGACCATTGTTGATCTACTGTGCTTCCTCTGCCCCTAACAGTCCAATACGTTCGCAAATAGGGTCAGTTCCTTCAATGGGAGCATTAGCAGATCCTCTTCACTCAGCGTATACGCATGTAGAGTCCTGTGTCTTCTGTGGCACAATGCCCCACAATTCGCTATCAAGTGTTCCATCGACTCCTCATCTTCACCGTAAACTCTGCAGATGTCCGTGTCAGATAAGCCCATTCTGTATAGGTGGGATTTGCAGGTGTAATGGCCTGTGAGCGCGCCTACCAGCATCCGTAGGCTTTTCCTGTCCAGTCTTAGAGCCAGATCCGCCCTCCCAGCGTCAAAGCGTAGGAATTTCTTGGAGTGACATAATCTATTGATGTCATACCAATGTTGTGCAATCCTGGACGATGTCTTAAGGAGACTTTTGTTGAACCCAAAAAAAAGGGGTGGGTCCAGTGAAGTTCCCCTCAGCCCCTCTTCTCGCACAGATGTCCGCCATCTCATTCCCGGCATGCCCCTGATGCCTTGGTACCCATATCAGAGTAATCTGATTATGAGTCGCCAGGTCATTGAGCCTGCTGTGGCATTCCAGTAATAATCTGGACATGTACGTACAGCCGCTCAGGGACTTAGGAACCGATTAATACCGAGAATATCTTAACCCGTATTCCCGTGTCCTCTCGGATAGGATCCCCACAGTCTCCAATATCGCGTAAAGTTCCGCCTGGAAAATTGTCGTATACCTGCTCAATGTTATAGACCTGTGTGCTCTAGGCCCCACTATTCTTGGGGGCTAATTACGCGTGCAATTTTGGAAAAAAATATTGGACTAAACTAAAAGCAAATCCTTTCAAAAAATTTTTTTTAAATCGGTTTACAAATGATAAAGTAAAAAAAGTAAAAAAATACGCAGGAATTGATACCCTCTATATTTTTTGAAGTCGGTTAAATAATAAATCAATAAATTTTTTTTGTATGATCAATAATTAATTTGCAAATATTCATCATACGTCGCGATGTCCTTCTTTCGTTACCTCTCGTATAAGTATGACGTTTGACGTTTTAACGTTTTGTGTGCGAAAAATTAATATAATGAATAAATTTAATAATAATCAAATTATTATTTTATATTTAATAGTAAAAAGTTCTCCTCGAATTTCACGTTTCCATAAGGACTCTGTATAGAAACTCTTACGGAAATTTAGGTTTAAAATTTCTTTATCACTTTTTCTTTTTCTAGTACGCAGTTCAACAATAAAAATACAGTACAGAAGTGTATACATTAATTGCCTATAATGGCTGCATTAATCATTAGTAAAATCTTTTTTCAGTGAACTGATATTCAAGGATATTCAGTATTCAGACTATTGTCTGGTCACTAAATTTACAATATTTCGTATTTTTTCTGTTTAGTAAATAATTTAAACTATATTATTCCTCTTATTAAAAAATTTGTTAATTTGTATGTTATAAAATCAATTTCTCCGCATATTCCTCCAAAATAATTTTTCGTGTAGAAATAAATAACTAAATCGAAATGTGAAATACAAGCAGAACTGCGACCTAATAAAAAAATCTTTACCACGTAATTTTTTCCAACACTGTATGTATATATTACGCATTAACCATAAGTGTAGACATTAACAATGTTTGACGTTTAGCTAGTTTGCTCACCTTATACAGGGTACCTTCCCCTGGGGACCAGTGTGTTTTTTACAACAGCATAAAAAGTTTTTGATATAAATATAAATTGATTGATGAAATGAAATGGGAGAAAAAAAGTTAATTAAATATATTGAAGTAGGAAGATTACAACTAACCACAAGTGAAAAAGTTGTTAAAATTATTTAGAATTTGTCTACAAGGTCTTCATAATACAGATAAAGTAATACATCAATTGAAAATACGTAACGCTTTTGTTAATGTCTTATTTTTACAAATGTCAAAATATCACAAAAATGTTAAACAAGCAAGAAAATTTTCCCTGCAGCGTAATTTATTTTTAAATTAGAGATTTTTTGCTCGAAGAACGAATTGAAAAGTATACAGAAGTAATTATAAAAATTGCTTAGTGGTGCGTGAAATGGTTGCAAAGTACTAAATTTCTCTATAGGGAAAAAATTGTAAGCTTCTGAAGTGGGAAATGATTTTTTTTATGGCATAAAATTTTGACGTATTTAAAAAACCCAATACATAAGCATTCATATTACATAAATTAAAATTATTTATTTTGCTTGTAATACAAGGACTTTATACCCAAATCACATCTAATGTAGTGTCTCTGTAGTTCTTTGTAAAATGTCATATATCCATTTTCATCTTTTTAACTGACTTTTTTCCCATATATCATTTCCATCAAGTTTATATTATTCCAAGCAATTTGCATGTTTTTATTAAAGAAAAAAATGTCTTCCGAACTTTGCCAGAAGACAGCGCCCATATTGTTGAAGTTACAAACAATAATACAGCGTTCAATTAATACGTACAAATGATAAGATTGTTTTATCAAAATGGCTGTTCTATTCGGGCAACGGTCATCATAATCGTCTTATCGATAGGACTATCCGCAATCTGATAAATAAACTAAAATCGACTGATTCAATATATAACGACAGAAGTACAGAAAATATCCCCACTGTCCGTACGAGTGTGAGGGAGAATCCGTGACCATAACTTGGCGTATTTATATATGGACTTGGGCCTGCATCCATACAAAATTAAACTGACCCCAGAGCTGACATGTACTATGATGTATTTTCGCCGAATAAGCCCTGCAACAGATGAAAACTGGCCCTAATTTTCATTAAAAAATAATCGTCTGCGAAAACAAACAAAGTTATCGAATTTGCAACCATAAGAATACCGTCAACATCGATAACTACCAAATTTCTTTTGGCCTAAATTGGATAACATTGATAATAACGACATGTGGTTTCAACGGGACCGCGCTACATGTAACACAGCTCATGCCATTTTGAACATTCTGCGCGTGCAATTTTAGAGGCCATGGTCATCTGGACACCGAGATCGTGCGATTCGAACACGTTATACTTTTTTTGTGCAGTTTTCTTACCCACACGATTATGCAAATAAGCCACAAGCCACCACGGCCCGCAAGGCCGACATAACCCAATGCCATCGGTCTAGTTCTATCTGATTTATGTAGCAGAGCCATGGAAAATGGTGATTTCGGATACGCCCCACCCACCGAAGCCGCAGCAGACATTTTGACGATGTTACATTTAATTCATAATGACATACGCACACTTTATTTTATTTAAATTTGATGATGGAACCTCCTCCTTTTTAACGTCGGTTGGAACTACCAATAGTCCACAAGACTATTAAAATTACACTCATTAATATTTAATAATATTATAAAATACCAAATACTACTTAGAGAGAATTATTTCACTTAGAGTGAATAAATTATTTTAGTTTATCTTAAACTCTATCTGCAAACGTATTATAATTGTGCCTTTCAAGATGTTTGATAATAGAATACAGCTTTCAGTTGCAAGTGGACACAGACAAAATTGTTCAAGAGGATTAAGTTTAGCAGAAGCTCATGTGCATTCCGTTGAAGAAAAGTTAAATTATATTTGAAGTAAAATTTGAAAAAAGAACGAATATTGTAAAAGAAAAACAGAAGTAGAAAACTCTAATGTATTTGTAAAATAAATTAAATCTCCGATAAAAAGTTTACACAAGAATATGAAGAAACTGATGTTGAATATACTCAGACTACATAGAGATGATTGGAGTAGAATAGAAAGGATTAGGAAGGTGCGGGGTAGCTTTTAATAAAGTAAATTTGACTAGCTGTTGATTATAATAGATCACAGGAGAATAGAAAGGATTGGTGTGGACTAGAGTAGATTAAAGTAGAGCGGAGTAGCTATTAATAGATGAGAGCTGTACGGTAGAGTAGATTGAAGTGAAGTATTGTGAAGCTGTGAGAAAAAGAGTAGAGAAGAGCAGTTTAGATTTTAATATAGTAAGGTGGATTAGAGCAGAGCATAGTTGGTTATAATAAAGTTATAATAAAGCCCAGTAGAGTATGGTAGCGTAGATTGAATTGCAGTAGTGTAGAGTAGTGAGGAAAAGTGAATAAAAGTGCGGAGTGTAGCGGAGCAGAGAAGACTAGAGTACAGCAAAGTCGCTTTTAATAGAGTTATGTAGATTAGATTAGAGCGTAGTATATTATGATACACCGAACTGGAGTATATAGTATTGGTGTGGAAAAGTTTAGGGTAGATTAGATGAGAGTAGAGCAGAGAAATGCAACCTAAAGTGAATAGACTAGAATAAAACAGAGTTTAATAGCGAGTTATAAAGTAGAGTAGAGTAGAAGAGAGTGCAGTAGATCAGAGCATAGTAAGGCAGAGTAGAGACTAAACAAGAATAAAGTAGATCAGAGTATAGTTGTGTAAAGTATAGAAAAATTGAAGGGGAGATGAAAATAGATTATAGTGGAGTAGAGTAATGCAGATTAGGGTAGAATAAAGTGGGGTGAAGTAGAATAGTGTTGAGTAGACTTGAGTTGTGTAGAATAGACTTCAATAGAATTTAATAAAATAGGTTTTATTGGAATACAATAGAGTAAAGCAGAGTAGAGTAGACAAGAGTAGGGCAAAGTATAGTAAAGTAAGTCAGATTTTATTAGGTTAAAAAGACAGAATATCATTTAATAGAGGGAAATAGGGTTGGGTAGAGGAGACCAGATAAGAGTAGTGTAAGGTAGGGTAGAGTAAAGTTAGCATGAAATAGTGCAAAAAATAATAATATACAATTGAGTATAGAAGAAAAATGTAGAGAAGATTATAGTAGAGTAAAGTAGAGTAGTGCAGAAGGAAGAATAGAATATAGAAGAGTAGTGCAGAAGATAGAGTAAAACTAAGCCGAGTAGAAAAGTAGAGAGAAAAATTTAGTACAGTAGAGTAGAGAGGGTAAAGTAGTATGGAATATATAGTGGAATATAGCAGTGTAGTATAGAATATAATAGAGCAGAATATATGAAAATTATTAAGCAAATAAATTAAATAGAATATATTCACCAGAGTGAAAGTTTTAATAGTTGATAAATTCTCGTGACACTAGAGAACAGAAATGCCATAAAAAATATATGAATCGTCAATGTTAAAAGAATCTAAAAATGCGACCGGTACTCTTCATCAATAGCTTGTCGTACTTGAACAATATGTATGTATTTCATTTCACCTTAAAAAGTCATCTATAATATGGGAAATATTTAATAGAAATATGTATGTATTTCATTTCACCTTAAAAAGTCATCTATAATATGGGAAATATTTAATAGAAATAAAACGACAACCACTCTGACCTTAAATTTAAAACCTGCCGCAGACTTTTATGTCTGTCATATTAATGTAGTGCCAAAAGTCTTAGAAAGACAATCCCTACCACTTAAGAAATTGTCGTGTCAGTTCACCTCCAATAATAAAATTAGGAAAAAAAATTCAATTTATTAAAGCGAAAATATTTTGTCACCCCTTAATGAAGAGCATAACAAACAACAAAGCAAAAATTATGCAACAAGAATACTTTAACGCATTTACATTGTTGAGATACAGACAAATATTTTTGCTTTCATCACCAACAGCATTTTATCGCTCAGATAAACAGCCACCCAGTCAATCAATCAGTAATTCAATAAGTCAGGCAAAAAATATGCTGATTTTTCTTTATTGAAAGCCTTGTAAGCTTTGTAATGTACATGTACCTATTTACATAATTTATAAAATAAAATTTCAATTTTAAAATGTCAAAACAATATCTGACGCCAACAAAGGCATGTCAATTACATTTTTGGTTTCGCAAGCAGAAAATTGTCTAAAAAATTTATGAGCAAAAAATTTTTTTAAAACTAAATTTAATAATAATTTACGAGGATTATCTCTTTTATAATTTTTTTTCATATACTTAAAAACATACTGTTAAAGTTTTTTTATTTTTTTTATTATATTTGCTTTTAAATTCAATTTAATTTACAGATGGCAAAATGCAGTGTATTCTGTAGAAAGTTTCTAAGAGTCAAAAATGCTTAGATTTTTTTGTCTACGCCACTTCTGGCGTTAAGTGCATCTGGGCTACACTATTCTAAAACTTGCATTGAATAGTGAAATAACAATATAAATTTTTTTAAATAATTGCGTAGAGACTGCTGTATCCATTCAGTCAGTGTTTTTGTAGCTGAAATTTATTACGAAGTAAAAACTTTTAAGTTTTTCTTTTTGTTCTTAAAGCTGAAAAGAATTGTTGTTGAAAGCTAAGGATTTATTAAAAATATTTTGTTACCCTTTTCTGTGTTTGAGATGTGTATACGTAAACGTATACGAATATAAATTAAACATGCAGCAAATTATGTCAAGAGTACAATTGGAAAAGGTTTGATTTTCTTTTCTTTATTTTATCAGTTACTTTGGACTGAATATATAAATAAATAAATAAAGGATACTCAATTGTTTCTATATAAGTATTTATAAAATGGGGCCGCAGGTCTTAAAACTCTTGAAAACTTGTATAAAAAACTACAAGTATGGAAACCATAAGAAACAAATTTAAGCCGAAAGGCTTTTGTTAAATTTAGTTCATTGATAAGAGTATGGCTTTTTAGGATTTTATAAAAAAAGTCTTTATATTTTTGTTATTAATCATTAACCTGTATTGAAAAAATGGCTTTTAAAAATTTGTAGCTCTTCAAGAACAGATAGTAAGTGTTAGTATTTTTTTGGAAATGACTGGCTGCTGGCCAATATAACGCCAAGTGAGTAACATGGCTACTTGGTTAAATAAAATTTTTTAAATGCATTTAATTGTTACATTGTCTGCACAATCAAATTATTGGCCACATGATCAGTAAGCGATTCGATAATTCCGTATTTTTTCAATCTAAAAATATCATTTAAAATTTGTAAAATTTTTACTAAATTTAATGTGTAGGGTGCCTCAGGGGAGTATACTGGGGCCAGTTTTGTATTTGATTTATACCTGTGATATGCCTTTGAGCAGTAATATCCTCACCTCTACATTTGCCGATGATACAGCCTGCCTTAGTATGCATGAAAACCCTCACGAGGCATCCCGTTATCTTCAGCAACATATTAACCTGTTGGAATTGTGGTTGAACTTATGGAGAATAAAAGTAAATGAACAAAAGTGTGTTCATGTTACATTTACCCTACGAAGAGATACTTGTTCCCCCATTCAAATCAACAATCAAGTTGTTCCTCAACATTCACATGTGAAATATCTTGGTATTCACCTCGACCGACGTCTTACATGGAAACACAACATTGACTCTAAGCTGACACAAATGAAGCTTAAATTAACCCAGATACGTTGGCTGATTGGTAGAAATTCTACCCTCAGTCTAGATTGTAAACTTTTAATATACAAGTCGCTTTTGAAACCCATATGGTGTTACGGAATTCAGCTATGGGGCACTGCTTCAGCTTCCAATGTAGAGAGAATCCAACAAATGCAAAACAAAATTTTAAGGTTAATAACATCGGCTCCTTGGTACATGAAAAATTCAATTTTACATCGTGATTTAAATATGCAACTTGTGACCGCTGAAATTGCAAAATATGCTGGAAAATATTTAACAAAACTCGAGTCCCATCCTAATCCCCTTGCTCGTAACATCTTGAACTTTCCTGGACACATCCGCTTAAAAAAGAGGGACACTACGGCATTAATACGCAACTCTCCAGATGAAATTCTTTGAAAATATTTTTTGTGCGTAACATGAATTTTATGTATTATTAATTATTATCACTAAGTTTATGTCCGACACTGGTTGGGCCTAATAATTATTTATATATTTAAGATTTGAACACTTATTGTTAGTTCAATTATTTGAAGATACAATAAACATATATTAGCGTGAAAAAAAAAAAAAAAAAAAAAAAATTTAATGTGTATGTACTACTGATACCTTCGCGTATCGTATTGTACTTCATCCAGTCAAATGCTACTTATAATTCCATTTTATAGCCTCAAAATTTGTCATCAAATTCAAAAACTATGACTCTTTTGGATTCTATTTTTATAGCCTAATAATTTAGACAAGTTGAGCATTTTTGTCATCAAATTGAAAAACGATGACTTTTTTAATCACTAATTAATATTTTCTATAAAAACTAACCTAATGAACAATTTTTTTTAAAACCCCAAATGTAGTATACGATTTCCATTTCAATAAATATCATTAAAAAAGGACTTCCAAAGAAGTCAATAAGAAGTAGTGAATTTTTATTAATAAATTCAACATAAACTGTTTATTGAATCTGAAATCATCTTCGAAGTGTTAGGAAAAAAAATATTTTTGCCAGAAATTCAAATATTTTTTTGCAACAGCATTACATATGATGTAATATTTCATAAAAAGCATACTTATTACAAATATTTTTTATTTCAATAATTTAAGTTCACACAACAATTAGTCAAACTTATTGTTCCCTTCATTTCTAATCATGAGATTTGACCCTGAAGGGCCTTAGAAAAAATTATGTGCATTTCGTTATTTTAAGTTTATGTTGATACTTTCATCGACTGGATTTGACACTCGAACTTGGGCATACTATTTTATCATGACATGTTTAACAGTGACTTGTGGCACATTCATCATGTTCATAGAAATTTCGTTAAAGATTTCTGTATGATAAAATTAATCCAAAAAATCACGATGTTGTTGCATTATTGAAATTATTGCGAATTCACGTACCAAGTTCCTATATTTGTACCTAAAAATATTGACTCATGAGTACAGAAACTTTTATGTTGGATCTGAAGACTCCAGCTCAAGTTCCAGTGCGAGTTTTGAGTCCATGCATAAATGCCGTAAATTTTTAGATACCACAGGAGGATATATACAGAATATTGAACTCAGGACCCATAAATGCTCATTGCCAACACAGAAATCAAAATTCAAAAGACCCATTCACTAAGCAGACATTAACACAGAGGAGCACATCGCTCCTTTAACCCTAGAACACACACCCGGGTACAAATGTATCCACTTGCAACTTTTCAGTACTGTAACTCAAGAACGACTTAACTTAGGGCATGGAGATTTCAGATCTAGGAAATATAAGTTATTTCTAATATTTTAAAGACTATTTGATCCAAATCGGATCAGTGGTTCAGGAGCTACAAGCTTCAAAAGTCGACACCTACGTAAACACACACCCGGGATACGTTTGTACCACACCAGTTTATATCAAAATAAAAGCAACAAACCATCCTATAAATTATATTATTTTATTTGAAGGAAAATATGTAATTGTAAATATGTAATTTAATATGATTACAAACTACCGTTACATATTATGCAGTCGGTATTGGTGATGGAATGCTCAAGACACATTGGCTTCCTACATTTGCCGCATATTTTTCTGGTTTTTCTACGCCGTTTTGTGTCTTGAGCATAACATAAATAGCAGGAACCGTTGATAGGTTTTGGCATGCGGGCTGCGGCAGATGTCGATGCTTCCGTGTTCAACATTGATTCCAGCGGTCGGTTGAAATACGATTCAATAGCTATTTTAGTGGAGAAGTTTCACGTGACTTGCCGATTTAGTGCACGTTCTTCAATAATTGGCATACACAATGCTTCAGCCAAGCTGCGAAGGAACTGCTTACGATTGTTAGATTTAGCAGGCAGCATAGGGTTGTTCATTCCATATACTATATACGCTGCAAGAGCCGTTATGTCCAGCATATTGAAAAATAACGACAATGGCCAACGCTTCGTCTGTCGTTGTGTAGGATATTCACTGAACAATTGGTCCATTTTATCAACGCCACCCTTCGTCATATTGTAAAATTCTATGATTTCAGGCTTCCCACCGTCAACTATATCGCCATCATAGTGCATTGTCGAAAGCAGCGTCACTGATTTATTTTTTCGTGGAACATAAGAGCACATCGTCACATTTTTTCTGAAGCCGAATAATGATGAATCAATTGGCCTGTCCTTGTGCGCTTGCATTTTCGCAGGAATGTACGTTTTGTTTTTTCGCAGAGTTCCAACGATTGTTAGGTCCCACCCGAGAAGAAGTTCTGCAACTGGCAACGTCGTGAAAAAATTGTCCATCGTAATATTTCTTCCACTTCCTTGGTATCTGCTAGCCAAATCTTTCACAACTCGTTCCCCTTGGTTCGTTTCCCTTCCGGACGCTGCTTGACCAGTATATATTTGACCGTGCAGTGGATATGCATTTTTGGCATCGCAAATCCACCAAACTTTGATACCATATTTTGCAGGTTTTGATGGTATGTACTGTGTAAACCGTGTGCGTCCACGGAAAGGAAATAATTGTTCATCAATGGTTAAGTTTTCACTGGGCTTGTAGTGGGCATGAAGATTGGCATTCATCATGAGCCACAACTCAGTGATCGGTGCTGCCTTATCACTTTGTGCGCGTTCAGCCCGAGTGTTTGCGTTGTCAAACCTTATAAATCGCAATATTGAACAAAACCGATTGACTCCCATCGTGGCACGATACAAAGGATAGCTTTTGATACTCCACAAATCTCGAACACTTTCCGAATTGCTATGGTTTGCGCCAGTCATAATAAGTATGCCAAAAAATGCATACAACTCAGCTGTCGTCAGTGACTTCCATGACTTGGGAATTGCATCGGGGTGCCTTATGTTGTAAGCATTATACGTTGCTACTGCTTTGTTGTTTGTGTGACGCATAATTATATCCACCATTTCCAAGCTCATAAAACACTTAAATGTTTGCTCTATTGATAACATTTTGGTGCTCCTAGATGGTCCGTACCGTTCTCGTAGAATACTATGGCGAAGAACTTGTCGATTGATGTATGGTTGTTTGTTCCACTCCGTACCATCACGTGCCACAAATTTTTCGCTATTTACAGAAACTGGTACCTCTTCTTCATCCAATTCATCATCAGAGTCGACATTGGCAGCTAAATCTGCTTATTCAGATTGCTGAATTTCAGGACCGTCTTCAACATCAGATTGTTGAACTTCATTCAACAGAATGTCTGGTTCATCTTCCAACTCAGATACATCATCATCACAGATTTCATCAAATAGAGACTGTACATATGACTCTCGCTGTTCATTAGTTAGTCTCCAAAATAAAATAAAAATTAGTATATGTTAAATTTTTGATTATTTTATAACTTCTACCTTTTGTATTGTGCTGGTGATAGAAAACTATTTCTTTTTGAAGCCATTTTTGAATTATTAATTTTTATTTTTCGAATTATTAAGTGTTATATTTTCACGTCTTATACTTCTAAGCACTAAAATAATAATAAAAATATTAATAACCAAGAGCTTGAAGAACCGAAAATGCAAAAATATTTGCAAATGTTTCATGTTAGACTACACCAGCGGTCATATAAGTGACCGAAAGCTTTGAATCATTAAATCATTCAAAAATACCAACAACCTTTGGTGATGATCCGTTAACTTACAAGTAATAGAAAAACCTATGCAAAAAAAATGATAATTTTGAAGCGATAACATCAACAATTTCATTAGTAATATTGTCGTCATCAGCGAGGTGCAACAAAATCTCACACAAGCTCATCAAATCATTCAAAACTATCAACACAGCTTGCCCGACGTGTCTATTTGTAAGATTTTGTTGCACCTCGCTGATGACGACAATATTACTAATGAAATTGTTGATGTTATCGCTTCAAAATTATCATTTTTTTGCATAGGTTTTTCTATTACTTGTAAGTTAACGGATCATCACCAAAGGTTGTTGGTATTTTTGAATGATTTAATGATTCAAAGCTTTCGGTCACTTATATGACCGCTGGTGTAGTCTAACATGAAACAAGCTAGCGGTCCGCAAATTGGTGACTCCTGGATTACACATTTAACAAGCAAAAATTTAAAAATTTTGTTTTGTATTCATCAGAAATCTGAAAGACAATATTTGGCTGGCCCATGCCCGTGGCCTTTCATGCCTATATCTATTGAACCAGGTATAATATTTACATGAAATAAAAACCGAAACATTAGTAGAATATTAATATACGCATTTAAAAAAAAAATTATAACGAAATTGGACCATTTAAACACTAAAAAAAGCCAAAATAAGCTAGTAGGTACAAACGTACCCCGGGTGTGTGTTCTCGTAGAAAAAGTTGGGTATGCATCGTAGGGTTAATGCAACATAATCGTATCTAAGAAACTAATCTATCGTAGATAAATGCGACACTCTTAATACAAATTTCAATACATCTAGTTTGTTTTGTGTTGCATGCCTTTATTTATGCTCTATTTACTTTTTTATATAGATGTAATATATAGAAAGGAAATAAGAAAAAATATTAGGAAATTTGTAAAACAATTTTTTTCATTGAACAAAAAACACATTTGAATCGTTAATCTTTCAAGCAATTCAATGAATTCATTTAATGAAAAAAACTTTAACTACAATGAAGAAAAAGTATCAAGAGACCATTTAGATTAAATCAAAAAACCTTGAAAATGTCACATCGAAAATCATTAAATTTTGCTTTATGAATAATATCTAAAGCTGTAAACGATTATTAGAAAAAATGCAAAGTCAAAAGGACGCTGTAATACAAGAACTTAATAAAGAACAATTCTTAGAGCCCGACAACAGGCCAATAAAATATTGACATGTGAAAGCTGTGCAGCAACTTTCCATTGATTTCAATAAGAGCTTATAGTTTTATAATTGGTTTTATCCTACTCATACTATTCAAAGCTTATGTTGAACATATTAAGGATAATAAAAATTTTTGACATTTCGAGTGCAAAGTATGGTTCAAATCCAAAAAAAAAAAAATATTCTACTGTGAAGTTTCCATTTCAAAATGGCAAACGAAAAATGTCAATAAACAAAGACAAATATTGGCTTTTGAACCCCTGGAATATTTTCGGTAAACAAAGATTATCTAAAGTTATTTATTTCCTGTAAAAACAAACCAAATCAAGACAATCTTTTTCAGGATATTAAGTCGTTCTAGAAGTTTTTGCTATAGGAAGATATTGGTTTTTTTTATACATATATTTTTTATTTACAACATGTTTGTACAACAATAAATAAATTTAGTCATAAATGAAAAACAACAGTTGTTTATGCCCCATAGTGCAGAACAAAGAAGTTCTATGAACATATTAAATTTTTGTTTTAAACGTTAACATTAATATTAATAAAACAATTTAAAAAAAATATATATAGTATATATATATATATATATATATATATATATATATATATATATATATATATAGTATATATCATATATAAATCGGTTCAAAGAGAGGAAGTCTAACGTTTAAATCTGGTAATGCGTCTCAATGTTGTATAATGTTAAGAGAAACTAATTAAATTAAAGATGCCCCACAAGTCCAATATTGGAAGGGTCCTAATATAGAAGCCATAAGTGCTATCAAGTAAGGAGCATACCAGACCACATTTTAAGTGTTTATTTTTGGGTAAATATCCAGCCTGCAACGAAAATACCTGTAATTTAACACTATCGCTGCAGTAAATATTTGCATAATTCACATGTTATAAAGTGTATTCACAATTTTTGAAGATATTCATTAGATAAAGTGAGGTGTAGTCAATCCTCTACACCATAATTTCAGAATCCAACACCTTGCAGTGACTGATCGCATTCCCGCTCCACTATGAGGAGCAACGCACATGAATTTCAAAATTTTTGATGCAGAAACATTCCTACAGGTTATATATTAAGAGCCAAGTGCTCTCAACACTATTCCTGCCTGTGCATTCGACACATGAATTTATCGGTTTTTCGATGCTCTATACTAATGATCAACTGCCGTCTGATATTATGAACGACCTACAAGGAAGGCCCTTAACACCAATTAAACTTTTATTTCAGGCTTACACATCGTATTGTCTGACCTTATTAGAATTCCCTATATTCCATATTTAATATAAAACACAATTTTCTCAAGTCTTCGTATTAAGGTTTTTATTTGTACTTATTTTTCCAAATGCTTTACTTTATACTATTTAAATAATTTGATACAATATGATATTAAAAATAAATACTTCAGAAAATTTCGTCGTAATTCTAGAGAAAACAAGGCAAAGTTTAACACGTAAGAATTTTTCTTTGAAACTTAGGGTTTCCAAAAATAATTTTTGTCCCGCTTTTTCCAAGAAACTTATGCGATAATTGTATAATCTTGTGCACATACGAAAATGTTCTAAAACTTTCCAAACAATTTGTAACATAAACACAAAAACTTAGAATTTAAGCAAATTCTAATGTTCAGTACTCGTATACAATGAAATTTTTATAACTGAAAGTCGGAAAATTTCCACAAACAAAGAAACTCTAACTGAATTAAAAATATAGTTTGAATTCACTAAGGAAACAAAAGATTAATTATACTTACAATGGATTTCGATATTCGTACCCAAAATATAACGACAGGGGAATGAATCATAATATTTTCAAAAACCAAAAAGAGACAAAAATTAAACCGCTTGAATTGGTAACCCAAATATTCCATGCCATTAAAAGGACAATAAAAGTGAAAATAAAAAAGCGTGTTATGTTTGCACGAAAACACTTTTGGTGTCCCGATCACGTTTTCCCATACAAAACTTTAGTAACTTCAAGGGAATTCTTTAACACAGAAATGTTGGATAATATCTCATTCATTTATCTTTTGGTGCACGAACATTTTAATGTTGAAAATGATGCAAGGTTAAGGGTTGACAGAGTTAAATAGTTTTTAACTTTGCATATTTGGCTTCAAAGCATAATAGTCCTTGTTTGTCTACGGGTAACCTTTTTAACAGAATAGAACAGCTTTCCTTATGAGTGAATGGATACAGAATAGAAATTCCCTAACTTTTTTTCGATAAAATTAATAAATATATACTTAATTTAAATAAATGAATACAAAGGGACAGTAAAAATTAACATTTCAAAATAAATTTTCACTATTTGGGAAAAAAAACAGCGTACAAGTCAAAACTTTTCTTTGCAACTTAGAGTTACAAAGGACAACCTTTTTAACAGAATATTCCTTATGAGTGAATAGACACAGCATGGGAATTCTCTAGCTTTTTTCGGTCTTAAAATTATATTAAAAAGGCCATTAGAGAAAAAACTGCGCCAAATTTAACATGTCAAAATTTTTCTTTGCAACTTAGGATTTCAAAGGATAATTTTTGCTGCTCTGTTCCAAGAAGCTTATGCAATAATTGTGCAATGAGGCAGTGAAAACTCTTGAGATCAAAAACTTTAAATAAAATTTCTCAAAAAAAAAAAAAAAAAAACAAATATCGTGATAGTGAACATTAAAGAGCCCGACATAGTTTGAAAACCCTACACTTTAACTTTTAAAACGAGAGTTGTGCAATGAAAAAAGGAATTCTTTGTTTTCAGGAAATCATTAGCCTATCTTATCTTTTCTTCTTAGGAAGTTAAATTGACAAAATTTTTATTGCAAATCTGTAAAACTCCGTGCGAGATTTTGAAAATGATTAAAAAAATCTCATTTCTTTAAATTGACATGAAAACATAATTTTTCTGCAATCAATAATTGACACAATTACTCTCATATAAGGAAAAAGAAATCATTACTATTCGCAAGTTTGCATCCCTTCTAGATTTCGGATTACCAATCCGAGTTTAATATAAAATTATTTTCTTCACGAAAAAAATATATTGTAGATGGCTGTTACACTGGTGAATAAGAATTTTTTTTTTAAATTCCGTATTAAAATATCTCAGCAGTTTCATGATTTTTTCGGTGTAAATTTTTTAATATGAAAATATTAAATTTATTCCCTTTATTGCACCACTAGGGATCATCTCTTGAGTGTTGTTCCACTCAAATAAAAAAGATCGAATAGGAAAAGAACTTAAGAATATATTTAAATTGTTTAACTTCAAAATTATAATAAAAAAATCGCATAAAAACAGAATTAATTGTTAAAGGAGAACAAAAAAATAATGAACGATTTTCGCTACCAGCCCTGCTTCTATAGCAGCGATTTCCTGTTTAATTTCCTGCTTTTTTCAATTTTATCATTAATATACATCGATTTGATAAAGGGGGAAACATACTATCATATTTTTCCGATGAAATTCTGTTTTTTTTAACTTTAAATAAAAATTCCATTTGTAATTAAACATTAATATCTAAAAGGATTTAGTAAAACTCAAAATATTTTTCTGTTTTATTTATTATTATTAATTTTTTTCGTTTTTTATTACCTTCAAATGTATCAAATTGCTTTATTTTAGTAGCTCTGCTCTTGACAGCTTTGATTTGTCCCTTAATGTTAGAAGTTTCTAATTTTTCTTTCTCATTGTATTTCTTAATCTTAGAGATTTTACTTATTTATGCAATTTATACCCTTTTTCTTACTTTTTTTAACACACACTTTGCAATTTTAAGAATGTTTCCATTTCCTTCGTTTCCTTTTTTGTTTGTTTTTTTATTTGTTCTTCTACTTTCTCAACTTCCTTTTATCCTTCGTTATGGTTGTTTTAAAATGATATTTTATAAGTGTTTTATTTTCGCTTCTTAAATTATCAAAAAGGCAATGTATTTATATTTTGCTAGAGGTTATTTTTCTATCTGATTTAGACTTTTTTACATTCTTTTTATAACTTTTTTATGCTTTGGCTTCTGGACATATGTTTAACACACCCTACTTCCTGTGTGGCGTTTTACCAATGTAAGTAGACCTTATTAGGTATTTATTAAATTTAAATTTCAAAATTTATTTTAAATTTTTGTAGTTTATTTATATTTTTAATAGAGTCGAGATTTTTGCTGAATATTTAAATAGATATTTCAACAAGCGTTTGTCCTAACTTTGAGTTGCCCAAAACAACCGATTTGACAGCAGACAGTTGCTTTGTGTTTCACCACTTTACCGAAGCGTCTAAGATGAAAAGCCGTAACGAAGTGGATGGTTATTTTACTTTTATTGCTGAGTCAATGGGATCTCGTAAGCCAATAATCCGAAATCCTTGGGTAAAATTCTCATCATGATGATGTGTAAAATGCAGACTCCTTTTTAACAAACGCACAGTTTGGACAACACAGTGCTCATTTTTGAAATAACTTTGCAATATTTTCTAGCGTTGTTCAAACGTAAAGCAACTAAGTTTGCTCCGCGGAGTTATGATACTAACTGATAGCCATTGACATTGATAGGACAGAAAAAATCTATCAATGTCAAAGTAACACTTGATTTGAAAAAAATACTTGAATTTGTTACACGCGATTGTTAACATTAATTTGTCCCATAGGTCTAAATAGAAGGCAATGTCACCATGAGGCACTTCGAAATCAATGATTTTCTATAAATTTTTATTCGGGCATTTCTGTTTGTATATATACAATGCCTAGAGATTCAGGCATGTTTTTTTCTAATCGCCAAGCTTTTCCAAGGTCTCTATATCAATTTTAAATTGAAACTTTGTAACATTTTATATGGATACACACATATGTAAAATGGCGTGGACAATAAAGGCTTATGACTTTTCAGCATCCGTTAAAAACTAAATTAATATTAGAAAGTCTTTTTAACAGTTCAAAAATGTTTTACTCCATCAAACTTAAGCAATTTAGGTATTTCTTATACAGCAACTAAATTACTTATTAATGGGCTCAAATACTAATCTATATAAAATGTTTATTCAATATTATTTTTATTAATTATACTTATACAGTTATTAATAAAAACTTTCAAGGAAGTATTTTTAAAAATTAGAGTTTGAAAAATGTATTGTTTGTTGTGGCTTTAGCTGCTCATATTTCGAATTTTCATTGGTCGCTAATTTGATTTAGTCAGTGGACTTTAAACATTCAAGATTATATGTTAATGCCAGGCAAATCAAATATGTACAACATGAGAATTGTCTGTCTCATATGAATATTACAAAATACGTAGTCATAGTAGCCATAGAATGCTTTTATGAAAACAACACAATATTAGGTATTTTTTTTTAATAATTTTTTTAATGAAACAGATAAAAAAATTAAATAGGTACATTCTCCATGATTTTTCACATATAAATCATTTATGGAAACCATCTTTTCTTATTAAAAAGTTTTCACAGTAATTTGAATTTTTGTTTCACAAATAATCGTTAGTGCTTTCACAGCACTAATGTTAGGGCGAAAGCCTTATTTCATTTTACTTGTTTTTTCATATGAAGATATTCTGCGATCGTTTTTTCAATCATTTCCCTGATCAGAAATCGAAGTGTTATGAAATTAGAAAAGACTTTTTATTTCATAATTCCACAGGACGAGACTTATTGACAGCGTATGACAAAAAAAGCATATACACAAATGAATACATGTTCTTCTTAAAAGAAATAGACTAACAACCATCGTTGTCATATATACTTTTTCAAATCTTTTAATTTCTGGGGAAAATAAATTTATCAACGAAAAAACTTTTATAAAACATAAAAAATCATCATAGCTTTATGTGTATGTAGTTTAACATACATAAATACATAATATAATATACGTATGTAGGTATGTAGTTATTTATGTACGTAAGTATAATGCATAAAAATATTAAATTCAACAAACAAATTGTTTGATATTAAAGTCACTTAGATACCAATAATGAACTTAAAACCAAGATTCTTTTAAATATATGTATAATGAAACCGTGGTAATATTATATTAATAAATAAAGTTAATCTTCGTTGCGTGAATAAATGAATGTGCAGCAATTATTGTTATTTTTTAATTTATTTTTGCTTTCAGAATACCACATAAAGTTGTTATTTCTAATTTATTTCTTTTATTGTTTCTATTGATATTAAAGTTGGCTCGAGAGAAATGCGTAAACTATTTTTTCTAGCAGGAAATAACTTCAGATAGATAACATCGTCCCATTTTTTTTTAGAAAGCTAGAATTAGGGAAGCTTTTGAAAAAGCATCAATGTTTCATTAAGTTATTTAGAAACCGATGTAAAATGTATACACTATATGAATATTTCCCAGAAACAAAAAAAAAAACTTTTTTCTACGAAAAAAAATACTTACAAAATAAGAGATAAATCTTGTAATATGACAACGATGCCGTCAACAATAGAATCAAAACACAAGAAAAAAATTTCATACATTCTATAGAAATACATACAAACACACTAAATAGAAGGCCCCGATCATGGTTTACAACACTTAAGTGTTGTGTTGTTTCGGCTACAACACAACATTAATTAATTACATTGTTGCATTTTATTTGTAGTACATATTTTCGTAAAAATACATACCTGCATACCAAAAACTGTTAAAAAAAAGATTAAAGAAGCGTATATTTTGTTAGAAATAAATAAAAGAACAACAAAAAATCACACACACAAATGGCACGTATCCGGAAAAGAATTCGAAACAGTTTAAATCTATTGGAGCTACCATATATAGAATAAGTATGTATAATTTTTATAAAACCAAAAGTTATTACAATGTCTTAATTACAATAACATACTTTATAGTTTTATAAAAAATTTCCGCATAATCAAGAATGGTTTCTTGTTTTTGAAACTAACTTTGCCATTCTTAAATATTTCTAATTGGTTGTCCCAAGCCATTTAATTGTTCACTATAACTAAATGGCAGCTAGCCTTAGCCAATATCTGAATTAATTTTCATCAGCTCAGCCAGCTTTTCCATATGTTTTTTATTTGTAATTTTGCTAAGAAATATTTATTTTATTATTTAATTTTATATTTATTTATTTTATTTTTATTTTTTACGGTTCTGTATGTTTTGCAAAACAAAATTTTATATGCATACTTTAATTTTTTTAATCTATTTTCGATTTTCAACTTGTAATGTTAATAAACAATATCTAATGAGCTGTTGTAGATTTTTGACAGTGCGAACAACACATACTGACAACAGTTGTAAACCATAATCGCTTTTAAATATACAACATTAAATAACAACTGTTGTAAACCATAATCGGGGCAATAATAAAATCAATAAGACTGTGTTCAGACACATCATGTCTTATTGACATGATTCTTCCATTTTCTTCTTTGAACTTTCTTTGGCGTTCACACAAGTCATGTCTTGTTGACGAGTTGTTTTTGTGTATGTGTACATAAAAAACGTTGTTTGAGCATTTTTTACATTACGAATGAGAAAGCAAAACGTACTGACAGAGTACGTAAACATGCGTACTCGTTTCTTTTCCCCTCGTCGATCTCGCCTATAAAATAGCAATCATGTCAATAAGACATGATGTGTCTGAACACAGTCTAATGACTTGAACACAGCCTCACTCACTCTCTCATTCATATAAGTATTTATATCATTCAAACTGTTCAAACAACGATATGAATTTACAATAAGACCGACCAACATGTTTTAACTGAAGGCGAATTCAGCTCGAACATGTATGTGCAACATATACGTTCGCACAGACGCATATTATCTGAACTGCACAAATTCAACACTTAATTATGTGTTAGAAAACTCTCCTCTCCTCCATACGCAACAATAAATTACTACTCTGGTTACTCATTGTTTCTCTGACGATGTCAGAGAGGTGTACTGAACAAATAAGGAGAAATCGCTTATATATGCAATCCACGGGAAAAACAGACTCAACACATCGAATAAAGGAGAAACAAAACATTTGCAAAAACACAACAACTACATCACATATATACTTAACTGTTTTGCATGTTAATAAATGTGTGGGAATGTGTGTGTAGTAAATATCAATAAACATTGGCAGAAGACAAAAACAAAAGCTGAATAGTGACCACCAACAATTATAAAATCGAATATTTTACTTACATTGAAAGAGGAGATGTCTGACCAGTCTTTTAGAATGAAGTGTCCTAACGTGGATTTTAACATCTCGCCACTTTGGAGCAACAACACCAACAATGGAAGAATATTTATTATTTTTATTAGAAACGAAACCGAACCGAGAAGTTAAGATTTGAAATACTCTTATTTGGCAACAATAAACAAATTACTTGGAATGATATTTTTCTATATATGTACACTATCTAGATTTTAGATACATACGTACATGAACTTTTACATACACTACAAAACATACATACATACTTACATATGTACATATGTATGTATGTACATAAGTATGCATGTTTATGCACTTTACGTATGGCAACTGATTTCGCTTTTTTCTGTGGGCTTTATTTACCCTCTTTATTTATAATACTTCAAATTTCGAAAAAATAACTCACTTTTTCACCATTATATTTTAATTACACTACATATCATAATTTTTTTATTATTTAAAGCAAACTCCTTCCGTACTGCGATGCGATCACGTCAAAGATTTTTTAAAACTAAATTTAACTCTTCATTTTGTTGGCGAACTCTTTTTTATAACTCTCATTATTCTCTATTATTTATATCATATAAATAAATTATATGTGACTTGAGAGTATATACATATATAAGTATGTATGTATATTGCTCATGAGGAATTTAGTTTTTTTAGAGATTCAATATGTATGTACATTAATTAAGAGAAATGTTTTAATTTCTTTTCCTAATGAGATTATTTGTGTTTGTTTGATTGGTGGCTTGTGTCAGCGTTACCGTAGTATTTCTAAAGCAGCCACGAGCGAATATGACATGTATTTGTTTGGCGATTAAATTAAAGTTGCACTGGCAGAAAAGTTGCATAATTTAACAGAATGGTATATAATATTTTGTATATAACCAAATGATTTACAATTTAAATAAAATTTAACATTATATCAATATATATAGCTTTTTAATTTTCAGTACATACATAAATATTTTTTCTTAGACATGTTTTTTGTTAATTTTTTATTAACAATTACTTTAATTTTTTACTTCTGTGTTTAAAATTTCTATTAAATCATATCATTGTTAATAGTTTTTTTATCTTAGAGTTGCAAAAATTAAATAACAGCGTTTTTCCTCTTAAATACTCATTTTGTTACCCATTTTTACGTACAAGTCCCTTTTTACTACACTTTTTGAAATATCTCAACGGCAAAGCTCTAACTCCATTTAAGAGCACAATGTTGCAGATGTATAAAGTATGTTACAAACAATAGCAACTACTATCATTTTAATTGTTGTGTGTGCTGACCACCAAAAAAGCGCCTGATATTTAGTAGCAATGATATGCAACTGAATGTTGGGTGGGTTAATTTTTTTAGCTCTGATTTTTCTGTTAGAAATTAGCTTTTAATAACTACTATGACTGAATGTTTAAAATTTTTTTTTAATCTCTACATATATAAAAATTACGTGTATGTTCGTGATCGCTAAACTCAAAAACTACTGCACCGATTTTGACCAAATTTTATATATATGCTCTATGGGGCGTTGGGAGTGTTTCTGTGTAGTTTTTTGTGTTTTGCCCGATAGAGATTAGCGCGATAAGCCTATGCTGTGTTTCGTTGAAGGCGTTGGGTCCTTAATCAGCGTGTAGTGGCGTTCATTAGACCGATACCGGCATTTGAACAATAATTGCTATGTCGATTTTGTGCACCTTTCAATCTTCTTCGAAATATCAATCCGCCATGACTTCGCAACGAAACCAGACTTGTATTGAAAATAAAATTTTAAGGCAAAACAATGTTTGCCCGGGTCAGCTAGTTAATTAATAAAACAAGATATATATGTAATATTCCATATATTACAAGATAAGATAATTATCCTATCTTGTAATATATGGAATATTCTTTTATGTAATACAATTTTTTACAAATACGTATATTTTCATCAAATAAAAAATAAAGTGAAATCTTCTAATTAAATACACACACATACATCTGCACATATTCATGTATGCATTGCCTAGCGAACATATTAATTAAACATTGAATGTTGCACACTTTTTTTAGAAAATAAAATGCCAATAACTTTGAATGTAAATTTAGCATGAATTAGAAATTAGAAACAAGATGCTTTTAAAGCACCTGTTTAAGAATACAAAAGAAATTGTTGTTATTAATTTTTAATGATATATTACATCGAGTATCCTGCAAGATGGAAGATTTTGACGGTTACCCGGATAATATTATATGATACTAGAGTCATACAAGTCACATAAGCTTGTTATATTGTTTGTAAAAACTATTTGAGAAAATAATTGTGAGCAAGCTTGCCCCCAATACTAAGTTTATGTATCCCACATTACCAATTTAGTTTCAGGAGGAAGCATAGCACTATCGAACAAATAGAAAAACCTGGGAATGGGTGTTAAAAGCATTTTCGAAGAAACAAAACTATTGTCCTGCTCTCTTTACTACCGTTTTCCAGGCTGCATGTTTTATTTAGTAAACTGAAGCTAAGATTACCCACAAACACCCAAAATGATGGGAAATTTATTATTAGGAAAGATAATTTTCTAAGCGCTAAATAGCGCTCAGAAGCAGAAGTTCTAATTTTATGCTTTATATATCCATCCAAAATAGAAATAATCAATCATACTAACATATTTATGTTTTGTGGTAATATAGCCTTTCCAAGCGTCCATGAAAACCCTCGAGAAGCATATCGAAAATTGCAGGAATACATGTCTGGTACCGGCCAGATATTTCGGTATTAAATTTGATTATCTTTTAATATGTAAATCACATATAGACACAAACTTAATATAAATGAAATTCAAAGCTTCTCAAATAGGCTGGCTTGTTGGGAGCTTATTAAATCCAGTACTTCGTTTCTGTAACTAATGTCAGAACTTTTCGAACGGAAAAACTTCATCCTGTGATAAACAGGATGAGTAGGAAAAAGCATACATTTTTTCAATTCCTTTTCATAGAACTGATTTAATTATTTTTTGAATCGTAACAAAAAAGCATGGTGATATACGAGTATATAATATTTTAAGATTTTTCGATGCTTGAACTTTTCACAAGTTACAGAAACCAGGCACAAATTGCAAACTTCTTCTATACAATTCGATCTTAGAATCAATATGGTGTTATGGAATTTAGTTATGGAGCCAAGTAGCTTCGTTGTTTGTGTTTGTTAACTTGTTTAAAAAAATATATTAATGAAATTTTAAACCAAAATATTAAAGAAAAAGCATATGCTGTTATCACAAATTTATCTTTTACTTTAATACTCGCATGTCTTAAACTTTTCAGAAATATTAACTTCAGGTTTCAGAAATAATAAATTATGTCTTCTAGTCGAGAGGGCAGTTGTTGGAATGAGTGCCGTAAGCTTAAAAAATTATTTTAAAAATATATTTATAACAATATGTTTATTGTAGCGGCAGGTCTTGTTAATTTAAAGATATATATTTTTGATTTTATTTTGTCAATATTTCGCCAGAATTTCGACTGTTATCGAATTGCTGCTGGACTTTAAAAGACAACTTTTCGCGAAGACTTTCAAGAGAAAAATCCAATGGGAATGTATTTAAAAGATTCTATTATTTCACTTCTGATTCTATTATTTCAAATATAGGAACATTAAAAGAAAAATACTAATAAATTTTTAAACGAAAAGCACTGCTATTTGACGACAATATGATGATGACAAAGATAGGCTTAATTACGATAAAGATTATAAACTGAATCAAATCTTTCTCATTTACTGTAAGCTATTTTTACTTAATATTGAAATTTATTATTTCGGTATATTTTCCTGTTCAAATGCCAACATTTCATTGGTGGCTTAAAATAATTTTTTTTATTTTTGCAATATTCTTTTTGTGACACTTTTAACACGTATTGAGAAAAATTTAAAGCAAACAATTTTCCACTAATTTGTGGATAAAACTATTTATTTTTAATAATATTGAATTTGGTTTTCCAGAATAGGCTCCCGAATCGATTCCCCTCTTCGCATCAAATACCCGACCGTGCAGCGTCCAAATAGCCCAGAACACAACTTTCAATTGCTCCGGTCTAACACCCACATAATGTATTAATTAACATTATTTCTGTTATCAGTATATAAATGAATTGTAAACAAAATTATAATTGCACTGAATCAATGACAGGTTATTTGTAAAATATTTTATATTCCATATATTTTGGAATTTTTACATTATAAATTAAAATTGAATTTCTTTAATACTCGAAATACTCGTATTGATTCAATAAGTATAGAAATAAAAATGTTCTATTATCCGCAAATGTGTGAAAACAAATTACTGCAATATCCTTCTGTCGTCGTCGCCAAGAACTTGCGTCCGCTTATTTACGTCAAATAGATTTTCAATTAATTAACAAAATTAAACTCACATAAATCTTTCCATTGAATTTCCGCCACATTTCACTATTTTTAACTTAAACGTGCAAGAAGAACGAAGAAGTCCTTGGTAAACAATAATAATGACTTATTAGGTTTTTTTCTGTATAACCGATAGATTAAATATTAATTTCTCAATAAAAATTGCGTTTAGCTTTTACGGCAAAGTTAATTTTTATACTATTGTCTTTCTGTCGTTTGATCAAATCTACACTTTTTTTGTTCTATGACTAGTTCGAAGTAGTTTTAGGTGATTTGATAGACTTCTGTTTTTATTAATTTTAAATTTTCACGCATCACGAAGGTCCTGACGATACTAAATGTCAAATATATAATTTCTCAAATGCTTACGACAAACTAAGTGAACATAAAGTTTGTTGAAATTTGATTGTGAAACAAAATACTAATGATGATGACCTAAACAACATTATGCGAAAGTATAAAGTGGTTAAACAAATAACGAATGTATTAGATGTTTGAAGAATAGTGGGAAAAGCTTATAACATGACGTTTTTTTTTTTTTTTTTTTTTTTGATGGTGTTTGTATTATATTATATAATTTGAGCTTGTGTTAGTTTAAGTAAAAAGTATATAAGACCATTTAGGCATTTATTAGGTGGGTTCCTAAATTTATAAAATATTTATAATTAAATACATTCTTTCGAATTTATTTTTTGTTCATTAAAAATTCATATACATAATTACTGATTTCACAAAGTATATGAAACAAATAACTAAGCAAAATCAAATTCATTACAAATTCAAAAGCCTTTGATTTGCTTTAAGCAAAAAACTCTAGTTCCAAAAAAAATAATCAGATAAATGAGAGGATATCTTTTTGCCAACAATTCAAAAGGCAAAGTCAAAAAATTTAAACACAGACATTTTGGCTGTGAAAATTTTCGTATCATTTTTTCGAGGAATATTAAGGGAATAAATTCATTATGCCGCGAGCAATAAGGCGGGAGCATTTGTTTGTGTGATTAAAAATAACGCGTTTCAGAAATGGATGCCAGAAACAATTGCATCTTATCAACTCTTTTGTGGAATTTAGTGGTAAAACATACGAAAGGTGGATAAAAATCATTAGAAACTTTTAGGAAAAATAAACCAAAAATACCGAAAAAATTTTTTAATATTTTTAAAAGCTCAATTGCAAAATATACCACTTAATGGTTAAATTGCAACTTTCACTGTTAAGTGTAAAAAAAAAACATATTGTCACCTGAAGTGAAAAATGCCATTTTCTAGCACACTTTTTAGTTTTTTAGAGCACAAAAACTTTATAAACTTAAGACCACTTGAATGAAGAAAATTGCGAAACTATGCATGGAATGGAGTGGCAGAGCACAACAAACCTTTTACTGGCCTTTGTGTAGTTTTGTTTGATATGAGATGAATTTTCTTCCAAAACTATTAAATTCTTCGTAACAAAATTTTACATTCAATCTTAAAAAAAAATTATATAAAAAAAAGTGTACTTAAGATCTTTTGGAATCATCTTTTCTGAAACTAAAAAGCCGTAAGTGGACAAAATTTCGTTAAATTAGAGAAATCCTTAGGATAAAAATATCGCTTTTTGGTTGTAACTAAACAGATTTTTAGTCAAACTATGTTTTCTTATCCTTTTTTAATTCTATTTTCAATATAATAGATATAATTAAAACTATTAAGAAGGTTTCGACTAAAGTGTATTTTACACAAGAAAATTATACTAATATTAAATTGACAAAGACAGGCATATAATTCACTATCAAATAAAAAAGAACTAGTACGCAATTATTACTAAAATGAAAATTAAAATAGATATAATTTAATAGGAGTAGGTTTTATAATCGTAAACACTGTGACATTGAGCCGGAAGTAAAAAATTTTAAGCTGAAGAAGATGCTTCCTTTTATTTTCATTCTATTTTCAATTTCTTCGGTTAATTTATTTTAATTTTTTACCAATTTTTTTATTTAATTTAATGGAATCTAATTTTATAATTTTTTCCTTTCTGTTGCTGGTTTGCAAAAATTTTTAGTTATAAAATAGTAAGTGAAAGTAAATTTAATGGCAAATTTCTTCTAAGGTCTTTTTTTACATAATCATATACTCGTATGTATATTAATTTTTATAGCTTTTCAAAGTTATAAAATTTTTGAATTGCGATTTGCATAATCGATAGTTGGGAATGGTAAGGACGATATACGAGACTGCTTAATATACCATCTCAAATGATTTCCGCTAACGCTTTATGAAATAAAAATGTTTGGCATCAGTAAGACATGGATCAGACCAAAAACACAAGAATAATATTTCCTAACACACACGGCGTTGTAATTTCATTACTTTAGTAGAAATTATAATAAAAATTTTGAAAATGTAATTGTTTTAAATATAGAACACAATTAGAAATGTAGGAAAAAGCATCAAAACTTCTAATTCTTGGCCTTCATCCTTTCTCAGACGTCCAATAAGTTTAATTACCTATTGCACACTACTACATGCAGAAAGAACATTTGAGAGTGCCAAGGTTGCGTTGAGACATATACAAGTGAACTTTGATGGGTTGATGTACCAGTATTTTGATTAATTACATTAGTCATTTGGCATAGAGGTGACGACATATGGCCTACTTTTTAGCAAACCATGTGTAACTAATCGACTGAATATGAGTGTAAAATCTACTAACAACAATGCAGTCATTCAAATTAATATGTCACGGTAGATGTTCTAATTTTAGAACATTAATTTGAATTTATACTTCAACTTGGAGGGCTTGCGAAAGGAAAATGAAAATAAAAGTTTAACATGCAAAACTAAATAAATTGATTTTTTTTATTAACAATGTTTGTTTGTCAAATTTCTATTATCGATCTAATAGAAATGAAACGAAATACACATATTCAATATAAACCATAAGCATTTTCTTCGTAAATTTAACGGAACGGTTAGTGTTAATCCGAAAATTGGTTTTCACATTTACAATACTTCTGTTTCCTGTTTATGAAAATGTAATCTAATATGAACCGTTCTCCTTCAATTTGAAGTTGTGTCAAAAACTTAATTAAATAAAAATGCCAAGTATACTTGAACTAACTTGCCTGTAAATTAAGTTGAAATAAAAAAATGTACTGTTGGCTATAAATAAAAAAAAAAACAAAAATAAGTAAGACATGTTGCAAAATTAATTTAACAAAAAGTAAGAAAACATGTTGGGAATTTAAAGTCGATACTTCTACAGACAACACAGTGATTAAAAGGAAAATGATTGAACAGGATATTTTTTAAATATACTCTTATTATTGTGAAAACAACAATCTAATCATCTGAAAGCTTTTAGGATTATACACAATCATGGCACTCTCATGTCTTTTTGCTGCATGTACTAGTGTGAAATAAGCAATTAAACTTATTGGACGTCTGGGATTGAATAGAGGCGAAGAAGAATAAACTGTTTGTGCTGATGCCACAATTTTCTACATTTCTAACCAATAACTACGTTTGTAATTGTTTTATATATTTAAAACAATTGTATTTTCCAAAACTTTTTTATAATTTAAATTAAAAGCAATGAAATCACAATGACGTGTGTGTGAGAAAATATTAATATTGTGTTTTTGGTCTTACTGATATCAAACAATTTTGTTATGTAAAATATTAGCGGATAACACTATAGATGGTATATTAAACAGTCTCGAATATCGTCCCTATCATGCCCAACTATCGAATTTGTAAATCGTACTTTACTGGAAAGCGTAAGTACGCTCAAAGTCAGCGCAAGTTCTTAATTTTTCTTACTAAGTTTTCAAATGACTGTAGCATCAGCATAAAAAATCGATAGTTGGATAGTGACGATATATCGTGCCCTTACCGCACAAAAGGCTTAAGTAACGTAATCTTTGATTTTCATTTTTTCATTTTTAAATCTTGAAATTGAGCCTTCAACAAAGCCAAATTTTCAGTAGCCATACAACTTAATAGTGTTAATAAAAATATTTCTCCTGGAAAATTCTAATGTTTGTCCCTTAAGCTGTTTTGGTGGTTAAGGCGCGACATGCTCTAAGATTTTTGTACGAAAAGTGAGTGATTTAATTGTTTGTTGTTTTAAGCAATTTATTATCACATCTGATTTTTGATGTTCAAAAAAAAAAAATTTTTAATTTTTTTAATATTAAAATTTATCGTGATTGTATCCAAAAAAATATTTGAGCTTTTCAAATTCGTTTGTTGTGGATTTAACTGTTCATACGCCGAATTTCATTGGTCTCTAACCCAAATCGTGGAACTATATTGTAAACTAAAAAAATAGATTCTTTACCAGATGACAGTCTGTGTCGTAGTAAAAAATTTAATAAAGCCATTAAAATTACAACCTCAAAGAATCGTCACCTTTTTCCTCGTAAATTAATTCAATTATTGAAGTTTAAAATTTTGCTAATTTCTCTGACCATTTTTAGTCTTTCAATTTCAATATCAGTTGTATTTAAAATTTTTTTATAAAAATTATTTAATTTAATTGAACAAATTTTCCTGACGAAATTAAAATAAGAAGTGGCGAAATATCAGAAATATATACTAATAATTTTTTAATGATAAAATTGACAAAAACCACTTTCGATAAATATTATAAAAAGCATTGGAGTTCTATCTTAAATTTGAATTTTTAATATTTTGAACGCATATACGAGTATTCCTTTCAAAGTTACCGCTGACACTTTCAGTGACAATTGCCGCCAGGTGCTGTTTTCTAGAATCTTTTGACTAACTAATGATAAGCCCACAATGGAAAATGTTCTGGAGCCACACTAGGAACATGAAATAAAAAATATTTGCATACATATACGAGTGTATACACAAAAGTGAAACAACTTCGAAAGTATTAAATTGTAAACGAAAAAACGGCTTGAACGACATGATTTTTATGTCAACTGTTTCTGAAATTCCAATTTTTTGTTGCTTAGATCATTGAAATTGAAGCATATTCTAGACTTGTTAGCCTTGCAAAGTTATTTTTTTAAGGGACCAACACTCAGGAGCTGACCCCTGCCATGCAATGCACTGTAACTAGAAAAATAGTTTATTGTAAAGATGGTAGAAGGAGTAGCGCCTGCGGGCGTTCGATTTGAACATTTACACGTTGAAAGTGACAAGAAAGACCTCTACAGGAAGGTTGTTTCACATACGAT
Source organism: Germaria angustata (assembly GCA_963681545.1). NCBI lineage: Eukaryota > Metazoa > Arthropoda > Insecta > Diptera > Tachinidae > Germaria > Germaria angustata. The sequence continues at coordinate 55,065,940 of OY813001.1, read as the reverse complement.
TTGTTCGGTTGAAGAAATAATTGTCTCTGTATTGCGTAATGCAAAAGTTCGTAAAAAGAAGCGGGTTTCGGAAACAAGTTTCTTAATCTTATTAGACCACAATCCATTAACATAGCGATAAAAAACGAAGGATACCCTGGCGCTATTACGATTCTTTTGCATCAAGAAAGCATCATCTACTATCCCCAAGGTACAATATTATGGACAGCTTAATTCGAAAACATTGGAATAAACTAGACATGGCCTGCGATTTTGTTTTTCCTTTGTTTCAGAACAATTTATTTTTTTATAAAATATATTTGCTTTAGTTTTTTTTTTTTTTAATTTACAAATTCTTACGTTGTATTCAAAGTTATGAAATTTTTTTACAAACTTGTTTCTCTTAAACATAAAACAGTTGTTTCAATAACTCTTATGAGCAAAAGTTTTAGTTGCAACAATTTTAAGAAACTTTTTTATAAATAAATTTCCTACGCTATTTCTCTTTCTCTCTATCTCTCACTTTCTATCTCCTTCACTCTTGGCAAATTTTGCGGGTAAATAAACACTTTTCAGTAACGACTAGTAATAATTACAAAAAAAAAAAAAAAAAAAAAAAAAAAAAAAAAAACAGTCGTAATATCAAACTATTTGTGCTTTTTAACAAAAATTATTCTTGTTTTGTATATTAAATGGAACCGTTTTTGTAATTTATGCCAGAGTTCACATTGCGTAATGCAAAAATTTAATTTATACAAACAAATTATAGTCTGTAAGGATTACGTATCCATAGACTTTATATATGTAAATAAATAAAAAAAATTATGAAATATTAAATACTTTGGAAATTATGTAATATTACAACACAAAAATTACGACGTAACGAAACGTAAGTCACAAAAGTATGTAATAAAAGCTCATTATCTTCCATACAATTAATTAAACATAAAATTTTATTTACCTCATACAAAAATTGTTTACAACAAACATCGTATGAACAACGTTATGGCTGATTTGTTGCAATATCGCTCATACGTAAAGAGTTACGCAAAAACTTTTGCTTGTTTTATGATCCACAATAACAGTATTTGAACTCAGAGCGAATGCGTAATACAAAAAAAGTGCAGAAACTCGTAAGGTTTGTGGTACTTTTACTGATTAAGAAATGAAAACCAAATACTAAAAGTGGACAATATATAATGAAATTTCTAAACGAAACGAAGACGAAAATAAATTGTGAATAGTACTTTAATTCAAAATTTTGATGCATAATAATAATTATTATAATAATAATAATAATTGTATTGTATTTATATAATATGTAAAATTGTTTAATAATGTACATCCTGTTGATTTAACCTCTTCACACACTTGGCCTCGTATGTGGACTTTTACTTTTTTATAATTAAAGTTACCCTCAATATATAAAATTTTATATTTTATTCACTATTGAATATGGGAAGTATATTTTTTTTTAACTTCACTGATAATGGGTATTTCTAATGTAAAATAACAGATAGAAAGGAAAAATAGTAAAAACAAACGTTGAAGAAAGTTTGATCCCGCCTGAACGGTGTAGGATATGAAAAATAAAGAATAGTAAGACCAAAAGCTAGAGAAAAGTTGGTTCTGAAATCTGACCGGACGATATAGCCCACTATACTAAAAAAGAGGAACTGAAAAGTCTTCCAAACTGTCATGATATGCAGCACAAACTCGTTCCATTTGTGAAAATGTTAAAAATTACCATAAAAAGAACGTACGAAATCGTTTCACTCATACATATATTGCCACTAAAATTCAGCGTGCCACAAAAGTAGTTTTCTTTTGTAGAGTTTTCTTGTTTGCTTTAATATAAAATTCATAGTTCGCAAGAGAAAAAAAGTTGTGTAATTTCTTCCTGTTGTACTTGTAAAAAATCATCCATGAAGAGTTTAATTTTACAACTGGAGGTCGAGGGCAGTGCTAGAGTAGGTTAGGTTAGGTTGATTGGAGGGATGTGATAGCCCATGTCATACGACATACACTTAGCCAGTGAAGGCTTGTTGTGCCCTCTCTTTAATTATCAAACACAACTGCCAGAGTTCTGCGGCAGGATTCGAACCTGGGACCTTCGCACTACGAGTCTAGTACACTATCTACTAGTCTACGAAGGTCAGTGGTGCTAGAGTAACAGCTTCTATATATGAAATCTGATTTAAAAATAGCTTTCGAGAAACAGTTTCTAATATGTTAACAATACATATGAAGATGAATTTTCGTAGATGGTGACCATTCGCTATAAGGAGTGTGTATCTGTGTGCCTGTCTAAGGGTATGAAGAGCTGAACTTTATTAAAAATCGGGACAGTTAGTAAACAGCCGATACGGAGATTGATTTAGACTTGACAATTCCGCTAACTATAAGTAAAACACCAATTAGCAATTGTTGGATGGATAACTAAAAATTCTCTAAATATTACTTTTAAGAAATCCCAACAATTACTTACGTTTGGCGATTGATTTAGTTTGTCGACATCTACCAATGCAGTGGCCATGAGTAGTTCTAGTCGTCATACAGCCAAGCGTTACGTAGAACGCGTTACACACGGCTACTTCTTGTACATCAACATCAATATGTATTATTATTTCGAATTTATAAATGAAAAGCGGTTTATGATGTTCTAAAACACAAATGTAAATGAAACAAAGAACGATACCAGAACTCATCTGAGCTACCCCAACAACAAGGGCGAACGAGTCACTGCAGCACGATACTGTTATACAACTTGCAGGGTTTTGGTATTCTATCAAGAAGCCAGATACAGAGATAAGATTATCTAAGTTTAAATGGAAGCCATTGATAATAACAACTTAATTTTAACGGAAACCGGCAGCAGAAAAATAGATTCGATTCGATTCGATTTACAATTCCCTGATTTGATTTGAAGATGTTGTTCTGCCACTCTTCTTTAAGGAGTTTCTAAGCTAAAGATTATATTATTCCACCACTGTACTTTTATTATATAGACAAAAACAAAGCCACACATATTCATCCATTTAAGATGTAGCAGCATGCAATTCAGAAAAATAAACAAATCAGAATATCAACTTAAAAAAAACTAATACTACAAGTTCCTCAACAACAACAAAAAATATTCTACAAGTCTCTAAAAAAACAACAACAACAAAACTAAGTAAATTAATTGCACTTCAATGTATATTGTTTTAAGTATTTAACGAGCACTTGTTATGGCACAACATTTCACTTACCTTGCGCTAGACTCTTCACGAAAAACCCAACGGTTTTGCTGGCTTGGGCCTTGGGCCTGTATACCTTCTCATAAAAATCAACTCAGTGTGAGGTGGGCGTAACAATGCCTTATTGTTGGCTGCTGGTCGAATGTAGAGAGGAGGTTTGATGTTTGCAATTGCACTCACTCACAGCACGATTATCCTTTTAAAGTCCTTTTGCTAGTTTGAGTTGTAAATAATTTAGTTCTTTGTTTTAGTTTCTAAATTTAGTTGGAATACACCAACAAGCTTGGGGTGATTTTTTTTGTTTTCTTTAATTTTGGTTCTTCTACTTTTTCACTTTCATGTACTTTTATTTTCCTCAATTGTTTTTCTAGTCGTTCTTTTTTTACATTTCCATAACAAGTCGAGGGTTTTTTTTTATGTTCGTTATTAATTTATTTTCTTTCAGCTATTACCCTCTAGTCTGAATTGACTTGGCAAACCCTTTCACATCTGGCCATTTACAATCGTGCAACATGCTCCGTTTTAGCTCTGAAATGACAAAAGATTTTTTCATAGTTTTTTTTAGCTATTGCTTGTTGGACATTATTTTTTAATATTAAATATTTAAATAAAGTTTTTATAGCCGCCATGAAAGATTAAAGGAATGTGCATAAACAAATTTAATTACTTAATTATGTGGACATAATATACATGTCGTTGATGTAGTTGATTTTATATAGCTGGTCCTATTTGAAGATTTTACTAATAAATATTCTATCAGATAAAGTGCTGTTAAAATATTTATTACACGGTACTAGAATGTGTTCTCACAAGGCTGAGATAATGGTTTGCATGTTGATTTCTTTTATAATGAAAAACTGTAAATCTTTTTAAAAGCATATAACAAAGAATTGTAAATTTGAAAAAAAAATTTTGTAGCTTAAGCTCGAGGCTAGATGTTGCCTTAATATATTTTTTTATAAATTTTAAAAATTTTGTAGCTTAAGCTCGAGGCTAGATGTTGCCTTAATATCCAAATAACAAAATAAATTTTCCTCTTTTTTAACTTAATCGTATAAAAAGACAATTTTAAAACTCAACTTCTATGTTGTTTTACATAAAAAAAAACAATTTACCTAATGATTTATTTTGTAATCATTATGCAAATTGTTACCTTTTTATGTAAAACACCATAGAAGTCGAGTTTTAGAACACAATGCACAATAAATAAATTAATTTTCATGATAAAAGATTTTCCCCTAAAAAGGTTCAGCAGACATCAACCCAAGAACAAGAACTTTGTCCAGAATACTGCCAAGTTTGGCAAATTCACTCAAAAATCAAAATTAAAAACTGATAACTGAATAAATGAAAGGATGTACATTTTTTTTAATATATTCTTTATTTACAATCTGTTTGTACAACAATAAGTAAATTTAATCATAAGTAATAAATAACAGTTGTTTATGCCCCATAGTGCAAAACAAGGAAGTTCTATGAACATGTTTAATTTTAGGATGTACATATCATCACAGGAAATGCCAGCCGGCCTATCCAACACTTCCAACATTTTGCAGGATAGACAAAAACAACTTTTCTAAATGAAAATTATAACGACAATTCATAAAAAATTTTAGAACTTTAGTGAACACCATTCGATAGCTTTTTTCAGCATAAATTTTTGTTAATTTTAATATTTGAAATTTTGCATTGATTACACTCTTTTGTATCACGACTTCCAATAGGGATTTCCTAACTTTGACAGTTAGTAGCGGCCATATTGTTGAAGCTAAATCTATCAAATTCCATCATTTATTGAATATGTTATGCCAAATCATAATAGACGGATATAGAATTCAATAAAACGTAGAAATAATAAAATGGTTTTATCAAAATGGGTGTTCTATTCGGTCAACATTTTGCAATTTTCGTCCATTTTATGGTCGTCATAATCTCATCCTACGAAAAAGCAATGTGGTGGATAAATTTGAATCCTCTGTGCTAAACAGTGAACTAAAGAGCAAGATCTTCCGAAAACCCTATTGCTGTCAGTGAGAGTGTGCAGGAGAATTCGAGGCAGCGTGTTTCACGTTGCCTTCTGCACAGCACAACTTGGCGAATTTTCAGTCGCGGCTTGGGCCTGCACTGGTATAAATTCAACTGAACCCAGAGCTGAAGGTAGACGACCGTATAAAACGACGTATGTTTGCTGACTGAGTCCTGGAGGAGTTGGACCCTAATTTTCATTAAAAAAACCATCTTCATCCATGAGTTCCATCTTTGAATATAAAATCTTCCAATTTGGGAAGATCTAGAGGTACTGTACTCTAAATTTTTTAGCTTTATAGTTAATGGTGCGGTAGAAGTTGTTGTCTTCAACTCCTAACATGTCTGCATATCTCCCAAATAGATAGTGACCAAATATCACAGGCACCAGTATTAATATTTCCTTTCTATTCCCAGATGGCACAAAGTTTGTGTTCTCCATGCTTACGCGAGGCTATAGCTGCCTTAGCCTCTAATTTGTTTCCTCCTCAACCCTGCACCTGAGATTGAGCTCGCAAGATGACAATGGCAAGCCCACGTATTCCATGTCTGGTGGCACATAGAAAATTGAGTTATGCCATGTAGAAGCCATGAATGACCCTGATATTACACTACTTCACCATTTAAGAGACGAGCGGTTGCTTTTGTTTCCAGTAGCGGGTATTGCTGGGCTATTACGGCGATACGACTGTCAGAGTAGATATTGATGGCGCCATGACATTCATTATCAACCAATTCAATATCTCTTTGATTTCAAAGATCTCTGCTTGGAAAACATAAACGCAATCCAAATCTCATGTTTATTCTTATTCCATGGATGCCATTACTCCGCGAATTACGTGCTGGTATCCAGCTTTTATGGAGACGTTTATGAGTTAAGGCTGGTGAGGTGTGAGGCCTTAAGATCCCGAAGTAATTCTTTATGGACCATTTAAGTTTGCAAGTGGACAATGACAAACTCATTTGTTTCAGTTCTGGTAGAACCTGCAAGTTGGTGTCATCAGCCATGCCATTCTCTCGGATATCTCTATTGTCTCTATTCCCCAAGACCCAACTGATTCCAATATGACACTACTTGCTGCGCCATCTCCGTAAAAGATAAAAAGATTTCGAAGCCGAATAAAATATAAAGGAACAACTGATTTTTCAATCTTTGCCAAAACGTTATTAAGCATAATGTGATATAAAACAATTTCTATTGGCCAACGAGGTCTATGAATAAATTTAGAGAAATAATTTTGTTTTGAGCTTTACGATACGAATACATTTAATATTTATCAAATTTAATTTCTTTGTTCTTTCACTAAGGCTTTTTGCGGGGGTTTGAATATATAAAATATTTACGTTCTCAACCATTACCCCAGCAAAATTTGGAAACAAAGTAATTTGATATCCTTACGTATGTTTGCTATCAATGAATACGCTATGGCAAAATTTATATGGACGATCGGCATCATTAAAATAAAATTCATTTCAAAAGGGAACTAAATATGCAGTACAAATATTTAATAGACAACATACATACAACATTATTAACTTATAGACTAGAAGTTAACAACAACCCAGCGTTACTAAATCATTCATAGATAATGGCATGAAAAGTATTCTGCAACATCATCATACTCAAGCAGGATATTAAACTACAACAGGGCAAATTAAAAAACATAAATAAAATGGAAAATAACTAAATACACAAACGAAGAAGAATATATTTTCCACTATGACCACAAGAACAAAGCAAAAAAAAAAATAAATAAATTTGCATACATTGTGAAATGGTTTTTTGTTCCTGCTGCTCTTGAAACAGTCATCAATCACAAACCTTCAATTTGCCAACCTGACGGCATTATCATCATCAGGATATAAGACTACTCCATCGTCTATTTCACATACAGACAAATTTACATGACTTTTGATCTTAGAAAAAGAAAGCCTCCCTACCATCTTATAATTCTATTCATTAAAATTTATAAGTTTTTACCCTCATTTCTTATTTCCTCCTTTGGCATACAAAACGAATATTGCATTTCCTTTTATGTATTTTTTTTTGTATTTTTTTTGTCTTCCAGCTAAAATGTTCTTATTAAAGAGATCTAAAAAATATTACGCCACATTGAATTTATTTAATATTTTGGTACAGAAAGACACAAATTGCAGACTGAAACTGTTTTGTTTTGTTTTTTCTTTTTAACAAAATCTACGGACAAGGTCATTACAATTGTAAAAGAAAACTTACGTTCGTATATTTAGAAAATGTTTAAAAAAGGACGGCAGTTTTATTTATAAATTTAGAGTTTATTTTGCTTTTTCAGTATTTAAATAGCCTGAGTATGATGTGCAAAATGTTGTACACAGTTCATTTATTTTTTCCTTCGGCTTGATTCTTAAACTATTTGCCTTTCTTCTTTCTTACTATTTCATTTAGGGGCATGTTAGCAATTCGTACACAATTTCAATGATGGTTTGCTTTTGAGTGGTTAGTGGGGGTCAAATTTATAGCATGAAGGGGAAAAATTTAAATACAAAATCAACCAAATACTATAGACCTTCTTAAACTTAAAAATTAAACTGTGCAATTGCACAAGAACCTTAGCGGAGCCGCCAGAGGAGATAACATCTTCAACCGGCGAATGCCAACTATTTCAAAGAACTTTCAATTCAAAAAGGCTCGGTAATTTTCCCTAAAGTCGACACTTACAATGTCTTGTAAATAGAAGTTCCAAGGCAGAAGTATATTTGAGAAGCTCCTTTGCTTCTCACTTGCTCAACTTTATATCGCTTGTTTAAAATTATCAAGCGGCCAAAACTAACAGTCAGTTGCTGAAAGCACCAAATCATTCAATGTCCTCTGTTAAATGGTATTAACTTGAAAAAGTGTTCAAAGTTCTTATCCAGCTACTATTTTAATTACTCAGACAATTTTCATTTCTCTCCATATCAGGACAAAGTTGCGGGACGATGCTTGTTACCCAGAAAGTAAAAAATTTATGTAAGAAATATGACTTCAGAACTTAAACGATGAAAATATGTTTGTTCTAGCAGCAGATATATTAATAATTTTATTTTTCCATAAATAAAAAGTAATTAAACGGCGGAATATGAAGCAGTAAATAACACGGCTTAGTCAGACCATTTCTAATTTATAAGACTACATTATAAATATGACTTTTTATTTTATTTTTTGATGTTTTATGACGGATTCAGTGATACTACAAATAAGTTGGGATCACTAAATCGATGAACTGAATATTGAAAGAACGATGCAATTGATTATTCGCCTTTCACAAGAACTGCGATTTTCGCACGTTTAAAATGTGTCCGTTAAAGGCACGTATTCTGTTAGCGAATTTATTCAAAAGCGCTGCAGTTTTTCATGTGGGATTATTGAATGTTCAGCTTCTTTCCCAAAACCCCTTAAGCGATCGAGGCCTCCAAAATAAGGCTAGTCATCGTCAAATTGAAAGGGTTTTATTCTTAAAACGCGTCTAAATTTAAATAAGACAGAATATGTGTTGCTCTTTGCGTAAAATTCAATCAAATAATCAATACTTGAATATGATTTTGGCCATGTGGACGCCAAAGCTGAAATTGATATCAAATTCTAAGACACTTTTCGCAACAATTTGAAAATAATAAACATAAATATCTCGGAGGCACTGTTCCCAAAGAACGAACATAATATTAAGTTTAATTCCAAACTATAGAAAACTCTTTGCTTATTTCATGTAAATAAATCAAGTCGATTGTCTTTGGTATCGTCCTTGTCGTATTGAATACTTGCTTGACTGTGATAAGTTATAGATGTACAAATCGATTCTCCATTAGCAATATGTGATATATAAAACACAATATTAATTCGGGAGGTCTAATGTACTCAGCTAAAGCTAAGAGTACACGTACACAATCACTTTTGTGGACAAGCCAGTCGATTATTATAATATCCTGCGCATTACGATAACAAAAGCCAGGACCTTTAATATTGCGTTAAGCACAACACACACCATTCAAAATTTACTTGTATTTTTCATAAAACTTTAAATTTTAATTATTTTTTTTTTGCTAATATTTTCTTCATTTCTATACCATCAGTCTTGCCCAATTTCTCCCACTATCAAATTTACTATTTACGTTCTTTTTTCCTTCCTGGTTGGTTACTTGTTACGTGCGGCATTTCCATCATTTTCCTCACTATTAAAAGGCATTAGGAGCATGGTGTAAGGGTAATTACGTACAAACAAGTATTATTTATTGTTCTTGCTGGCCATTTCAATTTTATATAAGACTCTGTTTAAGCCTCACGTAAGAAAGCGCTGACATGCACAAACTAACAAAATCAAGAAGAATTCAATAAAACAACGATGCTTGGAAACCCATAAAACATCTCAGTAAGAGGGTAGAAGTGAAAGTAATTATTTTTTATACGAATATACAAGAGGGAAGTATGAAATTTGTTATTAATAAATGTGTAGTCATGCCTGAGAATTACAAAACTATAAATCTATACAACCCGATTTGTATGAAATGTAAGAGATTAATAAGAAAAATTCTTTTATTGTGTTTGACTAGTTTTTAATGCTTTCTTTAATTTACTTTATTTATTATTAAAGCTTATGGTCTTCAATGATTATTTCTCGATACTTCGATATTTATTTAGGATATTATATTTGACTATTAAATTAATTTTTGTGGTGGCGGGGTGTAGTGGTTACAGTGCTTGCCTATAAAACCAAATACCCCAGTTTCGTTCCCTGGCAGAATACAAAAATTTGTCACCATGGTTTTTCGAGTTTTAAAAATTAGTGGCTTCAACCCCCTACTAAAAATTCACCCAAGAAGCCCCCTGACCTCTTGACCACTCTCCGTGGAAAAGAGGATAATGTCATGAAAAAGGCAGCCACCAACCCCTGGGAAAAAAGGGTAGGAGTCAAAGATTAGCAAGATTCCTCACCACTACACAAAATACACAGAGGGTTTTGTTCCTAAGCAATGACAGATAACAGCCCCATTATCCTAGGACATGCTACAGTAGACCAATCATCTAGCAGCTGGTTAACGAAACTGTTACAATTCGAAAACAACTGCAAAAACTTGTAAAAGATGAAGATGCTTTGTGGAAGCCAAATGCTGCCCAGAGCGGTAACGGAGAAAAATTAATTTAATTTAATAATCAAATACATATACAATTATGCCCAATGAGTACCGAAATATCGAAAAATTATTTTATAAGGAGTATAGGCCTAAAATAAGCAATAAGATAAAATACAATTATTTAAAATTTTTTTTAATGTTTGTGGTGGCTTTAACAATATGAGAATTCTCTATTGTATATGATTTAGCGTGTAAGGAAATGTCGGCATATGAGCAGCTAAACCCAAAACAAGCAATAACAATAATAGAAACTTTAATTGTTCAAACGATAATTTTAATATTAGAATTCTTTTATTTACAATGAAATTTAACCTTCTAATGAAGCAGCGAAATATCAAAAACAAGCAAGATTTTTGACGTTTATAACCTGATAATTTTTATTTATTAAAAAAAATAATATTTTAAGCCATAAGACTATTATTATTTTCCTCGATACTCGTATACCCTCATGCCTCCGACATGCCAATAAGCAATGATATTCAAATATTAACGTTTGCTGATGATACACCTTTTCTAAGGGTATCTGAAAAGCATATCGAAAGTTGCATGTATATACAGGGTGGTCCAAATACAAATATCTTTTTAAATTATATGCTATTTTGACATTGAATGATAGGTCTGTACGCAATATTGACTATCAGTCAATATCGCTTTACGCTTGTACACTGTTCGGAAATATTACAAACTTATTTCCTATGTAAGTGCGGTGCTGTCCAAACTATACGTTTGTTAAAAATAAGTTTTAGTAGAAACTAAGCATCCAATACTAGTGGCATAAATTTCATAAGGCTGGCTTGCTAGTAAACACCACCTTCCGTCTCCGTTGTTAGACTCTCCGTGCGTACCGAAAATAATGTGGCTTCTGTGGCCTAAAGTGTGCAACTCAAGCCGAGAAAGTCGACTCGCCATCGATCTCATCAGCTCATCATTTCACGCATCAGTATGATGCGTTATTGCAATGTGCAATTGAACCAGCAATTGAGAGCAAACGACCATTCACTTCGTTACGGTTTCTCAGTTTGGGCATCACAGAAGTTCCAATCGGATATGAAATTAGGCCAAAAAATCATCAGTTTTTCTGACGAGGCTCATAATCATCTCGACTGAAATGGCAACAGACAAGATTGCAGCATCTGGAAGAACAACATGCCATTGTCCAAAAGCCAATGTATCCACAGAAAGTAAAAGTTTGTTAAAGTTTTTCCATTTTTCTTTTCGAAAACGCTGGTGAAACCCCATTTCATTCAACAGTGAAAACTATAGACCCTTGATTACGGCCATTTTATGGCCTAAAATTCAACATATGAACTTGGACAATACTTAGTTTCAGCAGGATGGCGCACCATGTCACACAGATTATCAAATAATCGACCTTTTGCGCACGGTAATCGTAATAATAATTTACGGTAATCGTGTTATCAGTCATCTTAGCGATGTCGATTGGCCGCCCAAGGAGCTTCGAATCGAGCCCCTAAGATTCTTTCTTCAGAAGTATCGTTAAAGACTGATGCCATGCCATGAAAGTATGAAAAAAAAAATTTTAGATTTTTAAACGAATTTCTTATACATTCAAATATTTATTAGGGTCGAGAGGAATCGACCACTTTGTGTGTTTTGTATTTGTAATAAAACGGTAAAACTTTTATTTTACTATAATGCATGGATCTTTCCATTATGTACGAAATATCATGTTGTTTAAACGACCACCTTTAGATTGTTTGCAGAAGTGAATTCTTTTGAGGTTGTTTACGACCGCTTTTTCGCACAATTCGGGCATTATCTCGATGATAATTTGACTTGAATGTTGGTTTTCAAATGTTCCAGCGTTAGGGAATCATCTGCGTGGATACGGTTTTTGCCGTAGCCCCGCAAAAAAGTTTAAGGGCGTCAAATAGCATGATCTGGGTCACAAAAATGAGAAATTACGCGTTATGGAAACTTCGCTTGCAATTGTGTGGCTCGCGGCAGCGTCTTGTTGAAACCACATCCAGTCTTCAATTGCAGGCCAAAAAAGTCAGTTTTAATCATACGGTCACAGCGGTTCATGCAGCGTCGTTTTCGAATAAATACGGGCCAATGACATCTGCAGTCTACAATGTGCACCAAACAATCACTTATTCCGGGTACAATGGCGTTTTCACAATCACTTCTGGGTTCTCCGAGACCCATATGAAACAATTTTGCTTATTGACGTAACCAACCACCCAGTAAAGAAAAAACCTTCATCGCTGAAGAAAATTTTGTTCGAAAAAACGTTTCCTTAAAGTATATTTCTTACTGGTTGCATACCAAAAGGTTTTCCATGTACCATTAAATCGACGCAAAGTGTTTTATATTAGTGTTAATGAGCGTTGTTTTATATAAATTGTTATCGTATCACATGGTAACTTAACATCAGTGACTTGGTAATACACAAAGATTTTTGACAAATGATGTGTCCTTAATGGAAAATCGTTTACCTCATCATACCTTGATGAAGGGTGTATTAAGCTTAATGGCGCCTGAATATAACTTAATTTTTCGTTTACCATTTCTAACATTTCATCAAATTTAATCATGATTAATAATACAAATCAGCTTAAATAAATTGAGTTCCCATTTTTTCCCCATGCCAAAAATCCCTTAAGCCTTATGATGGCAAAAAAAGGAAATAAAATAAAATAAAATAAATTCAGTAGTTTCTTAAAGAAATATAATTTTACTTTACTCGGCACAAAATCAAAACTATGTTCAAGGCATTTTCATTAATTATTTTCTTTAAAACCAGCCGCTTATTTAGACCGAGCGCAAGGCAACCAACATTATAAAATGATTTAAAAATATATTAAGATTTTTCACTGCACAAAATGAAAAGGAAATAAAATGGACCTTAATTTAAGAAATTAAATAATTAAACTTAATTAACAGCCTTGAGTTTTATTACCAACTGCAAAACCGTGAATTTCTTTTAAGGCCGTAAGTGTGTATGGAAATAATGAGACAAACACAACTGGGACGAACGACGAATTTTGCGATACGAATATTCATCGCTATAAATAAAATACACAAGTGTATATGTCGGTGTGTTGAACGAAATTCGTCGCAAGTAACCAACTGATGCTGACTTCCGGCGAATAAATGTAGGCAGAGTAAAAGTTTTCCTCTTATTTTATTTAGTGTTTTAGTAAATGAAGATAATTTCTATTTAAAGAATTGATTTTTGTTAATCGATTGCACTTTAATTAGAAAATGTCTGATCCAATAGTATAATTTTCTTTTAAATAGATTTCTGTTACCATTTCGTCCTATTTTAATCAATATCTCTTCATTCAGTAATAGTCTACAGGTTGAACTTATTAATGCAAATTGATGTGATTTGTGTAGGATTTAAGCCCAAATGGTGATCGGTGAATAAATAATCGAAGAAATAAAGACAGATTACTATAGTTTTAATATACAAGGTAGCGGAAATGTAATGTCATAATCTGCATTGGCTGGAATTTTTGCAGATGACGCCAAACGTCACTATATTTTAACATTTTTGATATAGAGAGAAGTAGTTGTCAACAAACCCTGGACCGATACATACCTCAGGAACGTGGAATTATTGTGACCGTTTAATAGACAAATTTTCAGTCTGTTGTTTTAATGCAATATGAATTTCATCGCTGTTTTGGTCGTCGTCGTCGTTTCATGTGCTCGATCAATTATACGTTTGGCTAGTTATTTCGTCGCAAGAAATGGCCGGCGTCGTATTGCTCATTGGACCAAGGACATCGCTACTATGTCCAATGACGTCAGAGAGAAACCACAAGCATCAACGAGAACACAATGCACAAAATTAGGCTTCAGCAGACGTTCGTTGCAATAAATTTTAGTGAAAGATTTCAAAACGTTCCTCTACAGTGTGCAAAGTTTTCACGAACTGCTTTCTGCTGGCCGTTGAAAAGGGCAAGAAGAGAATAGTTTACTATCAAAGATCGTAATGAATGACAAAGACCATTTCTATTAAAAAATTTATATTAACAAACGAAATTTGTGTCAATGGGGCACATATAATCCAATGAAATGCATTCTTTGGTTCGGCATTTGCACTGAAAAGGTGATTGACCCTTATTTTTTAAGACGCCGATTGCACAACTGTAACCATAAATGGTGAGCAGATGCTAGTTTGTTTGCCGCAAGTTGTGTCATTGGGTGTCGATCACTGTTGATTTCAACAGGACGGATTAACCGCTCCCACATCTCAAGCAACGATGGAGATTTTGAGACACCAATGTCCAGGTCGAGTAATCTACCGTTTTGTAGATTTTAACTGTCCCTACTGATCGTCAGGTATAACAGCACCAGACTTTTATCTTTGGCTTTTTTATCGGGCTTTTTAAAATCTCGCTTTTACTACAACAAACCTTGAAAAATAATGTTGAATAGGAAATCGTCAATTTGTGGCCAGATATTTTACGCAATTATTCATCAACTCAGGAGGTGGCCATTTAAGCGATATAACTTTGCCCAATTAATGTGATAAATTTTACATAAAATAAGCTTTTTATGAAAACAGAGCTTTTTTCATCTATAATTTAATGGCAGCAAGTTCAAATTATGACATTCCTTTTGCACCACCTTGTGGCATCCAAAGATTGTTGAAGTGTCCAAAGAAAAATGCAAAATTAAGTCTCATGTCATACAAATATCGTTGGTGAGGTCCCGTAAAACTTATGAATAGAATTAACGAGCTTAAGATAATATTAATCTAACCACCATCAATCATTATTGTTGATGAGAGCAAAAGAGATTCTTTTAATAAGTTTTAATTAAGCCCAGCATATCCTTGTGTTTCGATGACTTAATTAAGCCCAGCATCTCCTTGTGAGTCGTTGGCTTAAAGAATCAAAGTTTTTAATAACTTTGAAAGGACCAAGTTTCCCGCTAAGTGTTTTTCAAATTATTTATTCTATTTTATGAATAAATTTTAATTCCAATGAAATAAAACATTAAAAGCTTTTTTCATCAAAATTGTTGTACAGTACACAAAGTTACGTAACAAATTGTTATGGATGAATTCGTCATGCTGTACAAATTTCATACTTCGTCCCAGTTGTGTTTATAGCATAAGCAGTTTCGGAATGTCTGTGTACGTGTACATGTTGTAAACTTTTTATAGGGACATCATTGCAATAGTTTCTCAGGCGCGGATGCAAGCGAACAATAAATTCCTTAATTGAAATTAATATTTTTATATTTGGGAAATCAAATGATAAATTTAAGAAAATGTAGAGAACACATAACAGGAAAGGAAAAGCCAGCGAATTTATCTTACATACTCGTAAACGAAAACTGAAATTGCAACTATAAACACAGCGGCGCTAAATGGTAATTGTATATAAATAAGTGTTTGCCAGAAGAGTGGCCTGTCTGCACTTTAAGCTTATTTTGTTAACTAGAGGAGACCAACATATGGAATCAACTGCCTGCCGCAAGCTGAAAGCAACTATAATTACATAAATATTTTATCACATTATCAGTGAAATGAACGAGTAAGTGCAAAATGATATTAAAAACAGACATAAAATAAATTAAAAAAAGAAAAAAATATGCAAACGTCGGACTGTGTGAAGGAAATAAAAAAATAAATAAAAAACGCAAATAGTTTGACACACAGGGGAAAAGCCAAAAATAATTGTTTCATAAAAGTTTACTTCAAGAGCAAAATTATGGCTTGTAATTTCAGGTTTTTTTTTTAATATGTTTGGGCGAGAACAGCACAAATAAAAACTTAAATGCAAAAAGTGAAGAAGAGTTTTTCTATTAATATCGCTGCTGAGAAAGCTAAAAATATTATTTCTGTTTTCATAACTCTTATCAGGTTTGTCATTAAATATTATTGATGTGTGGTACAATCACATTTTAAAAATTTACCACAAAATTTGGGTGAAAGATTTCTTGGTCTGTTTGTAGAGCACAGTGCATGCAGAGATAAAATATAATAAATATATGATCATCACGGTCATTTTGTGGCCACTCCAGCAATATATAATTGAGACAACGATGTTATTCTTATAACAACTAGTTTTTGAGCATTTCTTTTTTTACCGTGAATTCATGATGCAAGATTTTACAATTTTATTGTTACAATAAAGAGCATATGACCTTTTTTAACATATATTTTATTTTATTAACGAGCTTTAGGTCTCTTTAGAAAACAAATTTATTTATTTCAATATTTCGACGTCTCTTTGGGCATCTTCTTCAGGAAAAATTTTTTTAATTTTTTAATTATTTTTTATTCACATTTTTTAAAAAATTTCTTTCTGTAGAATACGCCCAAAAAGGCGTTGAAATATTTAAATAAATAAATTAGTTTTTTTTAAAAATACCTAAACTTCGTTAATAAAATAGAAGATATGCTAAAAAATTATTATTTGAATGCCAATTAAATTTTATAATCAAACCTAAACATAACTTGATTTCGGGCCAATAACGCCCTAGCAGATTAATGAGGGGAAGTCAAAAGGTCAGTGACTTGTTGCATAAAACATATTTAAAAAATAATTTTATTTATCAACATACTCTCCTTTGAGCTCTTTACACTTTGACCAACATTTCTACAATTTGTTTATGCCTTCAAAAAAGTAAGATTTGTCGAGATCATAAAAATAAATATTTGTTTGTGAGATGATTTCATCATTGGAGTGAAATCTTTTTCCGCCAAACTATTTCATAAGGTTTGGAAATAATAAATAGTCATTCGGGCCTAAGCACGGAGCAATCCATAGACTAATTAATAGAATTTTGCCATAGAAACTGCGCATATGTGCACCCTTGGCCATATACGGTTCTCAAATTCACATTAAACCGATTCACTAAGTTGGCATAATATATTCCATTGATTGTTTTAAGCATTTGAAGGTAGTCACCACCACTACCACCTTATACTTCTTTGGCGCCCATTCACCCAAATAAACCCACTCTTTTTACTACTGTTTGGGCTCTGTCTCAATAACAAAATGGCCCAAAAGCTCGTCCATATTGCTGTTAAACAACGCCAAGCACACCTGCGATTGCGTTTGTGCTCGATTCTGAGCAAATGCGGCACCCACCCAAGTGATCATTCAAAATTGAGACGACGGAACCATGTGAAATGCCTATGGCTTCCACAATCTCTTACTTTTTAAATCTCCGATCAGCCAATACCATATCATGAATTTTTTCAATTGTTACGGTTGTAGAGACCTTAACTGGGCCAAAAGAAAATTCAGTAAATCATCATTCAATCATAGTAACCATCAAGTTTAGCCTTGGTTTAGGTGATGATTTTTTTTTCACGCAAAAAGTAATTCTTTATGTGACCACGAAATTCACAGTTTTCCATTCTCTCCTCAAATTACTGGGTAGTCTTTTATCAATAGCTGTCGAACAGAGAGTAAATGACGCAGTTTGTAAAAATTTTAGCAGAGGCCAACTGGCAGATGCCTTTTGAATATAGCAGAGAGACCCATTCAGTTAAGGCCGGGAAATTCATGTACGTGCAGGTCTTTTTTTTCAAGCAATCTCTAGCTAGTTTTTCTTTTTGTAATCTCCCTTAAGGAGAGTTTTTCCACTTTTAGGTAATTTGTTGTCATTTATCTACTTCTTAAAAAAGAAAATAATAATATGTAACAAACTAATGGATCCCTCTGCACAGAATATAAATAAGATACAACTTTTTTATCCCACTTGGTTTAAATATAATAGAATATTTAAATTAAATCAGCTTTAATTTACAATGGCTATCGCAATAATTGACCCGAAGGGATTCCTGCCATTTAGCATTTCGTTTAGAAATGAAAATATTTGTTTATGTTAATTGTATTACACACTTCCCTACTTACAATTCTTTTGTAAATCTTAAATAATTATCGTTTTAATGAAAATTTTTTATACTAAAAATTTTCAATTCATTTCGCTCTTTGCCTTTAAAATTAAACTTGTTCGCTCAAGGTTAAAACATATAAGAACTCATTACAGCCTGCTCAGTCATATAAACACGACTACAAATTTTCTTGGCTGCAGGAAAAACAAAAAAAAAAATTAAGCTTCAAATGGCTGCGGAAGAAAAATTCAATTTAATTTTACCGTTTGACTGAACAATTTATTTTAGAAGAACAAAATTAATTTTTTTTCAAATATATACCTGCTCATACAGACTAACGCACTGATGCAGATGCCCATGCACACCCACACCCACCCACTCTGCTTTGAAACATTTACATCCTAAAGGTATGCCCTGGTTTCTTGCTGTTGCGACTAAACGGCACTTCTTAGGTTCCCACAAATTTACTTATTTATTTTATTTTGTTTTCTGATTTAATAAGTATTTTTACATAAATTTTTTGCTTTCAATTTTATATTTTACTTTGAATCCACTAGATTATTGTATTGAAACGGATGCTTTGAAAAGGAATATTTAATAAAAATTTTGATTGATATACGAGTATTTGGAAATTACGTGGGAGATCACTTGGAAGGCACAACTTTCCATCTTGTTTTGATAGCTGCATTATTGCTGATAACTCTTAAAAACTTATATGTTAGAGTTTCTCAAAACTCAAATCGCAGAAAGAAGTTTTTTGGTTAAAGGCGGGGTGTCTGGTTAGGCGCTAGTGCTTACTAATAGTAAGGCCTTTAGGTGTTATTGGCAAACAAGGAAAGCTATTGACTAAAAACGGTGGAGATAAGATAGCTCCTCCAACTCCTTATGAGTCGACCATGGAGGCCGTGTACAAAAATTGCCACCTATGGTGTACGCATTGAGTTCACTTAGTGATAAGAGCACCGTGGGGTTAAGCTGAAAGGCAGGCGTAAATCTTAGACGCATCTGTACGGGGAAGGTAAAAAAATGCTTGTTCATGATGCATACAGTCATACACGATAATTGTCATGTGTGTAGTCCTTATAAGCATATGTAAGCATTACCACTTCTTTATAAAACTGACACTCTAGGGTAGTCTAAAGAAGCATATTATTTTGTCGGTTCCCAGCACCTCGATGTTATGGCATCTTTGGGTAAAAATTTATTACCAATACCACGAGTTGTTTAGGTCTTTAAAGCAAGCTACCAAATGGAGCCACTAAATCGCCACTCTTAAGTCATTTTCAAAACTCACGCACTGGTTGTGGCATCAGAGTAAACAAAAGAAAGAAGCATACAAACTAAATAAACTTCGGCCCGCTAAATATTGTTCAAATAATTGTTCATATTCAGCATCGGCGTAATATCTAACATAAATTAAACAATATTAGATCCTCATGCATGATTCCAGCATTCATGTAGAAAATTTCCAAATGTATTAACTACAACCAGTGGCAAGACTAGCGTGGGACTTAGAATTTGTACTCAGGCAAAAACGCTTGACTGTGTTTGTCAATGTGATGTTCTCAATGGTTAAAAATAAAAAACTTTAAGTCCTTCGGGTGTTTCTTATATACAATTGGCACAATGGGTTTTTCACATTGTACAACAGCAAAAGTTGCAAAATTAAATGCAAAAGCGTGTGTAACCTTAAAACAACAACAATGGCAGTGCATAGCCTGGGGTAAATAAAAGAGCTTCTAATTTAGTCAGGGACTAGTTTGTTTTTAATGTAAATTTCGTTGTAGCAATTACAGTGGTTTTTGAGGGTGGATTTTTCCGGACCTTATGTTGTTTTTTTTTTTTAATTTATGTTTAATTTCATGTTTTTGGTAGATGGTAATTTATGAGACAGTTTCAAATAAAAATTCTTTTTAAAAAACATTTCATGATATTTATTATTTTTTAGCTTAAGGTCTTTGTTAAACTTTATAAATCTTTGTTACTCTCCAAGTATTTATATACCCTTAGAGTATCTTCTTCAGAAATATTTTTTTTTATTTTATAACAAAAGCAAAATATATTAATAATTCGGAAAAGTAAAACATCAAAAAATTTTCAAAATGAAGAAATGAAAGAATTGTGTATGTATGAAACAAAAATATTCAGTATATCTACCTATTTCCGCTAGTTACTATTAATCAAATGTCCGTATCCGTAATATCATTATTTTTGCTATCTGATGTTTCCCTTATAATCTGAAGTATTTCTAGTATACATCTACGCTTGTGATTATTTTCTCTGTTCAAAACCTTATTTTTCAGGATATTGTTTCATAACTAAGCAACGATTCTCCACTACTGCCCTCTGTAAAGATATCACATCTCTATACCTTTCGTCAGATCTACTGGTAAGACCTGTCATTATAGTATTTAATTTATTTTTATAGACTAACCCTTGTCTTGTGAAATACCCTGCGTATTGTATTAAACATTCTTTGTTCTATTTTATCGCTTCTTACAATAAGAATTTAAGAATTTTGACAATTGAAAGCGGTATAGGGGCTACATTTGTCGAATTGGCTATTTAAAAGAACCTTTCCGGGAAATGGTGTTCAACAACACGTGCAAATGAAATTATTTTATCAAAATAGATGGCTTCGCCAATGAGCAAGTCAATTATAGAAATGTCGAATTTGGGACAATACCAATCCATATGAGGTCCAAAAGCGTCGCAGATTTGGGTCTGGCGGCTTCATCGATCCATATTCCTTTGAGAACGACGTTGGCCAGGTCGATAATTATTAACTTCTTTTGACTTGAATTGAATGATTTGTGATTTCAATAGAACGCGTAACAAAACACAAAATACACACAATACCAGCAAAAAGTGACCATTCTTGCGACATCTGAAGTTTCCACGAGGTGCTCAGCTAAACGCTTAATTGTTCGAGCACAAAAAATAAAACGACGATAAAATTTACGCTGCGTTAAAACAATAGACTAAAAATATGACAAATAAGCAGTAAAAATAACTCTATGTCGTTGAAGTGTGTATCGCTCCTTGGTTTGTTGCCAACAAATTCTCCATATATCTACATCATAAGTGTCGTCATTTGAATATATGGCACTCAATTCAAATTAAGTCACTACTTTTGCGCCACCTTGTATTTGTATGAAATTTTGTAAGAATTTAACCTGAAAAATTTATCGTTATCGCAAATCGTTCATAATATATTTTACAAATATACAAATACATTTGTAGTCTATGGTAAAACCAAAGAAACATAATTTTTCACTTAAACTCAAGCTGTCAGCTTTAATATTCTTTCCATTTTTATAAATTTTTTCCACTTGTGTACGCAAATATTTCAGGGCATATGATGTATGAAGACTTTGCTTTTTGAGCAATTTATATAAAAACAATAAAAAAGCTAAAAAAAAAATTTTTGTAAATTTTTGTTTTAACAAAACAAGAATTTCCTTCAAGTATTCCTTTTAGGAATGAAAGCAAGTGCTAATCTCAAACATTTAACACAATGGGAAAAGGATTTTATTAACAAACTTCTGCAAATAATTCACCAAAAAAACGAAAACACAAAGTTCCAATATGATAATTTCGTAACTTTTCTCCCTAAAATACAAAATTACGACTATTTTGTTGGTTAAATAATTCAAATCAATTATAATTTACTCACAATTAGAAGAAAGTTTTCTCAAATTCTTCTAGCTGCTTTAAAATCTTTTGTTTACCTTAAACAAGTGTCTTTTTAAATAAACAACGTTATTATGACTAAAAGATTTATTATTATTCCAAATTTTCAGTTCGTTTTGCTTTTTGAGTCTTAAAGGGAATTTTCTCCGAATGCCTTTCTACTTCAAGGTCATTTAGGGGAAAGCATGCAAGAAATTTATTTAAGCAATCATCACCACCATCACCATCATCACCACCACCACCCACTTGTACATAAATGTGAATATTATTTTTTCTAAGCAGTAAAATTTCAAAGTTCAAAAGGGACTGTGAATAAAGATATTCCATTTCTTTTAACACTTGGATAAACCGACCATTAAAGAAAAGGAAATACAGCGGCAAATATAAAATCCCACAAGCATAAAAGCTTAAAACCCTTGAAGTGTGCTATAGTTTTGTGGTGTTATGAAAAATAGTACGTGATAATTCTAGCTAATGAAAAAAATGGATGCTGTTCTTGAGGTATGATATTTTTATTGCCACCAAAGCATCCCCTAGTAGATTCTTTCGACTTCTTAAAAAGTTAAGTTGAGAAAATTTTGCTTAAATTTAAAAAGAAATAATTATTTCTTAAAATTTATATAAAATCAGTAAGTACAATTCTTAAGTTTTTCATTCAAAATAGTGTTGAAAAAACTTAAAACTTCGAAACTTGGAAAAGTGTTCCGGTTCGTTGGCGTGTTATTGTTGTCGAAAATTTTGGAAACTTTCAAACAGCTCGTGCTGGTTTTCTAAACTCGCCTTCTTGGTTTTGACTCAATTGGTTTATAAAAAATATCGTTGCCGAAAAACTTTGAAATATTTATTTTTTCAATTAATACGACAATAGTTTTAAATCGAGTCTGATATTAGGGAAAATCTGCAAGTTCGACCTTTTTTTTTTTTGTTTTTTTAATTTTCTTAAAAAGTTAAAACAATTATTCATTTCTTGGGTCATAGGAATATGCCAGACGAAACCAATTCGTCTAACATCTCAAATAAGTCTTAACGTTATTTTTGTTTAAATATTGCACAATTTTTTTTTCTCTTTAAAAGCTCAAGTAACACATATTCGCAATGTTATTGTTCATTCAATAATTGATATTGTACAATAAAATTGCCTGTATGTATATGTATGTTACATTAGTAAGTTACACAATACATTGAATGAAATAAAAAGTCTTTCGATTTATATTGTGGAAAAAATAATATTTTTAACCAATCTCGAAAAAGGAGAAGCTTATCAATCAATTTGTTTGAATTTTTTTTTCCTTTTTTAATGTTGGTGCATGCATAACTTAATCATTTGTGAATAATTTAAAAAAAAAATTTTGTTTTGTTTGAAAGGATTTGCTTGTTGGTTGGTGCCATACTTTTTTGGAAAGCCGCCATTTATAAACCGATTTTCAAAATAATTTTTTTTTTGTTTGAACGGGTTTGCTTGTAGGGAACCTCTTCCTCCAATAAATACTTATAATCGCATAATCCTCCATTTATAAACCAATTTTGAAAAAATCGTTTTATTTAGAAGTGTAGCTTGCAGTTTGGTTTCACAGAAACTTTAGTCGAAATCGGACGTACAAAAATTGCCGCCCGAGTAATGATTATAATATAACTCCGCCATAAATCGACCTATTTAAGAAAATTGTATTCAAGAATGTATTTCAATATCAGCTAGAAATGGATTACATCGGGTTTTAAACTCACCCATAGTTGCATCGCCTTTGTAATCTCTTCGATTGGCTTTTTATACTGAAGTCGGTTGGGTCCCCTGAATTGTAAATATATTAATAAAATGGTATAATAACGATTTCCTCACTCATATCACTATAAAATGTCTTTAAACATTTTTTTATTCCTCCAGCCAGACTATTTAAATTGTTTAAATTTTTACATTTCAAGAAAAATTAGTTTTTCAACAACTTGCCTTGTACCAGAGTTTTCAACTTGTGGGAATCGAACCTGCAACCTTCACACTATTAGTCTAGTACACTGGCTACTAGTCTATGAAGGCACTCGTATATGTGAGTACACCTTATTGGGTAAAGTACAGCAAAATTAAAAATAATAAAGGTAATAAAATACTCAATGATGTTGTGTAGTTTACGGGTACCTCAAATGGTTTAACATCAACGAATCGCTTTATACGCTTCTGGTTGTAAAACTGCATATGAGCATAAAGCGTTTAATGTAATAAACTAAATAAATAATACCATAAAGGTAATATAATGGAATAAACATATATTTTTCCAATATATCATTTAAATAGGCAATAAAATGCTTCTGAGAAAATACTTCCTGGCATACATGCAATACGAGTATCTCACCTTGAACCTTATTTCCGTTTATTATTTATAAAGTTCAAAGACTGTAACGACAATCCATTTGTGATTAGAGGATAATATTAAATTACTAGACTATTTATAATTAATACATAAAAAAGTTGCTGTCACAAATAAAGTTAAAGAAAAACTAGCCATCAGGTGTGGTTGAAAAGAATTAAGTCTAGCGTGGAAATTTGTATGTCTCTAACACTCAAACATGAACATCATTAACATTTCAGTTGGCGTAATTAAAAACAGTACGTAAAAGTTTATTAATGTATGTAAATGGTGGCTTTTATCCAACACGTAATATGGATTAAAAAATGCTTAAAGCTTTTGAATTATTTCTGCAATAATATATTTAGTTATAAACAGAAAAGAAAAATTTCAACGAAAAACATTTTTATGACAAGTTTAACTTGCATTACAAAACAATGGCTTGAAATCGGCTTACAAACGACAGAGTTTATATGCGTGCAATCATTAAAAAAAAATACAGGCCAATTAATAACCTATAATCTTTTATTTAATTTTTTTAGGTAAAAATAGTTCAATTGATTGCCTATTTTGTACATACATAAAAGTATAAAGTATTTTTAATTTTCCCAGGACTAAGTCATAATTTTAAATATGCTTGTCATACAACCAGGATATTCTAAATAACATGCCGACATGAATCCACTCAGGTAAAAAGGTTTTTTCTGCAGACTAATGACTGATGATGCCATCGTAATCAACAAATAAAATTGCTAAAAGATGAGATATATATTTTTATTTGTGGCTGAAATTCCAAAAGCACAATTTTTTTGCAAAGTGTTATATTATATATTGGTCTTTCGACCTTTTCTTAACGAGCTATACATAAATTACCGCTAAAACAACACATATTAAAAAAAAAACAAAATGATTTAAAAAGGTATTTGCATTATTAGATACTGTCAACCAAATTTAAACTCGTAAGAATAAATACGATGCAAACTTTTAATTAATTAATTAATGTTTATCTTTTGATCTTGGGTACCCTGAGTAAAACGTATGTAAGTATGTGTAAATATAAGGCAAAAAGTGGAGAATTTCGTATACGCATTAATTGAAATTGACATGCGAATACATATTAATCATACGCCTTGTAACTGGAACAACATCTACACACATTCAAACAAAATCGATTGTGTTACACAGAACGGATTAAAGCGTTTAATATTCATTTTACAAATTGTAACTTTCTTAGGGCATTATGTTTACACTGCGACATGTGCTTATTTATGGAACATTTTCCCATATTTTCTCGAAAAGTTCAAATTGGCTTTAAAATATTCACAATTAGCATTAGCCTCAGGTGCGTAATTGAAATTCTGATTAAATTTCGTAATGTTCACATGTTAATATAGAACTATATATTCTTCACACATTACAATTAAATTATTGTAATGCGAAGCGTATGCGTGATATTATTTTAATGCATTCGTAAACATAAATCATACGCACGATGTCTTAGATTTAAATTTAAAATGCAAAATAAATTGCTTCGTAGTAAAGGAAAACTACCTATGAATTTGTAGTACAGAGAGAAGAAATACTTTTAAATATAAAGAAATCACATTATATTTAACTGAGTTGTAAAAAGATATATAATCACAATTTTTTATGTTTGATGTGCCCATAGCAATAACGAATGTGAGGGCAGTTTCGATAATTCCCTGACACTGCTATCAATAAATTCTACCTCTTATTAGACTACAGTCCACTTTTGAGCAAGTGCGTCTATTAAATTGTTTGTGACAGCCATTGGTAGTAGCAAACGTCGTAAATTTTAACGAAAATGGAAAAAGTGAATTTCGTGTGCTGATTATAAACATTATTTTTTACATAAAATAACCATCATTACATAAAATAACTAATAAAAGCCTTGATAAATATTATGGGGTACTCGCACGAGCACAAATGATATCAACCGTTCAGGCCGCCCAAAAAAGTTCATCACGCCAAAAATAATAAATAAAATCCAAGGAAAACATAGCGATTACATACAATTTGGCATGAAGATTTTTATATGAAAAACGCTGGGTGGCACGAATGATCAGAATAAATCATCAGCCCAACCATGTGACCATCCGAACAAGTTTTTACACCGTTTTGTCACCACAGATGAAATATGGATCCTTCGCAACAGAGATCAAAGAACAATCAAAAAGAAGAGGAGTCTTTGGGCAAACCTATATCCGTTCATCACGCCAGAAACAATAAATAAAATCCAAGGAATGATAAATGTGCGTGAGGTAGCTGAGGCTGTAGACATTCCAACATAGCGATTACATACAATTTGGCATGAAGATTTTTATATGAAAAACGCTGGGTGGCACGAATGATCAGAATAAATCATCAGCGCAACCATGAGACCATCCGAACCGTTTTGTCACCATGGATGAAATATGGATCCTTCGCAACAGAGATCAAAGAACAATCAAAAAGAAGAGGAGTCTTTGGGCAAACCTACATCCGGGAAGGATAAACTAGATAAATTTTAAAATAAGATCATGGCCACAGATTTTGGGAATGTATTTTGAAAATGGTAAAGCAATTACCCATAAATATTATTCTCAGTCTTTGGACAGATTCAATATTGATTTCGAAAAAAAATGTCCCATTGAGCGAATAAGAAAATTGTATTCTAACAAGACAATGCACGGGTTTGCAAGTGTGTAGTCCCTATGGAAAACATTTATATATTGGGCTAGAACCTACTTACCCCATCCAGCACAATCTTCAGAAATTACTGCCTGGTGAGAGATTTGGGTCAGATAAAGAGGTCGTCATTGAAACAAACGCCCATTTTGAGGGTCTTGAGATAACTTATATTTGGAGGCAAGAAAAATACGTTAAAAGAGATTATAGTAATTATAAATAAAATACTTTTTGCAGAAAAATATATATATTTTATTCTAAAATATCACGGAATTATCAACTTGTCTTCGTAATTTTCTTCTACAAAGTTCAAAAATTTTCTGAACAGAACAAATAAAATATAAAATTTTAAAAATGATATAGTTTTCTTATTTGCATTCCAAATTGGGATAAAAAATCTATTTTCTTATAAGAGATAATTATAGAATCTTTACACTGATCAGATAATGTAAACACTTTTTGGGGTGGTATTTCATTATAAGTTCTTACAGTTTTATTTCAAATAATATAAGGCCCCAAAAATAATATTAAACAAATCATTGACATCACTGTGAACCTTTTCGTTCCAACCTTTTTCTCACATTTTCGCATTAGTTCTTTTTTTAACAGCTAGATTTGTTTCATTTTAAAAACGAAAGCAAAACTAATTATTTGGCATCCGATAACATTTAACGATAAGAGCAATTGTTGGTATTATATTGCAAACGAAAAAGAAGTGCTGCATGGAAACCTCCATTAGCCAGCCATGTAATATTAATTAATTATTCTAATCTATGCGAAATAAGTACTACTCAAACGCATGTGCGCAATAAAAAGGAAAATTCATTAATTTCAATTATATTAATAGAGTTATGGCTTAAATTAAACAAGTAAACACTCGCATGATTGGTTAAAGACAAGGACACTAACCAGCAAAACAGCTTATAAAATTAGTAAATAAAAATTTGGTTAATATATTAGTCAAGCTTGAGGTCTTATTTGAAGAGGAGTGTCGAAATATCGATAGTTTTAAATATAATTGTTTAACCACAAAATAAGACCTCAAGCTTGACTAGTATATTAACCAAATTATTATAAAAAAATTTCAAAAATATAGATATATTAGTAAATAAAAATAGTTTATATAAATGTAAGAATTTAATTTCTGACAAAAAAAAAAAACTTCAATTGGAAACACCTGTAGTAGACTGGAGGTTCAGAAGTTCTTTCAAAAAGTATAAGACCATAGCAAGAAAGTGTATTTTTAACAATGTTATTGAATTAAATTGAAATGTTGAAAGTGTAAATAAAATAGTTTGGAAAAATGTTTAAATGAAAACGTACATGAACGATTTTTGGGATATTAAATTCGTTATTTCTTTTACTGAAACATCAATTATTTAATTTTAATTAATATTCAGCACAAGCACTCCATCATTTCGTGCTTTCAATATTTATAGGAATAAAACTTTTAATTGTTTTTTTTTATATATCAAAACTATTCAGGCTCCTCTCTGGAAACAAAATTACAAATCAGTAAAAAAAAAATCAAGCAAAGACAAAAAATTTTTCTAAGAGTCAAAAAATACTTGAGAAAAAGGATTCCACATGAAAGAAATTTCATGAATTCAACCATTAACTTCATATGAAGTGCATCAGTTGTTTGATGCCAAAAAATTACAATTACCTACGTGGCGTGCTACACATAATTTTCTTTTGAATTCCAAGTCCTCGGCGTGCTTTAAAACATTTGTGTACATAATAATTAACCTGTTCATGTCAGCATTTGCCACAAAATAAGAACAAATTTCCGATAAATTATTTTGGCACTTTTTAGTTGCTGTTTTTTTATACACATATTAAACCAATTATCTGGATAACATGCCAACATTTTTTTGTTTTAATGCACGACTTAATCATTTCCTCTGCTATAACAACAACCTAATACATGCTCATATAATATAAATATAACATCGTATGTAAAGTTATGACTCTTTGCACTTACACTGCAAAATGCAATGTAATTGCGTTTTTATTTGAAGCCACAATTTTTATTTTATTTTCTTTTTCCTTCAGCTGAAAGTATTACAAACAATAAATTATTTTTATAATTTATTGTTACTCATGCAAACACATTTCAGTAGCGGAATTCATGTTGATGCATAGAAAAAAAAAGCTTCTGAATTGCACATTTAATTACAAATGCTGTTTTTAGCATTCGCGTTTTTTATTTTTTTTTTTTTTTCAAATTATAGGCAGCAGTATGTTTCCTTTCTGGCTCCTCTAGTTCTTCTTGCTCTTGCTATTCTCACACATACGAGTATAAAACATAATTGCTCTTGCCAACACTAACTGGCGGTATAGACTACGAATATGTTTGTAGTAGTTTTAATAACAATTATTATAAATGGCGCACAATATGGCGTTTTCTAACATCATTAGTTCGTATAGCTTAACTATGGCAAAAAAAAAAGAAAAAAGTTTCTTTATCCTTACAAAATTGGGGATTACCCATTTGGTCACATAGTGATGAGCAGAAGGATATTTCAACATGGACAGGAAGATGTTGATATCTGATAACTTATGGCGGCCAGGTTGTAGTTAATACGTTTCATTCACTTTTACCAAGTTAGCAAGAATTAAAATGTAAGATTGATGCTCGATAATACAAGCGCTCTGGGAAAAAGAACCATCTTCAGCAAAATATACAATAGCCTCGCTTAAGCGTAAACAACCGGAAGTGCAGGATAGCGGTAGGATTTTCACATTTAAGGATTTAGAAGAACCTCAGCGTTAAAACCACCAGCTGGCATTGATGAAGAAACTCATTTTAAGTAGTGCTTTTCTGATAGTTAGGTGAGGCCCTCTGGCGCAGACCTCTGGCAGTTTGTGTTTGATAAATAAAGGGACAACAAGCCTTCACTGGCTTAAGTGTATGTCGTATGATATGGGCTATCACACCCCTCCAATCAACCTAACCTATCCTAACCTAGGTGAGGCCCAGTTGGCTTAACTGAATGATATCCAGTGCAGGCAGAATGATATTATATGATACACCACCTCTTCCTCCTCTTTATTTAACAGCTGAAGCAATAGTCGCTTTAAGGGAAACTTAGTGCAATGGCAGAGCTTCCAGTATTCGGTGATCGTAGACAAAAATTAAACATTTCATCCATAATAGTACATACTTGTGTGCTCTAGTGTCAATCATTTCATTTTCATTTTGGTCAACTGGGTGTTTAATAAATAGTCAAATGTGTGTGTAAGTAATAGACAAAAGTTTTAAAGACTGCAAAAAATTAAAACTATTTTTACTCGTTCATACTAAATCTTTTATACGCTTAAATGATAAAAACAAGACCTATTTTCCCATTTTTCTGCACATATTTTCTTTTAGTTTCTTTTGTACTAATTTATTGCATTGTTTTTTATATAAATTCTTTTTATACACTTTGTGTTGTTGAGCTTTTGTATAAATTCTAAATATATTTGCTTAAACATTATCCCTTAGAATTTTGTTCCAATTGTTTTCCCTGTTCTGTCTGCTGGTCTAGAACAACAAAAAAACTATAGACAAGAATAAAATTTTATATATATATTTATGAGTATAAAATTTGCCAGTTTTTATATACTTATATATATTGTTGTGTTTTTGCTATTGTTGTAGTTTATGTTGATTTTTTTTCTTCTGTTCAATTTCAAACTGACAACTTATTTGAACATAGAAACTGACAGTGATGAATAGAAAATGTAATTCAAAGGTAGGTACGTAAGTATGTTCAATAAGGAAAGTAATAAAAAAGATTTTTAGTTTTAAGGACAAAAAAGCCTTTTCCATTTTTATTAACGATTGAAAAAATCATTATGGGCACCAGTTTAAATATAATATTGAAGACAAGATGAGAAATTTGAACTTTTTGGAAGATTTTTTTCCCAAAATTATTATTAAGTTGTTTGAGATGATTTTTGAGATGATGATTTAATAATAGGGTTTTCAATAAGAATGGTTGAACAGAGTACTAATTTAACGTTCTAATACAAACACTTTTCTAATAAAAGATATTTTGTAATCATGTATACCCAACTTCCTGGAATAATGGACTATAACATCATTTGAATACACATAGAGGATTAACGAATATCAGTTTCCAATGCTTTTATTAATTTTTTTAACTCTTAGTTTGTTTCTAAATCTGTTTCAATAACTAACAAAATTTAATTAATTAGTGTTTTTCAGTAGTAAACAATCTTATATTAGTCCTATATAAACAAAAGGATGTTTTGTTTGTTGTGGCTTTAGCTGTTCAGATGCCGACATTTCATTGGTCGTCAGTAAACTTTAAACAGTTTGATAACATTCAACCTCGTATACTTACGTCAAACAAACAAATACAATATGAGAATTATATATTGTGTATGATTATTACAAAATACATAATCATAGTCGGCTTAGAATGCTTGTATACATGTTGCAAGTTAAATAAAATAGACACATGTCGAGTATAAATGCTTGTTGTGTTGCTTGTATAAACCTTGCAAGTCTTGAAAGCTACAGGTAACGCCAATTCTTAAGTAAATGTTTTGCGAGCAACAATTCAAGATGCCGTAAAAAGAGCGCGATCATACATTAAATCGGAGGTTGCATTTGAGCGATATAATTTCCCCACTCTGCAGGCTACCAGCCATACCGCCTTGGCGATTGACAGTTCATCACCTCTTATGATTGATAACCAATTGACACCACAGAAAGTATCTGGGTTCATAAGTGGCCTCGCAGAGATGCACCTGACCAAGACATCTGCTTTCCGTTGTCCTGGAGATTACTATTTCCAATGTTCAAATAGATAGATACTTTATTTGAAATGGCTACCTTTCGAAAAGATTTATAGCTCTCCAAAGCATGCCTGAACATAAAATCTCAAGGACGTAGGGATCTCGAAGCCGCCCGCCTGTTTGAAAATATCGCAAAATGCGAATAGTGAATATAATGAACATTATTGTTGTACTTTTTGATTTTTACACCTCTCAACTAAAAAGGCCTCAATGTTTCTGTCAACTAGCATCTGTCAGTTGACTCCTGTCAAAATTTGACAGCCATTGATAGCAGACTACCGTATGACAACTTCACAGGAGTGCCAACTTCGCAGGACTCTATGGCGTTGTTCAACCGCAATATGGATGCCTTTTTGCGCCGTTTTGTAATCATGAAAGAAACATGAATTCACCACAACATACTAGATAACAAACAGTAGTCAAATCAAGTGGGTTTCTCGGGCTTAATCTGCGCCAAGGAAGATTAAGATGGGTTTGTCAGCCAATAAAGTCGTGGCGACCAATTAAATTTTTGGTATGCACGCTGTGTAAACCACATTCACTTCCTTTCCAGAGGTTACAACAATTAAGAATATGATTTGAAAAAAAAAACTGCGTTAAAAACACATAAAAGAAAAAAGTTCCTTTCCACCAGGATAATGAGGATGCATACATGCGCAGTTTCCATGCAAAATTCCATTAATTAGGCTACGAAAAGATCTCCCATCTGCCCCCATTTTCTGGATTTAGGCCCAAGTTACAATTTCTTGGTGCGGCAGAAAGAGATTTGACTCCAGTAGTGAAATCATTTTATAAATAAATACCAATTTTGATGAACTCGACAAAACTTTTTTTTTGGAAGAGATGCAAAAATTGGAGTAACGTTGGACAAAGTGTATGGAACTCAAAGGAAACTATGTTGAAAAATAAAATTATATTTTATCCAAATGCCTGTGTTTCAACCAGAAAGTCCTCGTATTTCATTTAATGTTTCTGAGCGATCGCCACCCAAGTAAAATCTCACACCACACCTTTTCCTTTCAGTTTAGTGGTACTTATTTTGGTAGTTCTCGACACTACTACCAATATAAAGACCTCACTGTAGATCAAATAATATTAAATTATGAAAAAATTATAATATTTTCTAACAGATAAAAATTACTTCTTTAGGATTTTATTTTATCGATTTATTGTCTACAATATTTTGATCAGATTTGGGGGCCATCTTCCGGGAATTCATTAATTTTATTTTGCTAGGGAGCGGTTGGTTTTTATCACATACGAGTACCAATAATGTATATATTGTATATTTGATATTCGAAAGGTGACTAACAAATATAGTTGTATAATTTAACGTAAAAAATCAGAAAAGGTCAACAACAAATGACATTTTACAATAAAAGAAAAATTAGGTTTATGTTTGTATAACAACAAAGCAACCTTTTTCAAATTTTATTGAAATGGTTTTAGCAACATAAGAAAAGTGCGTCTTTGATTTTGTGGTTGATGTCCTTTTAGAAGCACTTAAAAATATTAAGGGACATGAAGGTTCTCAAAAAATGTTCTAACATTTATTTTAGAAACATTATAATGATATGGGTTAAATAAAATAAAGACTCTTCATATTTTATGAAAAATCGTTGTTATCTGTTTTTTAGGATAATATTGAATATGAAAAGGTTATACTATAAAAGAAATATACGAAACTTCATTCAATATGATGCTTATAATGAAATGAACAAAAAATATAATAGGTTCCTTATTAAAATACGCCATGAATGTAATCCTACTGCTTTCTTATAATCAACTTATGGGGAAATGAGTGAATGGAATTGCACATAAACGTATGTTTTCCTTAGCAAGGAAAGCAATAAAAGTGACTAAAGATTATAGTTAAAATCAGGATTAAAATATCATGTGGAGTGAAACGTCTGCTTCACTGAAAAGTAGGCACAACTCAGAGGATATTAGCCAGGACTTTAGCAAATAAAAAATAAAAACTCCAGGAATTGTGAGATATTACTTTATCGTATTAGACAACAAAGGAAGCATGGTACATGCTAATAGGTTCAGTGGGACAACTTTATATACTCCCAGGAGACTACAATTAGTTTGTAACGGGTGGTTCTATTAGAGTGCCGGCAAAATTATTCCCACAATCAGGATTCAAGCAACTGTAAGAGATTTTATTTAAAATTTTGTTGAAAATACTATGGAAGCCCAACATTATGTAGATAATTTGAAAATATTTTATTATAAAATGGAAAAAACTATGTTTACCAGAATAAAAACCTAAAAACACAATGGGAATATAGTTATTGTTTAACTGGCAAAAAGTAATCGATATGCCAGCACGTATACTAAAATTAAATGCCACAGTGAATACAAGGGAATATTCATGAAAACTAATGAAAGCTGCGACATCAACAGGTTCTAATGTCTTAATCTTTATATCACCCATAATTATAAATGATGCTGCATGATCTGCCATATTTTATTTATGAGAGCATGCAAAATGTATAAAAGTATTATTCATATTTTGTCTCATGGCTGTCGAGACTTAGCCCATTGCTGAATGAGTATGAATGGCAAATAGTGCTGCCATTCGCGAATTAGTAGATGAATTGAACTTCAACTTATTTGCGTAGATCTCAACTATAACAATTCATTTAGTATTGGTACCCGATGAAGCACCAAGTACACTAAAATCAGTACTTTTGGACAGAAGTACTGTATGTCACACTCTATCAAACTCTGGAGCCTCCACTTTAATTCCACTAAGGTAGTGGTTGAAATGAGACAGGCGTGTCAGCAGGGCTCTTGCAAAGCTTTACATACGAAAAGCATGCTTGCAGGAAGTAAGTGAATTCTTGGCCTACAAATATTTCCCAAGATAGAATTCAAAATCAATAATACTATACAAAACACATAAAAATGACAAGGTTATAACGACTTATTCTAGTATAACATAGACGTATGTACGTGTATATCGGCGTTTCGAAGGTTTACACCTAGGATTCATTTTAAGGGGGTTTACGTTCCCTACCTTTAGCACATACTTATAATGAGTCAGAATCGGATATCTTGTAAGCGATGCATTTAAGGTAAAATATGTGTTCAGCACTTTTATGTGAAACAGCACGAGAAACAATTTTGTGGAACATTTTAATCCTCTAACTAACTCTACGCGGTATGAATCTTTTTGACCCTTTAAAAAGGCGTGGAAATGTTCCCTTCAGTGGGCTAGATATTCCCCTGGATCCTGTAAAGAGCACAGGGCCTCAGCGGGTTAAAATATGGTACGATAATATTCGGCATAAAATTTTACTATGTATATACGAACACGAAAGCTCTAAGTTCAATTTGAACACCAAAAATATTTAAAAAAATTAAAAAGCGTTTATGGGTTAATTTAATGCGCATTCATAATATGTACTCAAATATCCTTCAGAAATGAATTTCATGCGACTTATTAAAAACATATCTTACATGAAATTTCAATATATATCCCTATACAATAGAAAGCTGTAGATAAACAGGAGATCAGTGTGTCATCCAAAAAATATCGAGATCTCGCCTGCACAAAAACTAGGCAATGATAGACGAAGTGATGCACTGCCTCAGTGTGTTCCCTACATACCCTGCATTCATCCTGCTGTGCAGCGCCGATCATGTACAAATGTACTCGTACGTTGGAGCGTCCCGTCAAGACTTTAACCAACTTACCTTACTCGGTATTCCTTAACTTAACAGCAAACCTCTTGTTATATCCTCGTCCTTGTTCGATGGTATTACCCACACTTCCGCTACTTTATAGTGTCCTGTGAAAAACTTTCACTTAACTTTGCAATACTGTAATCACAGCCCCAAACGGCTTGGCGTTGACCGTATACGCCATGGTTGGACGGCACCCAAAAAGGGATTGACACTTTCGCGTTCGCGTAATCGTTATAAGTACTTTGGCAATCCAACATGATCCTAAAATTAATCCCCTTAGACCCAATTACCCTGTTTGCCGATTGGCTGTCCATGAAAATGTTGATCTCAGTAGTCCTACAGTTTTCTCCCACACTCTTTAATCGCAGACTTCGGTCTCTCGTTTTTCTATAAACAGTTCTAAGCCCGGTTCTTTCCCCTAGGGTAGATCTATGCGTTTAGCTAGCACCATGTCCATACAGTTGCCTGTCCTAAGGTTCGCTTCATCCAGAAATTTTTTAGGGTAACTGTTACTTCCGGCCATCTTTGCAGGTTTTCTGTCAGACACATCCGACGTTAGCTCATCCCCATTTAGAGTTTCCAATAAATCCCTATGACCCATCGCTTGTAAAAGTTTCGCTACGAGAGCTGATTCATATGTTATATGAATATCATCTATAGGTTGAAACCTAGTGAAGGTGATTTTCATAGCACACGTGCTGAGCCCTCTCCAATATTTTAGTGTTACACTTTTTTTTCATAAACCTACACCATGCCACTGGTGCATGGTCTAATTACTCTTCTCTAGAGCTAATGTGTCATTTTCGAATTGAGTGCTCATGGCTCTCCTGTAGAGCGACCAGCATATGTTAGATCTATTGTACATAATTAACTTTTGTCCTTCTAATCTGTAAGAATCTTTGATCAAGTGCCTAATTTAGTTAAACAAATACATTCATAAAAGGAGTTAAGGATACAATTAACACCAATATCTTCCAAAGTAAATATTTTATATAAATAATATTGAAATTTATGGGGTTTTTACTCAAAGATAATAAATAAGAAACAATTTTGAAAACATATATAATTATAAATATTTTATACAAGTCGCAAGACTAAATTTGTTAAAGAGTTAATGATAAATATTAAAAGTTAATTTTGTTAGGAAAATTCACTTTGAAATAAATTAACTACCGATAAAAAGAAATAAAAAAATTACCTCTGCTCTGCTTCCTTACAGGCAGGTCCTTAAATTAAAACGAAATAAACTTTGTCATATTAAATTTCTTTTTTCAATGTATTGATCACTTTGAATAGAGGCGCATTAAGTCACCTAAACAAATTTAATTAGAATAATGCAAAATCATTAAACCATAAAAGTACGAGTGCTATTGTTTACAAAGAAGTTCAAAATTAATTGTGCGAAACATTAAAAAAATAGTCTCGTTCAAGTAAATAGCGTAAATAAATCAATGCTAATGACCAGGGTACTTTGAATTTATAAAAGCTGGCCAAACATGAAATCTTGTTGACTCCTTCGGTATATAAAAATATATATAACTAGAATCTCAATTTTCTAAACAGCTCCATTTGATTTATTCGCATTTGTTCTTACAGAAAATTAGAAACTACAAATTACTCTGATATTTCAACAGTATCGAAAAAACGGTCCTTTGCATTTTATTTTAGTCCACCAAAATATATGACTCTTAATTTTAGTGCCTGGCACTTGGAACAAATTGACTATTAAATTCAATTGACTATTAAATCGGCAGTTAAGAAGTTCACCCAGTTAGTTTGTTTTGCATATACAATGAGGTTTTCTTTTACTCCCACAACAACAATAGCATTTTGAAAAGAATTTTTTTCACATGCAAAACTTTAAGGAAGAATTTCTTAAGGCTAATAATTTAAACGGTTTGCTAGAAAATGTCTAGGATACAAACTTTAATTCATAAGCAGCCAACATGGAGGCCCGTTGTTAACCTTTAAAATTAATAATAATGAAATTTAGATGACAGGCTATAGAAATTTTGGCTGCAGACAATGGACAATGGTTTTATTTAGTTAACTAAACTCAGTTATTCATTTTACATTGATTCTAAATTTTTTACGAATGAATCAAAAAAATTCACGTATTCTATTTACAGTGAAAAAGTTTGTATAAATAGCTGAAATATACATCAACTGACACCACAAAAGTGGACCAAACACAAGAACGCTGATGATGAAAGTGTAGCGGCTTTCGAAAACAGCATGTTGTTCCGTTCTGCTAGTGTTTGTCAGAATGATTTACACGTGTGTCTTTGGTGTAATTTGTTCTTTGATAACTATCACATGTAATTTGGCTTATAAAATACGATTGAACTAAGTAGCCTATTTAAATTTAAATAAAAGGATTCTAAATTTTTTTATCTAATTACAGAAATACATTAATTGCATTGGCTTTAACGGAAAAAAATAATTTCCTCTCCTCCTTTGGGAAATTGTCCTTTCAAGATAATAAATCATCTACTTATTTTTAGTCTCCAGCATAAGGTGCCATGTTTGTCTTCATTTAAGAGACTTTACTACTTTACTTGATTGAAAAATTTATGTGTTTTAAAACTTTATCACAAAACGAATACACACATTTGTAGCTAATTTTTCCTTTTACCGTACCTTTTATGAAATCATAAAAAGATGGAGAAAATATCAATTGTGGCGACAAAGCCAATACGTTTTTCATTATGAAGTGCATTTTCAAAGTGCAAAAATTTTATGGCAGTAGCTCTATCTATTAACATACAAACACTCGTATATTTCAAATACACAATCATGACCAGTCATTCAAATGAACGATGAATTCCTTTTTATTAAGCTGCACATATGCTACAGGCTATCATCGCTTGCAGACTAACAGATTATTGAATTTAAGGTCAATAAATTTTAAATGTATAATATATTTTATGTAATATCACAGTGGAATAAAATGAAAGTCGTTATTAAGGATTAACAATTCAATGCTTACAAAGGATCATTATTTCGACTTCTCAAGATCCAATTGACACAATTTTAGTTGCAAAGAAATTCTTCTATAAAATTTTTAAAAATCGATTTGAAAATACTTCCATTTGCAAAATAAATACTCAAATCTTTAAATTTACTTAAAAACATTATATTTCTTCAGCCAATAATAATAAAATTTGCTTTAACATAAGAAAAACACAATAGTGATTACGTCGGGTGTGGCCTGAGCAATGCACGAAAATGAAATGTTCAAGTAAGCTCCTTCCACGACCTAGCTGAATGCTACCATGTGTGTCCACAGGCTACGGATAGTAGAAAATTCCTTAAATATGCAGAGCAGCTGCCATGGCAGTCACAGACAATCAACAATTCCAAGCGGAGAGTCTCAGAAGATTTCCGCTAGAAGCGGACATCAAATCTTGTAACAAGCGGCTCGCTTGTTATGCATGTCTTAACGAACTTCTTGTGGCCAGAAATTCAGGATATGGACCTGAGCGATATGTGGTTCTAACAGGATGGTGCCACAGCC